>OY754876.1:19304958-19348492 GCA_963576445.1 Lithosia quadra
GGGACCAGTGGGAGGACGGCGGCACCACCTGGGTCATCCGCGACCTGCGGCCCGAGGACGACGAGCGCGCCGTCGAGCTGCTGGTGCAGCACCTGTGCAGCGACGACGTGCTGTGCTCGCTCAGCGGTCAGTGGCCAGTGCTAAGTGGACCGTGCCAGGCCATACGACTACTTGCCAATTTATGACTTTAGATTAAAATGCTCACTTAAATTACTATGGCAATAATTTATTATAATTTTATTTATACTTAGTAATGGTTTTCGATCGTTTTCGCTGCCATGGCACCTTTTTCTTCTTGCGGATATCCCCGCAGATCCCACCCGCGTCAGTCATCGAAGATGGTTATGGTGGACTTGAACCGGCTTCGATTGTTGTTTTCTCTTAAAAGGTACATTTTTTTATATATACCTAGCGTACAATTTAGCCCACATCTGGTACATTCCTTGACAAAAGAATGAACTTCGTAAAACATCATGTCACGGCTAGAAAGTACGACATCTAAAACCACGCGCCGTCTCGGGTCTCAATTACCGGGATGTAGGAATGCGCCTAAACCTTTCCTACTACCTCTCACCCCGGATGTTTAAATGACCGGTAGTCCCTCGACCCCCAGGGAGGCGACCACCGCTGCACCGACGCACGGCGTAGCTACGGTGGCAGGCGAACGTCCTATTACCCCATGTCTGCACTTAGGAACCAGCCCGTACCCCACCTGTTCTCCACTGTGCCATTTGCTTGTTTTTCTCTTCTTTCATTCTTTTTTAGTCAGAGGAATACGTGGAGAGCCTCCGAGCGGACCCCTGACGGGGCCACTCCCGCCTCGGCTGTAATTAGCCGCAAGCGGCAGCGTCTCCCCGGGAATGGGAGACGCAGGGCGCAGCTGCCAGGGTACCTATGCTACAATTTAGATTTTGGAGAATAACTTTAAACCTACCTGCCATATATACTTATGAGAATAATGCCGTGCCGCTAGTCACTTTAACACCTGCTCTGGTGTGAGTGTAGCGCAGTTAGCGGGGAGTGAGGTGGGCGCGCACCGAGGGACATCCGCTCGACAGTAACACGACCGTTGTTCTTGTAGATGTGCTCAACGATCCTGAGAGCGTTCGCGGTGCACAACTGTTCTGGCGATGCTGGCTTGGCCAAAGAGTGTCCCTCGGCTGTTATGAGGAGAAAAATGGAGAGAGCAAACTCGTAGCACTCAATGCATGCGCCGTCCACTGCCAAGGCGAGGAGCCTAACTATGTGGTAAGATTACTGTTTAGCTCCCCAACAAAAAATAAACACTAAAAATCATCACAAACATTGTCGCTATTGAAGTGGCTCCTTGACGGCAATTGGGACCAACCCTAGGATGTTGACTAGGGCCTCGATTCTGTTAAAACAAGCCACTGTCATGCCATTGACACTTCAAAAAATACCATTTAATTTTGGACTTTACTATTATCAGTTTAAAGTGTAAAATTAAATGATATTTTGTAGAGCCAATAAAAAAGTTTCATGTTTTTTTTTTCATTTTATTTTAAACTTTAACTAAACTTTTAGCGGTAGTCTACAATTAAATAGCATTTTCAGAGTGTCAGTGGCATGACAGTGATTTGCCTTTAGCAGAATCAAGGTTCTGTTTACAATACACAAGAGTCTAATTTTATTCAGTAAGTATGTAACAACGCATGGAGTGTTGTAAAAATTATAAGAGATAAATGGATGAATACCATTTCCTTTCATGTTTAGTACCTGATTCCCCTAACAGCTTATACGAGTACATAGACCTACTTATGCAACTAGCTAATGAACACGTACAGGTTTAATCGTTGCCCATTCACGTTACAGATCGAGGGCGAAGCTTGGAACAACGTTTTCAATGCCCTCAAGGAGTGCAGCAAATTGGACGTGTTTAAACTGTTGGACGTCGACACGATCATGTACGGCCTCGGCCTGGTGGTCGCCAGGGAGTACCGCGGGGCGAGGCTGGGCGCCAAGATACTGGCTGCAAGGTAAGGGCCGCAGGCCGCAGGACGGTGGTATATCGCACGACTGAACCGAATGAACTCACTAAGTTAACAAGCGGGACGGGACCTGGGGGCGCGAGAATTGACGCCAAAAGCACGGGCCGGAGTTCTCGGCTCGCAACAGGTGGGCCGAGGGAGATGTGGTGGTGTGCAACATATTGTGCACTGCACAATGGTGGCGTGAGTAGCGCGGTACAGTCGCGGACTGTTGCAGAGAGCCGCTGTGCCGGCGCCTGCGCGTGCGGGCCAGCTCCACGGTGTTCACGGGCCCCGCGTCGCAGCGCAGCGCCGAGCGCGCCGGCTTCACCACGGCGCACCAGCTGTCGCTGCGCCAGTTGGCCGAGGCTGGGCTGCGCTACCCGGCGGACGACACGCGCGTCATCAAGCTCATGCTCAGGAAGTACCCGCACGCCACCGACTAATGGAAGTGCGCCCGTAGCCCGTAGTGGGCTCCCGCCTGCTGCGCTCAGCGACGAGAGTACACGATGATCGCGCCCCTTGGAAATCTTAATATATTATTGTTTTCAAGTAATAAAGCCCACTGAACGAGCATACATTTTCATTTGGATATGAATTACTTTCCCCAAAAACTAATCGTGAAAATCTCTCTCATTATCCTCGTGGACCAAGTAAATTATTTGTGCTATATTATTTAGCTGACTATGCGAGTCAATTTTTCAACTGGGTGCGGATGGCCAAATCTAAAACTATAAGAAATACCTATCGAAGAGATCCACTTTTAGTTTTCATCAAAACCGAGCCCGAAACACTGCTTTAGCCATTCCCCATAATTTCGATTTTGGCCCAGTCCAAAATTCACCCTAATGTGTATCACATTACTTTAATATATTTAATATCTAACTATACTTATAATCCGCGCGCGATGAAAATGCGAAGGAACCTTGTCAAAGTAAATCGAAAATGACAGTTCTCAAGTAGCGTTAGCGTGTTAACACCGACTTTGTTCTTGATTGAAATATCTATCAACTGCCAGAACTATTTCGCGTGATTGACTACTCAAGATTTTACCCCTTTTTCCACTCATTACTAATCTTTAATCTACATAAATGAATATTAATTGCAATTCTGTTAATATCGCAAAAACTCGAGAACCTGTCCTGTTACCTGTCAGACATTTTGATGTTCGTCCTATCACTCCCGTCGTCGCCGTTTTGGTATTTTTGGCTCGATTACATGTAGATCCATGTAGATCAGATAAGAAAAGGCGGTATATTAAAGATAGCTGTTGCCCGCGGCTCCGCCCGCGTGGACGTCAATTTCCGCGTTTTATTACTATATTGCCGGTTCTAATCAGCCGATTGTGATCAAATATGCTTAAGATTTTGAGTCTAACCAAGACCTTTCTAATAAAAGAAAACGCGTCAAAACCCGTTCAGTTCTTTTTACGTCCATCGATAGCGATAAAAAATACCAAACGGATTTTGATGCGGTTTTTTTATTAGAAAGGTCTTGCTTAGACTAAAAATTTACCGTATGTTTGGTTGTAACTGGTTAAGTAGAACTGGAGATATGACCAAAAACGACCAAAAAACGAAGCGCGGGCGAAGCCACGGGTTTCAGCTTGAATTAAAAGTAGCCTATGTGTTGCCCAAAACTATGAACTATAATCGTACCAAGTTTGATCAAAATCCCTCCAGTAGTTTCTGATTTTTGCGCGCACAAAAATTTGCGGACAAACAGACAATCATACAATATTATAATTATTATAAATCTCGCAATCAAAATTATACTCATTTAGAAATCTAGTCGCACTAAAAACACAGCTTCGTTTTGTGAGCTTCGATATGAGTTTGCCGACGCTACGGCTAGCCGGCGGCCAACGTACGTCTCAGTTCCAAAAGGTAGCATCACATTTTGTTCGCGCGCGGATTATACCTACTTATAATAAAATCATAAACAATTAATTTGCAAGACAGACTGTTACAAGATATTGTCACAGATTAAATAATGTATGTTGTTTAAGATTTTAATAAACTTATTAGTTTTTAGAAACTATTTTATTTCCTGTTTACCTCTTTTTTTTATATAGGACACGTCAAAATGATTTGACCTCACCTGATGGTAAGCTAAAAGCAAAGTCTCAGGACTGGGGTCAGCATCACATACACCGGTAGTGCTACAGTGGCGGCCCTCAGCTTGACGGCCTCATCAAATGCTTTTTCACGCCCCGAGGGGTAAAGAATTCCAAGTCTTTATGGTGTGGCAAATAAAAGAGGCACCGAACCGCTTGGTTCTTGATGGAATTGATTCCACCGTGTGAGGGTGATACCTCAGTCTGGCACGTGTAGTTCTGTGTAGGAAAGGAGAGGGTGGCATTAATTAATTGGAAGAGCTCATCGGAACACTCGCGGTAGAGCCGGTAAAAAACTGCCAAACACGCGATATCTCTACGTAGCTGTAGAGGTTCGAGGGTGTTCGTGACTTCTGGACTCCCAATAATGCGGACTGCACGTCGCTGCAACCTGTCGAGAGCATCTGATAAGTACTCCCAGAGCCATCCCAGAGATGAGAACAGTATTCCACCCTGAAACGGATTTGCATCTTGTACAAAAGACACCGCTACTCCGGCGTGAAAAACCGCCTCACCCTGTTCAGGACTCCGAGTTTACGCGAGACCGTTTTAATGATGCTCTCGATGTGGTTTTTGTTGTTCAGCTTGCAGCGAACATCCATGCCGAGTGTATCGACCTCTAAACCTTTGCAGTGTTGGGAAGCCGACTAGAACTAAATTCTTTTAGTTTACCAACTGGAACCTAACCTTGACCAGTTAACGTTCCGTTTGGATACCATGGGTGATTATTGGGCCATGTGTCCAAACGGCAAGCCGCTGGGAATAGTTTAATACGAATTGGTCGCCACTGGTAGCTGGTAAGGCAGAATGCCGTGTGAACCAAACTTGCGGTGTTGCAAACGTTGCCTACACTACAATATTGCAAGATCGCTACCGGGAGGGACGTGTGGAACAGGCCTTTAAACCATGGTGGGCCATCTGAACTGTGTCTACTAGGTAGGTACTATCGTGGTCACCCTAGGGTAACAAAGCAGGGTAACCACGAGTCCGACCCGCTCCTTATCATGAAACTTACGCAACAATCAGATCTCGCCGATTGCTCGGAGCAGTCGGCGTAAGTGTTTGGAATGATTCGGGTGACATCATCGCATTGGCCATTAATGAAACAACAGGTATTTATTATAATATAATCAAATTATAATGCGTTATTGTCAGATTACACACCTAAAATTAAATATTATACAAATATACAGTTCGGTAGGATAAGATCACATGACACCTGTACTGCATGAGACGTCCGCAGCAATAAGTGATATCTGCGGGTGGACCACGGAGCAAATATAGAGAGCAGGGCCCGTAGACAAGTGTCAAAAGTCTAAATCGCTAAGGAAACGAATAGATTAGGTCGACCAATCACACTCCAGCTCGTGATTCCGCCGCGGCGCGCGCATCGTACGCCGGCGACGAGCTTGGATGTGATTGGTCGACCTGATCTATTCGTTTCCTATGCGATTTACGCTGTGACACTTGTCTACGGGGGCAGGTGTTGTAATATATATATTTTTTATATAGGGCACGTTATATAGGTTTGTTGTTGACAATAGCAAAACTACTTCATTCTATGTCGATGTTACTATGTAGTATACCTATCTTACAGTAGATGTCACTAAACGTAAAAGAGACGTACTTCTCTCTGTGTGTGCTCTGTGGGATGGATGATTCTACGTGAATAAAAACTACTTAATAACTATGACTCGACAATGTGAATCACTTGAACACAGTGGATAGCGCGATAGTTATACGTAGCTCGCTATTATTTAGGTCAGGTGCATTAGCAATTATCAAACGATTTCTCATAATATAACACACCGGCCATTCGGGTTGGTCCCGAGTAAAGGTATGGGAACGAGATCGGATGAGCTGCGTAATCTAGAACATTCATTATATTACACACGGTGTCGGGCGTTCACACGGACGTTACGCATACGCTACTACTTAACGGATTCTACTGCGATTTATTTTGTGCGATTTTCTCCTATTTGCTGTGTAGATTTACCAGCAGTACTACTGAGTTATTCCAATAGACTTATTTTACAAATCCCGTAGGATCATTATTTCGGGATGTTTTTTTTTTAAATAAAATGACAAGTACTTGCAATAGAATCCGTTTTTGCAATAAATAATACACCTAAATCATTTTTTAAGGCGGATCGATCGAAGCATTCTCATTCAAATACCAAATTATCAGTTAACAGTGAACAAGTTCCGGTCCGGACGGTGCAAGCGTCGAACCGCTTACTACAGTGTAATCGATGGTGAGACAGCTAATCGGCGGGGCGGGGCGGGGGCGGGGGCGAGGGCGGGGGCAGCGGCAGGCAGTGGTGCCGCAGCTGCGGCGGCGGCTCGTCCGTCAGCAGCGCGCTCAGCAGCACCGGCGCCACCACGGGCACGCCGCGCGCCGCCAGCCACGCCGCGTCGCGCGCCGCCAGCCGCTCGCGCCGCACGTCCGCGAAGCACGCCGTCAGCGCCTCCCCCTCCGCGCCCGCCTCCTCGTAGGGCGGGCGCAGCGCCGGCGCGCGGCCGCCGCCCGCCTCCACCAGGCGCGCCAGCAGGCGGCGCCGCGCCGGCGGCACGTGCAGCAGCGCCACCAGCCCCGCGAACGGGCCCGGCGCGCCCGCCGCGCGCGCCACCCGCCAGCGGTGCGCCGCGCGCGCCAGCGCCCGCTCCGCCTCGCCCAGCGCCGGCAGGCCGCGCGCCGCCGGGTTGCCCCACTCGTACTCCTCCTCCTGCAACCATGGACCTAGGAATAACTATGGACGGAGCCATGGGAACAAAAAAGTGACGCCACATAGTCGGCCAACTTTCGTATACGTATATAGTCGCCACGGACACTCTCACATCATAGTCAGCCACTTCGCGGCAAACGTCGGCCGATTCGGTCGATCTGTCAGTTTAAGCGGGAAGAAAAAAAAAAAATACAACATGTCTGGTGCAGTCAAATGGTGTAAAAACCGTAGTGATAGGAAGAAAAGAAATCCAGGGATCACATTTCACAGGTTAATCAATATTTCAATCACTTATTATTTAATTAATAATATACATAAATCTTTGTTCAATATTTTGGAACAAAATTAAAAAGTTCGGTACAAAACCAGTGTTCCCAACACAAAAGTCTGCAAATTTCCCCATATTTTGGGGAAATTTGTAAATTGTGTGACTTTATGACGAAATAGCATAAACTATTTATTAGTAGTGATAACCGTAGTGATTTAACTTCTTTTTAATAAATACATGGGATTAGGAATCGCAAAAATACAAATTGTGACTAATATGATATGTTTAATCGTGTGAATATTCTCCACGGTTACCATCCATGTAAGTTTATATAGGTATAATGAAAAAAATAACTAAAATATTATTTTCATTAATTTATGATGAAAATAATATTTTCAAAAATAATGCACGAATCACCCTTAATGATTGTTCATTTATATATTTTAAAATTTACCAAATAATTCTCCCTATTCCTCAACTAAAATAATAAAAAATGGGCAAATTTAGGTAAAACCTCGCATCCCTACAATTCACTCACACAATGATTGATGTCCGCCATTTTGCGACACAGACTAGTTACTCTATGCACTCCGTCCATACTTTTCCTAAGTCTATGCCTGCAACAGCGTGCGTCACGTGGCGGCGCGCGGCGCGGCGGGGCGGGGGGGGGGGGGGCACGTACCGGCAGGAAGGCGCCTCTTGCGCGGCTGTGCGCCACGTACAGCGGGTGCAGCACCCAGCGGCCGGCCGCCACGGAGCCCAGCATCTTCTCGCTGCGGCCGGGCGCGGCGCACAGCAGGTGCGTGGCGCCGGGGTCCAGCTCCGCGCCCTCGCTCACGGCGCCGCCCAGCTCCTCGATCATCGCCACTATCTCCTCGCGATTCTACAACCGAAGCGTTTCAGTGAGCGTCCGGCTCCGACACGAGCGGCCGAAGTCAAACGTGTCACGGTCAACTAAGGCACAATACAACTCACGTCGACGTTAGAAGACAGCATGAATCGCCTCATCGGCTCGGGCGCTCGCTCGGGCCGGGGGGCGGGCGGGGCGGCCTGCGCGGGCGTGGTGTCGTCCCAGCCCACGGTGTTGGGCTGCGAGTCCGGCGCCACCTCCGAGTCCGGGGCTGCAATAAACAATCGAGGTTCGTTCAATGCAGCTCGCGTACGCGCACTCGCACTCGCACACCACACACCCCACACACACACACTCACGCGGCGGCTCGGCGGCCAGCGAGTCGCGCGCGCGGCGGCGCGGGGGCGTGGGGCGCGCCGCCAGCGCCGCCGTGAGCCTCTGCAGCGCTGCGTCCACCGTCTCTGCGCCCACCTCCGCCGACACCTCCGCCCCCACCTCCACCGAAACCTCGGCCGGCTCCGCCTCCACGCTCACGGCTGGCTCTGTCGCGCTGAAGCCCCCCGGACTCTGAAATACTATCTTATGTAAACGATCACGTTCAAACTTTAAAAAAGAAAAAAAAAAAAGAAACATCACGTCACCTGATGTTCTGATACTTTTGCTATTTTCGCTGGCGGTGTTTCTTGTTCCTGCAAAATAGCAGTGATGTTAATTATAATGCTCCTATGTAGTTAGTCCTCTGCCTGTTTCCTTGGTTGCACTTAAAGCTGCACAACGGACTCCACGGTCCCCTCTCTCACGCTTAACTGACTTCCACGAAGCGAATGACAGTTGGAGAGCGAAAGATTTTATAAGGATGAGCTCTACCAATGAGTGTGTGTGTGTGTGATACTAGTCAAATTGTAGTGATATTTATTACAAACCCTCAGCTGCAGCTTGCGCGGCGCCAGCGCGGCGGGCGGCGCGTGGAACTGCGCCAGGAAGCGGTTGCGGATCTCCGACAGCGGCTGCGAACAGACAGACGGTACAGTCACTGGGGGGAGGGGGGCGGGGGGCGGGGGTCGGTCTGCTCTATACGCACCGTGGGCGGCGCACGCTCGGGCTCGGGCGCGGCGCGCGGCAGCTGCTGCACCACGCTCCACAGGCGCTTGCGCGCCACCGGCGACAGGCAGCCGCCCGGCCGCAGCGCGCAGCCGAACGCGCTGTCCGGCGTCGCCACGGGCCTGTCGACTGCAATGTACCTCTGTTCACACTACCAGCACCTCGTAGTCTGTACACTACACACTACACACTACACACTGCGCAACACTCACACGGGTCGGCGGGCGTGCGCACGGGGTCGGAGGGCAGCTCTCCGCGCCGCAGCGCCAGCAGGCGCCGCCGCGTCGTGGGGCTGAGCCGCGCCAGCGCTGGCGACGACAGCGCCTCCTCCAGCGGCGGCGTGTGCAGCGCGCCCTCACCGCCTGCCGATCGACTGCTTTTAATAATGTTCAATGGCGTCCTAAACGCGAAAGTCATAAGACGACTGGAATTTTAATGGTTTATTCGGTATGGCAGTGCGCACCTGGCGGCGCGGGCGGCGCCGCGCGGCCGGGCGAGTCCTGCGAGCCCAGCAGGCCCTGGCGCGCCATGGCGATGTAGCGCGACGCGGGCGACAGCGCGCCGCCCCCCTTAACCTCCGCCTCCCCCGCCGCCTCCGCTTCTGCGACAAACCACACACCTACATTAATGTACTCGCTCTCACTTCTACTTTAATGACTTTACCATCCATGATTTTATGTCACTTAAGTGGTAGACAAGCACACGGCGAGAAAGCGGTTATCACGGCGCATGGACGGGTTCCTCGGGGACTCACCGGCGATCGGCGGGCTCCGCGCCTGCTCGCTCGGCTGCAGCGCGTTCTCCTTATCCTCGGCGGGCGCGGGCGCGGGCTCGGGGTCGGGGGCGGGCGCCGCGGCTTCTTCTTCCTCGAGTGGTGGTTCTGGGGCTGCCAACACGTTAACATGGATCACAGTCGTTTGCTGAGCAACACACGGGTGGGCCGGTGGCCGGTGGCGGTACACAGCTCGCACCTGCGGTGGCCCCCACCAGGTAGGGCCGCTCGGGCAGGCGCGCGGCGGCGGCGGCGCAGTCCAGCAGCCAGGCGGCGCGCACGGCGGGCAGCCCCCACTTGAGCGCGCCCGCGTACTTGTCGCCCGCCGGCGCCGGGCACACCAGGTGCGTGGAGGCGCGCGCGCTGGCCGTGCTGCGCCGGCAGAAGCGCAGCTGCGTGCTGCACACACACACACACACCGCACGTTAGCGAGCGCGCCGCCGACCCCTCCCCGCCCTCCCCGCGACACTCACGTGGCGCCCAGCAGCTGGGCCAGCTCGTCGAGGAAGGCGCGCTCCACGCCGCTGTACGTGCTGAGCGACAGCACCACGCCGCGCAGGGGGCCCGCCGCCCACGCGACGCGCACGGGCCGGTGGTAGTACTGGATCGGCACCAGCTCCTGCTGCGACAGGCAGTCCTTCTGAAATGGGCGGTGGGTCGTATGAGGGGGGTGGCGACGCGCGGCGAGCGGGCCGAGTGGGGCGGGCGGTACGCACGATCCAGAAGACGGTGACGGGCTCGGCGGCGCGCGTGAGCAGCTCGCGCACGTCGAAGTCCAGCGGCACGAGCGCGTAGGCGGCGCCGGCGGGCGCGGGCAGCAGCGCGCCGCCCGCCGCCGCCAGCTCCGCGCCCAGCTCGCACACGGCGCCCGCGTCCAGCGCCTGCGCCTCCAGCGTCACGCCTGCGCCCGCAACACGCACGCTTTTAGCTCTTTAGCACAAGCGTGCACACGACTTGCGAATATTACATACTTACAGTAGATAGGAATGAAACAATAAAAACATATTTAATATTATGAAAATAACACTATCCACTATAATTAGTGTTTAATTTCAATACTTTATCGTATTAGGTAGGTACCCGCAAATATTTGCTCCATATCTTCCGTGGGCTCATCCGCCAGTTCCTCCGCCACGTCGGGCGGCGTCGCGTCGGGGGCCGGGCCGCGCGCGGGGCTCGCCTCCCGCTCCGGCTCGGGGATAGGTTCTGTCGAGAACATAATATCAGTACACTGCGCTTAAACAACTCACCGACTTACATATCGATACAATACTATTTCGTCGACGGGATCCACTAACGTAGAATTTTTGTAAATCCTTATCGTGGATCTTTACAATACCAGCAAGTAACAGCAATGTGTACCAGAACGATCCGCTGCCTAGAATGTGCAGGTATTATAATTGTGTATGCTCTCGTGTTGATATTATTCACAAGTTTTTTAAATTCAAAAGGATTTTGCGTGGCGAAGACTTTCAGTGGGAATAGCCTCTCTTTTTAATCATTCGAATAAAATACATTATTAATTTGTTAAAATTTCTAGTAGTTTCTTAGTATATTGAGTAAACTGGCACTGAAGTGAAATGAAATGCTGTGTACAGATGTAAGTAGGCTTCAGATTTAAAATGTTGTATAGCTTGTAGAATTATAGTGATAGTGATCTGATGCCAGACATCAGATCACTTGTGCAAAATAAAAAATAAAATAAGTAGGTAAATGAAATGGTTTTGATCACAAACGAAAATACACGCGTATCGTATTTTTCAACTCGTACCTCTAAGGCAGTAAAACGAAGACGAAAGTTGTCCATATTGATGGGGAGACGCGCGAAGTGGAGACTTACGGCTGAGGTAGTGGTCGACGAGGCGGTCGACGGGCGGCGCGTCGGCGGGCGGCGCGTCGGGGGCCGGCGCGCGCCGCAGCAGCGCCAGGTTGCGCGCGCTCATGGGCGACGCGGCGGCGGCGGCGGCGCGCGGCGCGCGGCGCACCGGCGTGGCGGGCGCCTCGGCGCTCGGCTCCAGCGCGAAGGGCGCCTCGGCCAGCGCGCGGCGCGCCTGCACGCTGCGCAGCAGCCACAGCGGGCTCAGCACCGGCACCCGCGGCAGCGCGGCGCGCGCCAGGCGGGCGGCGGCGGCGGAGGCGGCCACGGCGTGCGTGACGCGCGCGTGCGGCGCGTCGTAGCGCACGGCGCCGCAGCGCACGGCGCACGCCAGCACGCGCTCGCGCCACGCGCCCCACGCGCCCTCCAGCCCCGACACCCACACCTGCGCACCACACGCACCACACTTATTGCCCTCGCATCGACTTCCAGGTGGCCCCGAGGCACCGCTAGCGTGACGGGCGCGCGCAACTCGCACCGACCTACATGTGACGTAATCGACTCTGGGATAATACCTTCGTCGAACATCTAAAGTTTACATTCTAAGCTATCTAGTTCTAGAAGACAAAAATCTACACTCAAGGTGAAGATGGCTCGACTAGCTTAAATTATGAACTATACAATGGGTAGAGCAGATACTGATATTCAACTTAAGGAGGGTGACTCACACAAAACCCATCAAATATCGGGCCGGCCTTCTTGATGAGACTCATGTCGAAGTTCTCGAAAGCACTTAGCGCCTCTCTGTCGATAGACGTGTCACTTCTCGTTTCTTGCGTGAGCTGAAGTATAATAAGATTATTAACAATTTTTTTTATGAATAAACCGAAAATACTAGTAGTCGCCTAACCTGAAGGGGATTCGCGGACACCATCAAAAATAAGAACTAATCATAATTATACAATTTCTTTGCTCATTTTGCATATTTCAATTATTAGGTGGCGTTGCAATCAGTGTATAGGACTCCTCCTACCCTTCCTTTATGAGATTCTAGTACATAGCACCACCTAGGCCGACCGTCGACATTCAACAGGTGCAAGCGGCATCAAGTTGAAAAAGAGAGAGGGCCTCGAAGGGCAGTGTGACAGGTAGAAGTAGGTCGCTACTCGCGAGTGAGGCAGAGGCGCACCTTGCAGCGGGCCGACGCGGCGGACACGTCGGCGGACCTGGTCTCATCCACGAAGTTGTACGGCGCGCGCGCGCTCGGTATGCGGGAGAAGTTCAGACCTGCAAGTTCACAACGCGCTCGTTATACAAGTATCGGTGCTTTAACTCCTTGACCCAGGGGGGCAGCACCAGCGCCGCCCCGTACTCCAGCGCCGCCTGTACTGTACTCACTCATGTCGGGCGGCGCTGTGTTCAGCGGCGACGACGTGGAGGCGCCCAGCACGCGGTAGCGCGCGGGCGGCAGCGCGTGGCCCGCCGCCGCCGACTCCTTGACCCAGGGGGGCAGCACCAGCGCCGCCCCGTACTCCAGCGCCGCCTGTACTGTACTCACTCATGTCGGGCGGCGCTGTGTTCAGCGGCGACGACGTGGAGGCGCCCAGCACGCGGTAGCGCGCGGGCGGCAGCGCGTGGCCCGCCGCCGCCGACTCCTTGACCCAGGGGGGCAGCACCAGCGCCGCCCCGTACTCCAGCGCCGCCTGTACTGTACTCACTCATGTCGGGCGGCGCTGTGTTCAGCGGCGACGACGTGGAGGCGCCCAGCACGCGGTAGCGCGCGGGCGGCAGCGCGTGGCCCGCCGCCGCCGACTCCTTGACCCAGGGGGGCAGCACCAGCGCCGCCCCGTACTCCAGCGCCGCCTGTACTGTACTCACTCATGTCGGGCGGCGCTGTGTTCAGCGGCGACGACGTGGAGGCGCCCAGCACGCGGTAGCGCGCGGGCGGCAGCGCGTGGCCCGCCGCCGCCGACTCCTTGACCCAGGCCGGCAGCACCAGCGCCGCCCCGTACTCCAGCGCCGCCTTGTACTTCTCACTGCCCACGCCGTCCCTGCACACACCGCCGCCGTTACACTGATGGCTAATCTCTTTTTCTACACCGAACAGCCCGGCACCGTATTTCACGGCGGTGGCGGTGTGAAAGTTCGACATATGGGCTCCGCTGAGTGGCTTTATTTTCATTTGCTGTTAATGCTACAAGGCCGATGACCTTTACGCTCCGGGATCACGGTCCGTCCGACTTTGCCTTCAGCTTACCAACAAGCGAGGTGAAGTCAAATTAACGGGTCCTATACATTAAAAAAACCTGTCATTTCGAATACTTCACTTGTTATACGCGTATAGCCTAGCAAAGTGGATTAACCCACTAAAAGAGGAATTCTGGTAAGCGAGATAGGGTTGAGATTTCAGTACCGGCGCGGCGCGGCGCGGCGAGCGAACTAGACAGTGCGTTCCAAGTAAACGTGATACTAACTTGGTCAAGACGACCACGTCGGTGGTCTCGCTCTGGAAGGCGCCAGAGAACGTGCCGCCGTTGTCGTTGACGAGCTTCATGATGAGCAGCTTGTCCTTCTTGGAGATGCCGGACGTGGTGACCTGCAGGCCGGCGAAGGGCGCCAGGCGCAGCGCCGCCCAGCGCGCCGCCGCGCCGCCCACGTGCGCGCGCTGCGACGCCTCCCACACGGCCGGCACCCACGCCGCCGACATCACCGGGATGCCCTTCTCCACGGACTTCTACGGACGAATGTATGGACTGAACAAACTGAGCGAAAACTGACAATATACTGTACTTCTTATGTTTATCCAAGTAATCTTGGGAACTATGCCATCTATCACAGTTTGAAAGGTACGTATTCCGAAGGATGAAGTTTACAACTGGTAGTCCAGTCAATGAATGCTCATAAGAGAGGTCTAGATGGAAAAGTCGAAAGCAGAAACTTCGACTTAGGAACTTTGTTTGGACTAGTTAGGAGATGAACATACTGAAAGTCCTGACCCCTCCGAGGTAAGCCTGAGGGGGGGGGGGGGGGGGGTACGGCATAATAAGAGCTAATTAAATTCTCTACAACTTTGTCTTTTGCACTTTGTATCTATCTCCAATCATTACCTAGCTATGAGCTTCAAAAGGTGGTCGATTTTCAAAGCGCTCATTGTAAAAGTACGAATTTACCAAAATCATTTCTTATTTTGTATGGATGAGCACCTACAGTATTAAAACACCTACAAATTATTTAAAAACCAGCTGAACCACCCCGGCTTCGCCCGTGGCGTATTTCGAACCCCGGTGCACCCTTTTTAACTTGCATATTATAATATGCTACATAATATGAAAAAGATTCAGAGAATGAATATGCTCATAATTTATCAGTTTTCTCAAAAATGTACGGCAATCTACCGGAATTGTTCACATTTATGATTATTGCTTCGCTCCCTTGGGCAGTAGCGTGATGATATTCAGCCTACGACATTCACAAATAATGTGGCTTTCTATTGGTGAAAGAATTTTTAAAATCGGTTCAGTAGTCAGTCAGTCTGGTATAAGCATATCTATGGATGTGTGTTATCATATGAAAAATGTTTTACCTGTAAGAAGTAAGAAGCATGAAATCTAATATTCTCAATTGGACCTGGTAGGTTGTGTGTGTGTGTGTGGTGTATAGGGTGCCACTCAAGAGTAATGTGTTATGTTGTATAGTTTAGTGTAGTGTAGGTGTAGTGTATACTCACAATGTACTTGTCTGAGAGCACCGTACTGGACACCAGATGTGTGGTGTCATCCGTCAGTACTGTGCTGTATATGCCGCCCATCCAGTGGACCTTTTGTTTTATGTCCTCCTGAAAGCAAATCATTCCATTTACACAACAGAAAGCAACACAAGATTATTAATTACTAACCTACGCCCGCAGACCCGCCCGCGTGGACGTCGGTTTTTGCGTTTTTTAACTATATATCTCAGGTTTTACTCAACTGATTGTGATCAAACATGCAGAAAATTCAAAGTCTGACCAAATCATTTCAAATGAAAAAAAACCACATCGAAATCCATTCAGTAGTTTTTGCGTCTATATTGTGCAAACAGATAAACAAACAAGAATTCCAAAAAATATATTTTCGTGTTCAGTATTGTTCATATAACATAAGCCAAATTTTTTATTAATGATGTTGATAGTGGGGTCACCGCATGCCATCTCATCACCTAAAATATATTTCCCTCGCACTCTGGCCTATCCTTGTACCAAGGATAAAGTTATTATTTTCATATTATGTAAAAGAATCCATTATCTAAACCACACAATTGTAAAGTAGCTGTGTCTGCACATTGGAGATCACAATCTTGGGTTAGCTCTGGTATATCGATACCTTAATTTGCAAACCTAATAACTCCACTTTTTCACGAAAATTACATTTTGATACCGGCAGAAACTAGATTTTTTGCTCTATTTTTTGAAATACTAATAACTCCATGATTCCTAACTGTATTGGTGTAAAATGCCATTTGAAAATCAAACAACTCCACGTGAAACGAAACCGCATCGATTTTGACAAAATAATCGAATATCTCCCGCGCAGTCGGCCATTTTGTATGGCGTCACAGAAGCGTACGAATGCTCCCGAAGATTTATTTTCAAAACAAATGGTCACAGTGTCTTTTATCACCGTTTGATACTTAAAAAAAGTAGAAGATATATTAAGGTAAGTGTATTTATGATTAAACAGCCTTGTACCATTATTTTCACATGTGTTTTTGGAAAATTTGCACGGGGATTGGAGTTATTAGATTTGACTTATGGTTATTTTGCTGTGACGCTTGGAGTTGATATGTTTGTCGCAAGGTTTTTGGGATACTGTGGGCCTAATAGTTTAATTTTTACTTTGTCCATTGTACAATCATGCGCAGAAATGTCAATTTTATGAACATAAAGTGTGTTTGTGTGTGTGTATACAAGACTTCAATATTATTAATACCTACTTACCCTTCGAGCGCGTCGCTTAGTTGTACATGATGATGACAGTAGAATGATTTTTCCTATCCTGATTTTTTGTTTTGTTTGCTTCATGCTTTTCTCTCTTTGGTGCAGGAATATGTCTAAAGCACGAGCTAAGAGAATGTTGCTTTCTGTGCAAACAATGAATGCCAACAATATTGCTAATAACGACATTACTAACCCTGATAATGCATTGTTCCAAGCTAATCAATTCCCAAAGTCCTATGAAGATACTTCCGTTGCTACTTATTCTGATGTTGCTCTTGATGCCTTTGATACTCACATTCCTTCAACTAACCTAACACTATTAGAATCAGTACCGATCCATACACAGCCTACTGCACCGGAGAATGAACATGAGACGGAAACCATTGTGAGTTGGTCAAAACCACAAGAATTTCAACTCTCCAAAGCTACAGTAAGCACCGATGATGAGTCTCAAGTTCACAATCTCTTATTATTTGATGACGATATTAATGTCCCTAACAATGTTCAAATTGACTTTATTGATCAGTATGTACCCCCACCAGACGATACCAACTCATTTGTAATTAGCCAAGGAACCGAAATTGCCATAAACTCTATAGTTGATGAACAAACTACTGAAAATGAAAGGGGATCCAAAGGTATAGTTACACTTATTTTCTTTCAATTTGTATGCTTTGTTTCAACTTATCATGACTTAAGACCTTCTTTCTACATGTTTGGTAGTATGTGATTATTTACAGAGAGGCTTCCTAAAATTAAGTGCTTTTTACAGGTTACTGATCTGAGAGCTCTGCAGTACAGACCTAATGGAGATGTTATGTACAGATACAGGCACGTAACTTGGCCAGGTTTGGGGTAATTTCGCGCATCGTGCACTTTGAGCCAATCAAATGATTCAAAGTACGAACGAACGGAACGTTGATTCGCTACAAGACGTCTCTCGGAGACATAATGATTGGTCCGTCAAGTGACGGACCAATCATATGTCCGCGACGGCGCAACCGCGTCTCCCGCGACCCGCTCATACCTCAAAGGGGACCTAAAAATCTACCTTTGCGCATATGACGCGTCTGGCCAATTTACGTGCCGGTATCTGTACAAGCTGCGATTTGGCGAGGAGTGGAGGATCCTCAATCAAAGAAAAACAAAAGTTGTTTCCATGAGGATGAAGGACCTAAAAAACTTATATGACGAAAGAAGGAAAATCACGAAAGAAAAAATTTCTGATCTACAGCAACTTAAGTCATCTATGCCCCGTGATTATCACGCCTATTACGATGCGTTGCCACACATAAATTAATTATTTTCATTTATAAAACACAATTAATTGTTGGTACGATTGTACTCTGCGCGAAGATAAAAACAAACAACTCCACTTTTAGTTACAATTATTGCTTAAACCAAATCTAACAACTCCTTTTTTCACTATAGAACCCAATGATCATAAAAAAAAATAGAATTTTAAGTGTTTTTAGATAAATAAAAAGTATAATTTCCAACGGGATTTTTGGTTTTCTTTATTGCGTTAAATTAAATTTATAAAGACGTTTTAAGTCTCTCCTGTAAAATTTGCTCCAGAGGAGTTAGTAGGTTTGCAAATTAGGGTATCGATATGAATGATTCTGAACACAAGACATTATTTTTAATTCTTGTCTGTTTGCGATGGGTGCAAAAGCAATTCAAAAAATGGGCAAATAAGGAGTATGTGTGTATCGCAGTGTATCAAAATTATAACAGTAGGGTGAACCTAGTTACCTTCTGTTGTTTAGACAAGCCACTAGCGGTGACCACCAATCCTCTCATAGCTATAGTGAAGACTGGCTCTGGTCCCGACGGTATTGGAGTGCCTTCTGTTAGGCAGCATGACAGACAACGAGGACCAACCAATCTGAGAACATAACACAAATGTCTTTCTGTCCTTCAGAATGTTGAGATAAAATTGATATAAACACCCAATTGTTTATGATGAGGCATCAAAGATGAGGCATTTTAATGTTCCAGATTAACAAAAATAAAGAACACACTTACAAACATTTAGTTTTCCGCAAATTTTCATAAAGTTCGCCTTCAAACTCGGCCAGCACAAACACATCTCTCTTTGATAAGCCTTCAAATTGCTTCCAATGGGTTTCATGTATCCATTTAGCTTGGAGACCACTACCACAATGCTGCTCACATGTCTAGAAACAGAAAGGTCTACTTACACTGGTGGACTACACTTATACAGCAAGTTATCTATATCACATGTGCGGTCAGCGAACCCAGGGTAAGTGATTGCAGCCTGTGCAACAGTGGAGGTTAAGGGTTCTCTGCATGTGCTTTGTACCTACTTACAACAAGAAACACACTTGTTCCTTTCCTAATTGACTGCAAAAAACCCTTATTATATAGTCTTCAGAGCAGAAATTAACAATAGTTGTGGTTTAGGTACTACGTTCAGTTGCAACTTGGGTTAATCAAGGAAATAGTGGTCTGAGTCTTTGATTGGTTGAATTCCTTAATGCTAGTTGCTAGTTGTTGATAAAGCAACAAGGGTATTATCTGTTATGAATGGCACCAAGTCCCAACATCTAAGCATTTAAGTTGTAAGTTGTAACTTGATAACTTACTACAAAAGCGAGTTGCATTTCTTCCGAACATTCATTTTCATCCCGGCAATCCTTAGGTATAATAAAAGTTACACTAATGTCCTCTGTCATTTCCAACAATTTCGACAAAACATACGGTTATTATGAGAAATGAGAAAATTGAATTAGGTGAAATGCTTATTATTTTCACTCTCACTCGATACGTGAACCAGCTCATATAGCTCACTTTTGTTTACAAAATTCTAGTCGTGAGTCGTGATCGTGAGTCGTGTCGTGAGACAGACAGGCAGGCTGACAGGAGACAGTGCGGACAGATGACGGTTGACGTTAAAAATGAAAGATTTTACCGCCATCCGCCATCCGGCCATCCGCCAATCGCCATCATGAAGCTTCACGCCATCCGATCGTTATCCAATCTACGCAATACCTTTACCAAATACCAATACTGGTATTATTGGTAAACACCAAGAACATTAGAAATTTCCTTTATTCTTGGTAAACACTAAGCTAAATATTGCTCACTTATAGCACCTCCCTCACTTAAACAAGAAAAAATAGCAAGTAGTTTTGGTATCAACTCCAATATTATGTACTTGTTTCAAATGTGCACATTGAATTTTCTATTACGTATAGAATTTGAATAGCTTTTTGGTAAAATGTACATAAATAATAAAATAATAGAAAAAAAATAGAATAATGGTACCTACATATATTCCCAATTCTATTGTATTTTCTTCTATTATATTATTTATACGAATATTGAACTTGCTGAATCTAAAGGTCTTAGTTACTAGGTCATTAAATTTTCCAAAAAAAAAACAAGTGAGAGTGTCATTTATGTCATTTTTGTCAGTGCCAAGTGTCATAAGTGTCATTGCGTATTTGCGTATGGAGATGGATAGGTTAGAATCTTAGAATAGAAAAATGTGCGATGTTTTAAGTTTGATACTTTGATTTTGTAGACAAGTTAAAGTGAATATATACCATTATGCTATACGATGATTTTAAACCTATTGTAGACTTAGTACTTAATAATTGGACAGCACTGCAGCTCGCCGTAGAACATGGAATGGGAGCTCCTGGAGGCGAAAAAGTACATGCATTATTGTTTATGTGTTGCTTTGCTTTGATCTATCTATTTCGCACTTTGCTTTTTTGATGTAAACTAAAAACACTGCAAATGTACTTCATGAAAATAATAAATATTAAATAAGGATGTTGTTATTGGAGTTTGATAAATAGCGAGATCCTCCATTCACACATCTTACCGTGTTAATAATCAATAGTATATACAGTATATACTGCTATATCTCCTTGCACACTACATGATATAACTGCAGTACAGCTAGTAACCTAGCTGTACACCTTCACTGATCAGACACTAGTTTTGTGACATCTTGTATAATTCAAATGAATATTAGCCATTGCCATTAGTAACATTAAGCTGAATGTAATTTTTCAGACTGCACAATTAATGTCTGTCTACTTAGCGCGATACTGTGTGGAGAATGTGGTGGACAGGGACGATCTAACGGAAGTGATTGAGGATCTCATGGATGAAGAATTTGAAACAGTGTGCCATGATGATTCACCTAAAGGTAACATTCAACTAATATAAGAGTCTTGTAGTCTTGTAAGTAGTTGTGGCAAATACAGTCACTCTCAGAAGTGAATGAACAATAACCAATTCAGCTTTGCTTACATCAAAATGAATGAATCAATTATTGATGTATAAATTTTTTAGTATGTACCTAAGCTTGATGTTTTTTAAGTTTTTTATTATTTTATGTATAGTTTCAGATCCAATATTGTAACTTGGAATGTGTTAAGCTAATACCGATAGCGACTATAATGTGCCGATATTGCATAATATCTCAAGTTTCATAATTAACTTCTGTATGGTTCTATGACGAGTTAGGTTAGGCAGCTGCAAAATGAATTACTTAGGTACCTATTGTGATGTGTATATTGATGTTAAAACAGCATTTCTTGGGCCCTCTATCAGTTGTATAACTTTGTTGTGTAATTTTTACAGTTTGCAATAAAGATGCTTTATATTAACCCGGCAAAGTGGTTAATCAGGCAGTTTCTGTTTGTGTGTGTGTTGTGAGTTATAGGTTCATCTCACCTGGTATGTTTCATGCAGTCATTTTGTAAACAGACTGGCCATTATATTTAACGACCAGACCTGTCAAGTGGGCCATAACCTAATCCTTGCTACAATATTCACTAACATGTTTGTGCTCATTGTGAAAATATTGATTTACAGAAGTGGCGGATTTATTGCTGCACTTCCTTGGCTTATTAAAAGATGGACGACATGACGAACTCAGGTCTTGCATTGAAGCTATGCCAAAATGTCAGAAATGGCTTAGCCAGCCAATTCATGAGTCGGTGCCAATACAAGTTAGTATTAACGTTGCTTCTTCATTATTAGCCGAAACAGTCCTCAAAGCTGTGATTACAGATATATAGGTCGCGCCAATCTTTTTGGCTGAAAATAGGCATCAGCACCTGTATTTCTTCACTGTGAATCGTGTCGCGCAAAGTTCAGAGCGGCCAAATAGATTGGCGCGACTTGTTATACCAAGATACTCTTTTTTTGTTAGGAAATCCCCACGGATACCAGCGCCGTCAGTCATTAAGGGTGCATATGTCGACTAAAACCGCACGCCGTCTCCATTAGACATGGACCAATCGCTATTAGACATTTCCCCTTGCACTTGGCTGACCCTGAGCTATCACCGGATTTGAGAAGTCCCCCTATTGCTGCGTTCACTAGAAAAAAGAAGCACATACACCTGAAGAGATGGCGTGCGGTTTTAGTCTGTTCGATTCCGAAATACCCACCCGCAATGGCCGACGGGGTGGAGATTTCCGCACGATAAAAAAGGCAGCGTGTGCAACCTGATAACGAACTGGCGATACTGCCCGCAGTCTGGCCAGACCGGCCCTCGGCCCCGTCAGCAATCTGTGTTTTTGTGTTTTTTTTTATACTACGTAGGTGACAGACAAGCACACGGCCCACCTGATCGGAAGCGGTCACCGTGGCCTATGAACGTGTGCAACACTAAGGGTGTCACACACGCGCTGCTTACCCTGAAGGGAAAGGTGGAGGGCTGGGAAGGGGTGGGGTGAGGAGGGATACATTGGGCTCTGGCTACCCTACTTACCGAAGGGAACCACAACACGATGGTTATTATAACCGCGGTGTTCTATAGGGCATAGGTACTACCCCAGTCGGACAGCTCATTTCGGACGGGAGATACCGTCGTGTCCTGCCTCCTTGGACATTATTTCATGTGAAATCATTAAAAAGGCACAGTAGTATGGTGTGTACAGTGTATGAAACGGAGTATGTCCATGTAAGTTATTTATTGTGTATAAGAATGGCGTCCTAGCGCATTTACGTGCCGGGCGGTTTCCTCCTATAATCCCGGCGCCTTTAAGCGGGGCGTGAAAAAGCATTTGATGAGGCCGTCAAGTTGAGGGCCGCCACTGTAGCACTACCGGTGTATGTGATGGTGACCCCAGTCCTGAGACTTTGCCTTTGGCTTACCATCAGGCGAGGTAAAGTCATTTTGACGTGTCCTATATAAAAAAACACTTACGAGTTTTCAGCATTGACATGAATTCAATGTAATTTATATAATAAATTACAATGGTGAAAACTCGATGAATACGGTACCCGCACGTCTCGCGGTAGATCACTCAGCGCTTGTAATTATTTCAGTGTCATGGGAATCCAGACGACGACTCGACGAGCAGTAGCGGCTCGGAGGACGAGCCGGCGGGGGGCGCGGGGGGCGCGGGCGGCGCGGGGAGCGCGGGCGGCGCGGGGGGGGCGCGCGGGCCGGCCGACGCCGAGCCCATGGACGAGGACGAGGCGGGCTGGACCGTGGTGCGCGCGCGCCGCTCGCGCTGAGCCGCCGCCGTGCACTAATATCTTCTCCATATCAATGTTCACGTGCCCGACTACATCTTTTTGTTAAAAGCCGCACCGTGCAGTGTCACGGAACACTGCTCGGAATAGACATGGCGTAGGTACGGTGGATACGAGATGAACTGCTAGATTCTAGATAACGTTAAACGGAACCTGTAGCTAGCGATAAAAAATAATATTCCGAGACATATTACACGACCGCTTCACGAACTAATAAATCGGTTGGAACTAATATAATTAATACTTAAATAATAGATAATCGACAAACATTACAGGTCGAACTGAAGACCTCCTTTTGAAGACGGCGATAAATACCTAAATAGAGTGAACAATCTGCGCCTGCGTTGCATTTCTGCTGGATATAATATAAAGTTCCTAGTATAAGCGTTAGTACTATTATACCTACGTGGTGTAAATTTTAGTCCTGGAACTAGTCGTCTATTATCATAGCTCATCTCGAACTCACCGCTCGTAAAGACTTGTCCGGCCGTTTGAGCACGAAGGAGTATATGGCAAACTGGAACTGACTCTGAGTAACACAGATACTCGTCCGCAATCATATCATTACTATAAAGGCATTATGTATTTACAAAAAACATTAAGTATGTTAATCTGCAGTCTAGAACACAACACAAGCTAGTTCATCCATGCTTCCTTCTGGTCAAGATGGCGTTGTGTAGAATTGCCTAGAACATTTATTTTATATATTACAGCTATCAACAAAATCAGTATCCGATCAATAAGGGGCACATACGTATCCTAAATATATTAACTTAAATTAAATGTATTAATAAAGTGAAATAAATGTATGTATTTTTATATTTATGTTATTGGAATTTCCATTTTCCAAGTTCCATTCCCTAGTTTCATAATTACCCTCTATCTCTCCAGAATGTAATAATTTGTCAACACCACAGAGTAGATGTGCAATGGCGGCCTTTGTGGGTTTTGTGGGGTCATTTGTAACTGGTTTTCCATATACCCCTTCACTGATCGGACACTAGTTTTGTTACATATTGGTGTTGATATTGTTGTGCATTTTCACTAAACTTAACCAAAGTCTAAATGTTATGTTGACAATTCAAACGTTGTTTTGTTTCCAAAATTTGTAAAAACGATCAAGTGAGACCGTAGTAATATTTATTTTAATAGTTTTAAAAAAGTTCTGAAATAAGCAAAACGGGATAAAATCGAAATTTAAATTTGGAGAGTTTAGTTAAGTTGCTACCCTTTGTAGACACTGTTGTATGTATATTATAAGATGATAATAAACGATTGAATCATATTGATTTACTTGTCACACACCAGGTATCACGAAATGAATTATTATCTCGTTATATTAACTTGATAAGGTACCTACCTACCATTATTTTTTTTAACAAATCATTAATATTTCTCTATGAAAATGCTCTTTAACTACTTAGTGGGCTCTATCGAAATATTTTAAAATTTAAATTAAAATATAATGAACAAACATTTGGATTTTTCAGATTTAAATTTTGTTACTACATTCAAATAATATTTATTGTATATCTACTCGTATTAAAACTACCTCAAAACCACCTTTGTTATTTGGGGAAGCAAATATTCAGTGTTGACACAGGAGCATAAAAGAATAAGGTGGGTACCTTGTAGGGTAAGGTAGTGATATAGTACCTAGTGCACATGTTTTGTTGCAAGTATAACCTACTAGACTAGTGCCGATAGTATTTGAGACAAAAAAAAAAATTATAGTAGGATGAAACCTGTTGGAAAAGGACCAGAATACAACAATTTAGTCAAAATAAGCTGTAAAAAAGAATATTTCAAATCAAAAAAATTGCAGTATCTTCGGGACATAAAAAGCTAAGTTTTCACCAAATTTCGTGGAAAACAAATATGTTTTGCTTAAGATAAAAATAAAAAACCAAAAACTTGATTATTTGAATTTTTCACATACATTTTGAGGTTATGTGAAAAAAGTGTAAATACAAAAGTTGTAGGTCACCTAAAACTTTGTCATTTAACTTTTTTTCATAGGACTTGTAGTTTTGCCGGAAATCGAGATAAACCGTTTTTACCCTTAAACCCCCCCCCCCCCCTCCCCACTTCCCGACCTCAGATCGCCCGTAATTTATTTTTCCTTTCATTTTTGTTATATTCTCGTTCTTTTACAACAGGTTTCATCCTACTATAATTTTCTTTTACTTTTTACCATTTTCATAGCTATCTGCACTGGTCTATGGTCTATACTGATAATGTGACAAATAAATGTTATTTTTGTCTAATGTAATATAGGTATAAAAATGTTATTCTCTTTTGTTGCATTTTTTATTTCAATCCGGGGTTATCGTTAACGTTTTAACAATGACACGCGGAGGTGGTAAGCATGACGGTATCATCCGTCCGTATTGAGCAGTCCAACTGGGGAAGTTCCTCCGCTCTACAGAAGATCGCGCTAGTAAATCTAGTAATGCTGTGTTCTCGGCGGTAAGTAGAGTAGCCACTGCTGTAGACAGAGCTCGGTGGACTCCTCTGCCCCCACCCCTTCCTAGCCCTTCCCCTTCAGGGTCGGCAGCACCTGCGAGACGCACGTGGTGTTGCACATATCCATAGGCCAAGGTGACCGTTACCCATCAGGTGAGCCGTGTACTTGTCTGCCACTTAAGTAGGTAATATAAAAAAAAGAACGCGCTCTATCCCTTTGTTCTATCAAGGCGTTAGGGTTGACAACGTGATTTATAAACAAATTGCGCATGTGAAAGGTGCGCAAATGCTAATCAACACATAGTTTAGAAAGTAAAAGCTTCAAAATCGCTTCAGTATAGCTAACACTGAGTATTATTCTGTAATTTCGGCGGTCTCCAGTTTCACATCCACGGTGTTGGACGGAGCACAGGGGCAGCTTTCGCAACGCAGCCTCCTTACCTACCGAATTAGGTCGCTAAACTCGTAGCGACGACGCAAAGATAACGATATTTGGTAGTCTCTACTTTCCAAACTACCTAACGATTTATACCGGTATCTTAACGAATATCATCGCAAACTTAACGATTTAACGGAATCTCCATATTGTTGATTGCTGACCATCCTAAAATGTTCAGTTTTGGCGCCAACGCGGCAAAAGTCACATCGGGGTATTGTATCACAACGGTGTGTTAGCATCCATTATAATGTACGCTATAATAATTTATAAATATTATGTAGATGTGTTAACCATCAATAACATTAATTATTTTATTAAGGTAATATTGAGTTCCAACAATAACAATTCGACACTTTACAAATAGGTTGAATAGATATATAATAGATATACCTGGCTGCATGTAAATGATTGTTATGTCGTTGAATAAAATATTAAAGTTTGTATTTAGGTTGTTAGTTTTGACGGCAGCTGGCCAACTGTCAGAGAGCGCTAAAGGGAATAGAAATGCAGGCTGATACCTATTGTTATGATATTAATTGCATTATTCACTGGTTATACTCGCTAATGTTGTCTTATAAATGTATATGTAACGGTGTAATATCAGAGTAAGAACAATAATGAATACATGTTTAAAACTACGAAGAGTTTTATTGGAGCATCCTACAGGTGGATGTTTTTACATAACATCTTCGACAACGTGCACAAGTTTGGGAAGTGATATATTATTACCGTGAATTTGTGCTTTTCAACGTTGGTTCCAAACTCCATTCGCCACTATTTTACTGGGGCAAGAAAGACTGAAGGCAGACTGACTTGACTATTGACTATGAAAACCTTGACTGTGGCTAAATGACGAAAACTCTGGATAATACATTATATGCAAATAAATACTTGTTTGTGGCAAAATGCGAAACAAAGAAGCCATAAAAATGTAGAGACTACCGTTTGACGCAAAAATCGTTAAACTGCAACCAACGTTTGTCGTTAATATAGCTTTGTGCCCATGAAGCTATAGATATTCGTGCCCACCCACTGATCTGCATTACAGATCAGTGTGCCCACCAAGAACATTAGAGATTTCCTGGGTGTCCGGTGTCCAGGTGCCCACCAAGAATATTAGTACAAGGAAATTTCTAATGTTCTTGGTGCCCACCCAATGCCCACTTTACCACTGACACTGACTGACAGACAGTTGTAGGTGACTGACTGACTATAGATAAAGTCGGATAAAGTCGTGATAAAGTGCATTATTGTGATCGTTGTAATTATTACACTCAGACCAATAAAAAAGTATAGACGGAGTATTGAGCATTTTTTTTGAAGCCAACCAACATAAGACGATTTGATGATCTTATGACGGAATTTGACAGATGCTCGGTTTGGTAGTCTTTGGGTAGTCGGCCGAAGAGCTATTGTCAGAGTGTGACGTGTTTTGACTTATGCATAAGAAGCTTCACTTATTTCGTCGCTTTTGTTCACAATGGCTCCGTCTATACTTTTTTATTGGTCTGAGTTATTACAGTGACTACTATTCTCTGTCTACGACGCACGGTCTCACAGTGACTACTGACTACACTGTAGTGACACTAGTGAGTGACTATAAGTGACAGTGACGTATTGTATGATATTATGACAGTCATGACATGACATGACATGACACATGACACATTGATAAACGATAATGATAATGAATGATAGAAGTCTGATAAAGTGTTATTCTTATTATTTTATTTGTTGTATTTGTAGAGATGTCTTTATGAAAATAAATTGCCCTAAAATTCGAATGAATAACTAACTTATTACATAGTACAATACATGAATTAGGAGGAATTAGGTTATCAATATAATATTCACCGAATATGCCGCTCACGGCTAGACAACGAAGTCTACATAATAAAAATGCAGCAAAACGGTCGACAAGTTTTAATAAAGGGAAACGAAACATAAGTGATGGGTATGTTGTAAATAATGTTCTTTTATAATAGCAACGGTTGACTTAGTCTACTATGCATACAAGTTGTTTTAAACTGCGAATAATTTATAGGTTACTAGCCGACCCTGCAAACGTTGTTTTGCATTTTAAGGTTAAATAACCCTTATCACTTAGGGGTACCTATGGAAAATAGATAGTAGCCGATTCTCAGACCTACTGAATACACTTATAAAATTTGGTAAAAATCGGTAAAGCCATTTTGGAGGAGTACGGTACTTAACTAACATTGTGACATGGAAATTTTATATATTAGATAATAAACTTATTTAGCTCATCACTGCTCTGATTTGTTACGGGTACTTAATACAGATGTTTGACTGGGCAAACGATGGTAAAACAATCTATTGAGGTACATTTGGCATGATGTTACTAATAATTTATTATGCTATAAACATTGGACTTGGATTAACAGGGCTTGCAACAATTAGATACTTATACATTATAAACATCAAAAATCCCATATTTGAATTTTTTACTAATATATCGGATATCATGTAGATATAAGTAGGTGCAATTTGCCTTCCAATGGTTTGTTTTATAAAATTTGGTCTGTCAAAAGCTGATATGCCTATGTCACAGTGTTGGTTCCAGTCACAAGTTGTTTGTCTGCAACCAGTGGTCCAATCTATTTTTGAATTGGCTTACTGGTGCAGCTGTACATCCATTGTTTTACCTCCTTAGTAGTGAAATTTTATGTAACTAGCATTACAGAAAAAAATTGCACATCAAAGCCTTACAAAAATTTGATCAAAATGACCCACTTTTAAGTAAGTGCTTTTTATTACAGAGATTTCATAGTCACAAATGCACCCTCAGACTTGCGGACCATCGCATACCCGGGTGGTGTAGTTGCTTTGCTGTTGCTGCTGGTGGCTCGCTTATCATCAGCGTTTTACGGTCAGGTGGCAGATTGTGATGAGACATTTAATTATTGGGAGCCTTTGCATTACCTAGGTAAGCTATCTGAATGAGTCTTGCCCCCAATTTTATTATGAAAAACAAATTGTAATATATGTGTGATTGAAGTATATTTTTTAGAGACAAAATTTTTTGTAAGAAATTAAATCCGTCAATCACACATAGTGTTAAGGGGTTAGGTAAATAAATAAATAAAATAAAAATAAAAATAAAAATAAAAATAAAAATAAAAAAGCCTTTTATTTCTGGATATTTACAAAATGATTAAAGTTAATATCTAACGTTAACACACCAGAACCCTCATGAGGAGGTATAGGCCTCTTCCAGATTTTGCCAATTTTGTCGGTCTTGGGCCTTCCAGGCCCAGTTAGGTCCTACCATTTTGGCGATGTCGTCTGACCAACGTGCCAATGGCCGACCTCTCTTTCTTTCTCCGGGGGGTCCCCCCCATGCCGTTACTCGGGATGTCCACCTTCCATCTTTGAGTCTGGAGATGTGTCCCGCCCATTTCCACTTTAATCTCCGGGCCTGAGTGAGTGCATCCGTTACCCCTGTACTAGCTCTAATTCGTGAGTGGTTTATTTTTTGGATTTTCCGGATTTTCAACAAGCTCCTTTCCATCCCTCTTTGGCAGGTAGTTATTGTTCTTTTTGCTTTGGATGTGAATTTCCAGGTTTGGCAGCCATATATAAGCGTGGGGAGCAAGCAAGTATCCATTACCTTCTTCTTAAGTTGAACAGCTAGGTTGCCTTTCATGGTTTCTTTCAAGCTCCAGTACTTGTTCCATGTTATTTTTGTCCTTCTCACAATTTCTTGTTCATTTGATGCTTGATTGAAACTTATTTGTTTTCCTAGGTATATGTATTGGTCAACGTATTCTATATGATCTTTATCTACAGTTATTGTATTTTTATTACTATTAGTCATGACTTTGGTTTTACTATAGTTCATCTCTAACCCTACTTTTTTACTTTCAGCATTTAATGTATTCATCATGTATTGCAGTTTAGAGCTACTATTTGCGAGTAAGGCCAGGTCGTCGGCGAATCTTAGGTGTGTCAGATTACTCCCTCCGATGTCTATGCCTTGTGATTTCCAGTCAAGTTTTCTAATAGCTGATTCCAGAACGGCTATGAACAATTTTGGAGATAACGGGTCCCCCTGTCTTACCCCTCTTTCAATAGGGAATGTAGGGCCTATGTTTTCTAGTTGTATTTTACTTCTACTGTTTTTATATATGTTTTTAATTATTTCTAAGTATGTATTTTGGACTCCTTGTTCTTGTAGTGCCTTCCAGATAGCAGAGTGCAATATTGTGTCGAAAGCTTTTCTGTAGTCAATATAGGCAATATATAACGGTCTTTTAAATTCCTGATGTTTCTCAATTATTTGCTCAATCGTGTGTATGTGGTCCATTGTTGAGAATCCCCTTCTGAAGCCCGCCTGCTCTGGTGGTTGGTTACTATCCAGTGTGCTACTTATTCTTTTTTCTAAAGTTGCCGAAAAGAGCTTGTACAAATTTGACATCAGGCTGATCGGTCTGTAGTTATTGACGTCGTTCGGGTCACCCTTTTTATAAAGTAGAATGATGTTGGATTCAGACCATTGTCTAGGTATCTCGGCACTGTCCAGGATTAGGTTGAAAAGATGTGTCAAGGGAAAGCATAAAAGTGAATCAGCAGCTTTTAGGGTTTCGTTGGTAATATTGTCAGGGCCTGGGCTTTTTTCTAGTTTCAGCTTTTGGATAGCCTTTAGTATTTCGTTTTCCGTGTATCTTGGTTCCTCGTCATCCTGATGTATATTGTTGTTATGTGGAGAGATGATAGTATTACTTGGTTTTGCGTTGTTGAGCTTTTCTTCTTTTGCACTATATAGGTCTTTATAAAAATTCGTAGCTATATCAAGGACTTGTTTGCGGTTTTTGGCGAGCTTTTCCTGGTTTTTTATATTTTTAATCCATGTTTTATGTGTTTGAAGCTCTTTGTACGCCTTTTTAAGGCTACATGAATGGACGAGATGTTTTTCTAGTGTTTGTAGTCTGTATTTTTCATAGTCGTTTCTGATGTATTTATTTGATAGTTTATACAGCGCTTTTAACTCATTTTTCATTGATCTTGTTTTTGCTTTAGTTCTTTGTAACTTTTGCCTTCGGGTCAGTAGGGCTTTTGTTTGTTCTGATAGTATAGCGTTTCCTTCACTTTTGTGGCTTGTTTTTGCGATATTATGTAGGCTTAAGTTTATTTTTGATATTAGGATGTCGTAGTATTGTTGGACAGTATCTCTTCCTATCCGGTTCCCCATATCAGCTAAGCAGTTTGATAAGTTATGTTTGTATTTCTCTATGTTCTCTGTACTGCATAGGATGGATTTGCAGTTCATCTTATTGTATTTTGTTCTGCTCTTTTTTAAGTTTTGCAGACTTATTGTTGCTCTGACCATTCTATGGTCAGAATGGTAGTTTATATTCAGAATTTCTATATTGTGAAACGTTTTGGGTTGGTTGGTTAGTACGAAGTCGATCTCGTTCTTTATTTCCCCATTTGGTGAGCACCATGTCCATTTGCGGTTCGGTCGCTTTTTGTAGTAAGTATTCATGACTGATAGCTTGTTTTCGAATGCAAATTCTACTAGTTTCTCTCCTCTTTCGTTCCTTGTACCGTACCCATATTTTTTTATTATAATTTTTTCCTCTGGCAACCCTTGTCCAATTTTGGCGTTGAAGTCTCCCATTATTATGATGTTTTTGTGTGCCATTTCCACAGTTGTCTTTATTGTTTCGTAAAATTTTTGTATTTCATCTTCACTTGCTGATTCGGTTGGTGCATACACTTGAATGATGGATAGTTGGTAATTTTCGAAATTCAAGTTTATAATTGCTACTCTTTCTGATATTCCAATAAATGTTTCAAGGTTTTGCTTTAGGTGTTTCCTAAGGAGGAACCCTACTCCATGAAGGCCTGGTGTTTCTCCCTTGTAGCATAGTATGTAATCCTGGTATTCGTCTATTGATTCACCCTGTCTTCTGACTTCCGCTAGTCCAATGATGTCATGTTTAACTGTCTTTATTGCGTTGATCAGCTCTATTAGTCTTTCGTAGCTTGATAATGTCCTTGTATTGTAGGTTGCTATGTATAGTTTATTTTTATTTTCATTTTCGTGTTTTAGGTTATTGTTAGGGTTAGGTAATCAAGAGAAAAAATCTCTTGATTACCTAATCCCTTTCATTTCATGTGTGATGTCGTTTTTTCAGGCTTCACAGCAGTCGGGTTCTTAAAATTTTTTGAATAACTTATTTTATTAACTATGCTCGCAATTCTGTCGTTACATTTCTAAACTTAAATTTCTCCAAAAAATCTAATTGCATCTGTTTCTTTCATGATCAGATAAAAAAGTACAGATGATTGTTGTTGTTGGTGCGTAGTTAAGTCGCATGTTTGTAGATGTCAACTAAAATTGAAGGGTACCGTCAAGCTGCCGACTTAATTTGACAGGTGTTCACTAAAATAAATCATCTGTCCTTTTCTACCTGATAATGAAAGAAACAGATGCAATTAGAAAATTTAAGAGAATTTTAAGTTTAGCGATGTAACAATAGAGTTAGCAGCTATATCTCCTGCACTACTCAACTGAATGTGGTCAAACATACGTAAGATTTTAAGTCTAACCAAGACCTATCAAATAAAAAATTACCTCATCAAGTTGTTAAGTAGTTTTTATGTCCATCGCGCTTCGTGCACAAACAGGCAGACCAAAAAACAGACAAGAATTCAAATAAATATCTCCAATGTATAAAAAATACTAAAACACAATAATGGTCGTTGTGTAATATAGAATGATTAAAATAACAAATATTGTACGTAAACCCAAACGCTGATGACACGTCTCGCCGACACAGTTTGTACACTGAGCGATGATTTGATTTATTTTGAAATAGTAAATAGTGTGGGTAGTGAGCCAATGCAGTGTAGATAGCAATGCGGCGTGATGTCGTGATGTCGTGATGTCGGCAGTGTACGGGTCGGGGCTGCAGACGTGGGAGTACAGCCCGGCGCACGCGCTGCGCTCGTACGCGCCGCTGTGGCTGCTGGCGGGCCCGGCGCGCGCGCTGGCGCTGCTGCTGCCGCCCGTCGGCGTGTTCTACGGCCTGCGCGCGCTGCTGGCCGCGCTGGGCGCCGGCGCCGAGTTCATGTTCTACAAGTGAGTGTCTGGTGGTCCACGCCTGGTGCCTGGTGCCTGGCGCCTGGAGCCGCACAGTGGTACTGACCCGTGCCTGCGCAGGGCGGTGTGCCACGAGTTCGGCGTGCACGTGGGCCGCGTGTGGCTGCTGCTGGCGCTGCCGGCGGCGGGCCCGTGGGCCAGCGGCGCGGCGCTGCTGCCGTCCGCCTGGAGCGGCGCGCTGACCAGCGCCGCGCTGGCGTGCTGGTGGCGCCGCCGCGCCGCGCCCGCCGTGCTGCTCACCGCCGCCTCGGCGCTGCTCAGTGAGTGCCGTACTGCCGTCCGACCGAGGGGCGCGCGGCTCCGCTACGCGTATCTACTGCGTCGCCTGTTGACTCGCAGGTTGGCCGTTCACGGCGCTCCTCGGGCTGCCGATCGCGATCGACATGCTGTTCGTGAAGCGGCAAGTGGTGGAGTTCGTCAAGTGGTGCGCGGTGGCACTGCTGGCGCTGCTGCCGCCGATGGTGGCGCTGGACTCGTGGTACTACGGCCGGCTGACCGTGGCGCCGTGGAACATCGTCGCGTACAACGTGTTCACGGAACACGGGCCCTCGCTGTACGGCGAGGAGCCGTGGACCTACTACTTCGTCAATGGCTTCCTGAACTTTAACGTGGTGTGGGTGAGTCTCACGCGCCGCGTGTATAGCGGCTGCGTTCTAGCAAACTGTGAGCTGACAATGCGTAACGTAGGAGGCTTTGTCTGCCAGACGAAATCCGATAACTTTGGAGCAGAAACAGAATTGCTTGGTAGCGGATACCGTACATGTAGGTGTAGGCCCCTGAAGTGTTTTGTTTGGGTGCAAGGTGTGCGCTCTATCGTGTCCGCTGCTGCTGCTGGCGTGCGCCGCGGTCGCGCCGCGCTCCACCGCGCGCGCCGCCTTCTGCGCGCCCTACTGGCTCGACCTGCTGCCGCTCGCGCTGTGGCTGGCCGTGTTCATGCTGCAGCCGCACAAGGAGGAGAGGTAGGCCCGCGCCCCCCCCCGCCCCGCGCGCGCCGCCGGGCCGCGCGTGACGAACCGAACTGTCGCAGGTTCCTGTACCCGGTGTACAGCTTGATCGTGCTGGCCGGCGCCATCGCGCTCGACTGCCTGCAGAAGTTGACGTTCGCCGTCGGCACCGAGCTGTTCCGCTGGAGGAAGGAGCGGGAGCGCCGCCACTACCTGTCGTACACGCGCCCGCTGATGGTCGCGTGCGTGCTGCTGGCCGGCGTCGGCGGTGAGTGTCGCTCGCACCTGGTCCCCTCCTGCCCTCCCGCCCTCCTGCCGCCGACCGCTGATGGAACGTCCTCCTGCGCGCAGGCGTGTCGCGCATCGTGGCGCTACGCGTGCACTACGGCGCGCCCATGTGGCTGCTGCGCGCGCTGCCGCCGGCGCCGGGCGACGCGGCGCCGCGCCTCGTGTGCTTCGGCAAGGAGTGGTACCGCTCGCCGTCCAGCTTCCACCTGCCGCCGGGCTACGAGAGCCGGTTCATCGCCAGCGAGTTCGCGGGGCAGCTGCCCGCGCCCTACGCGGCGCAGCGCAACGCCACGCGCCTGGTGCCGCCGCACTTCAACGCGCGCAACGAGGGCGACGCGCGCACGTACGTGGCGCCGCGCCAGTGCCACTTCCTGGTGGACTCGGACGCGGGGGCGCCCAGCGCGCGCCAGCCGGCCTACCACGGCGCGGCGGGCTGGGCGGAGCTGGCGCGCGCGCCGCTGCTGTCGGCCGCGCGCTCGCACCGGCTGCTGCGCGCCTTCTACGTGCCGGGCCTGTCGCCGCGCCACACTGCCTTCGACAACCTGTACCTGCTGCGCAACACGCTGCTGGCCTGACCGCCGCGCGCCGGCACCGTGTCGCCAACCGATCCCTTGTGAGTAGCGCCTTCCCCGTTTTGTTCCCTAGCTTTTGGCGTACCGAGTGAACGGTCGACTCCGGAGCGAATCAGACTACGAGGAAACCGCTACTTACGATGTTATCGTTCCGAGGAGCTTCCCTCGACCGTCGATCACTGCGAGTGAGCTGTCGCCGCGACGTCGGACGGTTCGCTTCGTCGAATGCGCCGTGTCGCACGTACGTTTCGAGTGTTCATAACAAACCTTTTGTCTTGGTTTTTACGGCGGCGGCGGGTCCGCGACACCGATGACGTTAAGTATACCGTCTTCGAGAACTAAACTGCTATCGCTTTAATAGGTTTAGCACAGTTAGCAGGTACTCGCAACAAGTAATACTTGATACTTAATCCGGTCTTGCACATTCATGTTCACAATTTATTATAGTGACTGATAACAAGTGGTTTCTGTCGCCAATGAACGACCTGCCACTGAGGATCGCTCGAGCAGTCCCTGCAGTGTACACGTGAGCGGGGGGCCCGCTGAGTGCAACAATGTCATAGTTGTACGTTTTTGTATATTAAGTGAACATGTTACATTAATTGATGATACTACGAGTATATAGTTTCAATGTTATTAATTTTTGTTTTGTCCACTATTGTCCTTTGTGTTACGTGGGTGCTATTAACCGGTGGTACCGTTTAACTTTAAAAGACCCACGGTCCCACCAGGGGTATAGCCAGGGGTACCGTGGGTCACGCCCAGAGTAGCCTGCACCACCTGCACCCCTTGGTCGTGTATGGAACTGAAACGCGTACACGTACAAGCCGTCCGACGGGCACGCGGCTCGGCCAGGAGGAGGCCACTGTCAATGATGTACCTACTCGTAACATTACTTGGTCTTCTTTTAATTAAGGATGCTATGTTAGTAGTGGCCGCCCTTACAGATGTTTAGCTAACTGAGGGCCGAGTTCAACCCGCAAACATTGAGCGCACGCCGCCGCCGCCGCCGCTCGCATGTGACGCCATCTGGTGCCGTAACGAACGCGCGATTGTAATCAAACAAATCACAAGAGTGGACATTTCTGAAATGACTTGAGTACTTACTTATTGATCGTTCGTTAATTAATATTTGCATTTTTATAAAATATCTGTTGTAATCGTATCGTTGTTCTTGGTTGTTTATATTCCATTAAAAAGTTTTTGGACATGTGCTTGTTTTATTTACGCGCCTACCTCCAGAGTTACAAATTATGTGATTCAATACTATGTGATTGATTCAAATATCACGTATAGGTACACCTACTAGGGTTGCCGACTTTTTTTGACAAAAAAAACGTATAACTGTTTTGGATAGGAAAAAAATAAAGTAAGTATTAGGTAGGAAGAAAAAAAAGTAGTCTTCAAATTGTATTTTTTTTATTGCTTTAAAAACGTATTTTTGTGTGCTTTTAGCACATGCTAACCATTGTTTGTTATCTTTAAATGTTGCAAAGCTTGTTTGACAATCAACCTTCAAAGGACCATGCAAAAAATGTATGGACGCTGTCCCAACTGACCAACAGACATGGTGATAGTTTCAATATTGTTATGATGGCCTATAAAAAGACAATAATTTTTAGTCTAAAAATCGATGGGGTTCTTAAAAAATAAGATTTTTTACATAACAAACTCAAAGTTTCGAGTTGATTTATCGTATTTCCGTACGAAATGTATGGGAAAAGTTTTTGGCGATATCTGTCTATCCTAGTACTCCTAAAAATGGTCCCATAGATCCTCACATGAAATAGAATCAATTGCCACTTTTTGGATATTTTGCATTTTTTTGCTAACTATAAGATTTTTGCAAAATCTCTGAATGCAGTTCAAAATATCCCAAAAAGTTCGGGAAGGTCTCCTAAGAACGTTTTGCTGTAACTGCAACGGTTAACCCCATGACCTACGATGGTATCGTCATAGTATTATATAAAATCATCGTGGTGGCAAGGTGTATTAAATGAGATACCTAACTTTGAAATCCGTTAGCGGGTTGAGTGCTACTGGTTTTCTTTATTCAAACCCCGTATTGTTTTTTAGAAACACTGCGCGACGATGAAGTGAAAAGTAACCTACTTATTCGTACCTATACAATATGTTGATTTGCATCTGAGCATCCTTCACGGGGGGGCATGAGCTACTTATAGTCATCACAAATTCACTAGTGCATTGAATATTAAGACTAAAAAATTTCATTATTTTCATAGCTCACAAGTTTTAAAAAATATGACATAAAAGAAGCACATCGTATGTATCAGCCCCACGTTTACGGCCGATAACCTTGATTAGCGGACCGCACAGCCCGGTAGGCGGCGCGCGGCGCGGCGCCGCCGTCGCCGGCCGCGCCGCGCCGCCGCGCTGGTTCGTCCGTGCTCGGGTGCTCCATCCATCGGATGCTCTCGTGATAAGTTGATTTAAAATTTTCCTTCCTACTTTTATGGGCTTAGGACCGACAGAATACCTTAGTAACTAGTACCTAAGTCTAAGTCAGTAAGGTCAACTGATATTGCAAATATCGCCTGGTAGTTGTAGGTATTTCTGGCGTAGCTAAAAATTTTAAATTAGCTTAGGTATTTACAGAATTAATTATTAATCACACACTACCTCAGACTAGCACACTACTTACAGATCGTTTTTCAATTGTCTGGGATTAATCACGTCACACGCAATAATTGTCCGAAATGACCACCATTAATTTGCAAACACAGGTTAGCCCGACGCACTAAGTTATTTTTCAAGTTCAATAACACGAATGTCTGTGTTTTGACTTGTTCAAAGGCACTAATTATTTTTTCTCGCAACTGTGTACGAGACGTAATTTCTTCACTGTACACAATCCTTTTAATATCTCCCCATAAATAAAAATCTAAAGGAGTTAAATCCGGTGATCTTGGTGGCCATGCCACAGGCAAATCAAGTATTTGGTCTTGTAAATCGGCAGAAAGACCCGCGCTGCCTCGTCCTTGGGCATGGGTTGGCACATCGAACTGCCGATGGTCTCTTAATCGTTGCGTTGCAGCCAGCATTACACGTCTTGAAGGGGTCGGGGAATGAGTTTACATATCACTGAACATTTGCACAGCTAAACTTAAGTTATTATTTGACATCGCGTACAAGCGCACCATTTCTACTAACTCGATGTTAGTAGGTATAGCGCTCCGTCGTCATTATTGCGGCCATGGGAGAAATGCAACGTAAGCGTTATCTCTCGAGGCGCGCATTTCCGCAACTAAAATAGCACAAAAAAAAGTTTTGATTGAGCCCCCGGCGCACGCGCAGGGAACGAGCGAGAGGCCCAAGGGGCTGTGCGGGGGGTTGCAGTTGTACCGCGCTCGGCCGATAGCCGATAGCCGCACACACACACTAACGAAATGGTACTTACTTGCTTAGTTTGTGCAAAATTGAATGCAGCGCGATCGGCGCAAGAGGCGCGTAAACATACCGCTTGGATTGCGTCGATTGGGGCGGATACACACGGTTTGTTTTATTGGAATTATTGTTTGGAATTCATGAAAGTACTATTAAAATAACACTTTTTTTTTACGACTTCCTTTTTTGTGTGCTAGTGATTAAACTCGATAGAGGTAGCTCCGTAAATAATAAACAAGTGAAATTTAAAAAAGAATTATGTTTTCTTAAGACTGTTTTTTTTTCATGAATTCTTAGAGAGTATAAGTAGCTCGAGCCCCCCTGTGAAGGATGATCAGATGCAAATCAACACATTGTAGACATCGTGTATACTGTATCGTAGCACAGTAAGGCCGCGTTTCCACTGGCGCGGAGAGGAGCGGTGAAAACCGCCCCGCTGTCCTCCCCACCGCACCGCTCCATTGTCTTCCACTCCGCACCCCAATACTCGTTTTCCTCCGCACCGTATCGTCTCGCTGTACTTTTATTATGAATATCCGCTCAGCTCTGCTTCACCCCGCTCGTGCTGTTTCCATTGAAGCGGAGCGGAGATTTCGAGTAGGTATTTGGTCAATTCGTGCACCGCTAAGGTCCTCTCCGCCCAGCTTCGCGTCAGTGGAAACGCGGCCTAAGGCCTAACGTATTGGTATCTTTTTACACGACACGGTCACCTAGATTTTAATATTTTACCAATCAGGGAGGTCACGAAACAAAACTATTTTCCTTCATTATGTTGATTATTCATATGTCGATGTAGTCTTAAAAACATTTTTTTTGTATTTTTATTAGTTTTTTAAGACTTAGTTGGGATAATCAATTTATTTTTGATAAATTATCGCGTTTTCAAAATGAGAGAAATCGTTCACATACAAGTCGGTAAATGCGGGAACCAAATCGGCGACAAGGTAAGTCTTTTGATACGTACCCACGCATTGCTCCCCGCGACCGCCTCAAGGGGCTGCGGCGCTCGGCGAGACCACTTGCCGGGCCGTGCAACTACTAACATTACTAACAAATATTACCAAGTGCCGGTTTGCTCACAGGAGCTTACTAACATACGAGATCCTACCGAAGTGCACGACGCTTAGCTTGTGTCTCCTGCCTACGCCTGCGCATTCCCCGCTTTGAGCGGTCGTTATTGCTTCGCCGCCCCAATCTTTTTTAGCCGATGGCACGACATAATAATATACCTAACCTTGTCGGTAATTATTTCAGTTTTGGGAAGTTATATCCGACGAACACGGGATCGACCCCTGCGGCAGCTACCACGGTGACTCCGACCTGCAGTTGGAACGAATCAACGTGTACTACAATGAAGGTCTAAGGGCCAAGTACGTGCCTCGAGCGGTGCTCGTCGACCTGGAGCCCGGCACCATGGACGCGCTTCGCGCCGGCGCGTCCGGCCAGCTGTACCGGCCCGACAACATCGTGTGCGGCTCCAGCGGCGCCGGGAACAACTGGGCCAAGGGCTACTACACCGAGGGAGCTGCCTTGCTCGAATGCGTCCTCGACGTGGTGCGGAAGGAAGCAGAGGGCTGCGATTGCTTGCAAGGGTTCCAGCTCATCCACTCCCTCGGCGGAGGCACCGGCTCCGGCCTCGGGACGCTGTTGTTGACCAACTTAACGGAAGAGTACCCGGACAGGATGACCGTTACTCACTCCGTGGTTCCGAGCCCCAAGGTTTCCGACACCGTCGTGGAGCCCTACAATGCGACCCTGGCGGCCAACCAGCTCATCGAAAACTCGATGCAGTCCTACTGCATAGACAACGAAGCGCTGTACGACATTTGCTTCAGGACGCTGAAGTTGAAGACGCCGACGTACGGGGACCTGAACCACCTGGTGTCGGCGACCATGTCGGGCGTGACCACGTGCTTCCGCTTCCCGGGGCAGCTGAACGCGGACCTGCGCAAGCTGGCCGTGAACATGGTGCCGTTCCCGCGCCTGCACTTCTTCATGCCGGGCTTCGCTCCGCTGACGGCGCGCGGCGTCCAGCCCTACCGCGCGCTGAGCGTACCCGAGCTCACGCACCAGATGTTCCACGCGCGCAACATGATGGCTGCCTGCGACCCGCGCCGCGGCCGCTACCTCACCGTGGCCGCCGTGTTCCGCGGCCGCATGTCCATGAAGGAGGTGGACGAGCAGATGCTCAACGTGCAGCGCAAGAACGGGGACTACTTCGTGGAGTGGATCCCCAACAACGTGAAGACGGCCGTGTGCGACATCCCTCCGCGGGGCTTGACCATGTCCGCTACCTTCGTCGGCAACACGACGGCTATTCAAGAAATATTTAAGAGACTCGCCGAGCAATTTTCGTCCATGTTCAGAAGGAAAGCTTTCGTCCATTGGTACGTCGGCGAGGGGATGGACGAGAGCGACTTCACCGAGGCGGACAATAACCTCAGCGATCTCATATCCGAGTACCAGCAGTACCAGGACGCCACGGCGGACGACCAGGAGTCCGAGCGAGACGGCGCCGAGGACGAGGAGCTGCCCGACGCTGAGGAGCGGCGCGCCTGACCCGCGGCTGACCTGCCCACTGGTCATATGTACATATTTATCGATAACTTAATAAATTATTGTCGCATTGTTTTGTATACATTTATATTAAATTATAAAGGTTTTAACGACCCCCTACGCACGCGCCAACTGCAGTTATTTAATTTTTTAAACCGATTAATACATAAGCACCTATATTATACTTATGCGAGTATATTCAGTACTAGCTGTGTCCCCTGCGACTTCACGCGTCACATACTTACCTACTTCGTGCTCATGTTCATGTATGGAAAGGAGATGTTTCCTTTTGGGCTCCCTAATTGTACACAATATAGAAAAAAAGAGAACTAATACCGGTTATTGATAGGTATGTTCCCCGAATTGTGTGTAGACTGTTTTTACACAACTATACGTAAACGGTGCGTGTCACTTTATCGTAGGATCTGGAGTAGCACTTTATGTCTTTACAGCATTATTATGTGTATTTGCAAATAGGTTTGACTGTCAGTACATGAACCACTTATGTATAGTACATGCACGGACCAACGAGTCTGTGGTTAAATGCAAATGAAACGTGTGGAACTAAACATTTTATTTTTTTTGGTAATTTATTATTGTTTTTGTCAATTTAATTTAATTCATTTATTTGTGGGACATCAGTGCCTATTTAATTAAAAAGTAATACAATAGCAACAAAACTAGTGTCTGTTCGTGAAGGTGTAATAGGTGCCAATATTCGGGTCTGTCTATGTTGTCCTTTTGAAAAATAAGCAAAAATAAGATGTGATGTAATATTTTGTTATTCAATGTTAGGAAGCATGAAACTACTGGAGGTCACATGTCTGTGACTCGCCAGTTCGGTGACTTAAACGACAATTCATTATTATTATCTATATCTATACTAATATTATAGAGAGGTAAAGTATGTGAGTTTGTGAATTGGTGACGTTGTAGGGGGTAATCTCTGGATCTACTGAACCTATTTTAAAAATTCTATTTATTTTATTGGCATATAATACCTACGGACCCTTACTAAAACTTCAATAATGTAAACCTATACTTTGTCTAATGTAGGATGATAATAATGACAGCTCTGAAAAGGGTAGCCCATATATGCTATATGGGCTACCCTTTTCAATCGAAAATGAATCTTTCGATTTTCGATTATCATTCCCGTAGAATATGGAATCAAAATAATAATATTATGATATTTATTCGACAGCCAATCTAATTTTTCCATGGATCCCGACTGTTCAGTTGTTATGTTTCTAGACCACCGGACATTCAATCTAAGTGCTTGTTTTTTTCTTTTCAGTTTTAAGGCAATCGGGTTTTTGAATTTTTAAATTTATTTTTCTTATTTTATACTTTTTAGTTATTTACATAGCTGCCCGGATAATAAAGAAGTATAAAATATATCTTTATGGAGTTAATAATTTTCGTGTAGTGAAGGGACATCACCGAAATTCAACCTTAATTATTATACAGGGTTACTTGTAATTAACTGGCATCCTCCCAGGGGCAGGTAGCAGACTTCATAAGTAGCAACGTTTGTTCTACGACTTCAAATAAAACTGAACACATTACGTAATAATGAGTTTTCAAGTTTATTATTGTAAGAACGCGACACTATTAAGCCTATTTTTTATTCATAAAACAAACATCAGTAGGTAGGTAGATATGATTCAATTTTGATTTTTTAATGCGGGGTATTTGAAAAGTTGAATCAGCGTATTTACAATAATTGAACTAATAGTTGATTTTTTTTACAATATTACAAAGTATGTACAATTAGTTATTACCTCTGAGGTTCAAGTCCCGCGCATGCTGCCGAGAATCGCTCACAAAACCACCTTCAACATTAACACAAAGACCACACCTAAAAATTAACTTTTCAGGTCATTAACTCTGGCTCACACTGCTCGATTAGTTTTAATTTGCCTATTATATTCCATATTGGAATACTGATAAGGCATGGTGATAGTCAGATCGATGCAACACGGTAACGCTTAAAATCGTGGCACACAAGGACAAGTGCTGCACACCTGTAACGACTGTGACGCGCGCGCATCTAGCGACCGACTGGCGGCTCGCAAAAAGAAATGGGTCAAGGTCAAAGGCGCTAGCGCCGCACCCCGCCTCCTAATTGATGAGACGAGTTTGTTTACCTAATTTTTACGATGCGCGTAAACTGCGGCGGCGGTGCACGTAGACTTAATAACTTTTAGACACAAAACTAAACTAATATTTATGTTTCTATGAAAGTAAAATTTAACGAGTTATAAAAAGTCGTAGAACAAAAATGGTCAGTTATGGTGTCAGCTATCTACCCCTGCGAGGATGCTAGTTAATTAAAAGTAACCCTGTATAATTGCTCCTGCTTTATTATTGCATATCTCCGGTAGTTGTGGCGCCAAAAATAAAATGATACCTCGCATGTCAAAATAACTCAGGCCGTATTGGTTTTCTAATTATTCGACATAATAAAATTAATCGTCGGCGTTCCAATAATTCTGTTGTTCGTCGTGAAACATCAGGTTTTTCAAGCTAGCTGGAAGGAAGGAAGGAAGGAAGGAAGGAAGGAAGGAAGGAAGGAAGGAAGGAAGGAAG
>OY754877.1:5000-17500 GCA_963576445.1 Lithosia quadra
CTAACCTAACCTAACCTAACCTAACCTAACCTAACCTAACCTAACCTAACCTAACCTAACCTAACCTAACCTAACCTAACCTAACCTAACCTAACCTAACCTAACCTAACCTAACCTAACCTAACCTAACCTAACCTAACCTAACCTAACCTAACCTAACCTAACCTAACCTAACCTAACCTAACCTAACCTAACCTAACCTAACCTAACCTAACCTAACCTAACCTAACCTAACCTAACCTAACCTAACCTAACCTAACCTAACCTAACCTAACCTAACCTAACCTAACCTAACCTAACCTAACCTAACCTAACCTAACCTAACCTAACCTAACCTAACCTAACCTAACCTAACCTAACCTAACCTAACCTAACCTAACCTAACCTAACCTAACCTAACCTAACCTAACCTAACCTAACCTAACCTAACCTAACCTAACCTAACCTAACCTAACCTAACCTAACCTAACCTAACCTAACCTAACCTAACCTAACCTAACCTAACCTAACCTAACCTAACCTAACCTAACCTAACCTAACCTAACCTAACCTAACCTAACCTAACCTAACCTAACCTAACCTAACCTAACCTAACCTAACCTAACCTAACCTAACCTAACCTAACCTAACCTAACCTAACCTAACCTAACCTAACCTAACCTAACCTAACCTAACCTAACCTAACCTAACCTAACCTAACCTAACCTAACCTAACCTAACCTAACCTAACCTAACCTAACCTAACCTAACCTAACCTAACCTAACCTAACCTAACCTAACCTAACCTAACCTAACCTAACCTAACCTAACCTAACCTAACCTAACCTAACCTAACCTAACCTAACCTAACCTAACCTAACCTAACCTAACCTAACCTAACCTAACCTAACCTAACCTAACCTAACCTAACCTAACCTAACCTAACCTAACCTAACCTAACCTAACCTAACCTAACCTAACCTAACCTAACCTAACCTAACCTAACCTAACCTAACCTAACCTAACCTAACCTAACCTAACCTAACCTAACCTAACCTAACCTAACCTAACCTAACCTAACCTAACCTAACCTAACCTAACCTAACCTAACCTAACCTAACCTAACCTAACCTAACCTAACCTAACCTAACCTAACCTAACCTAACCTAACCTAACCTAACCTAACCTAACCTAACCTAACCTAACCTAACCTAACCTAACCTAACCTAACCTAACCTAACCTAACCTAACCTAACCTAACCTAACCTAACCTAACCTAACCTAACCTAACCTAACCTAACCTAACCTAACCTAACCTAACCTAACCTAACCTAACCTAACCTAACCTAACCTAACCTAACCTAACCTAACCTAACCTAACCTAACCTAACCTAACCTAACCTAACCTAACCTAACCTAACCTAACCTAACCTAACCTAACCTAACCTAACCTAACCTAACCTAACCTAACCTAACCTAACCTAACCTAACCTAACCTAACCTAACCTAACCTAACCTAACCTAACCTAACCTAACCTAACCTAACCTAACCTAACCTAACCTAACCTAACCTAACCTAACCTAACCTAACCTAACCTAACCTAACCTAACCTAACCTAACCTAACCTAACCTAACCTAACCTAACCTAACCTAACCTAACCTAACCTAACCTAACCTAACCTAACCTAACCTAACCTAACCTAACCTAACCTAACCTAACCTAACCTAACCTAACCTAACCTAACCTAACCTAACCTAACCTAACCTAACCTAACCTAACCTAACCTAACCTAACCTAACCTAACCTAACCTAACCTAACCTAACCTAACCTAACCTAACCTAACCTAACCTAACCTAACCTAACCTAACCTAACCTAACCTAACCTAACCTAACCTAACCTAACCTAACCTAACCTAACCTAACCTAACCTAACCTAACCTAACCTAACCTAACCTAACCTAACCTAACCTAACCTAACCTAACCTAACCTAACCTAACCTAACCTAACCTAACCTAACCTAACCTAACCTAACCTAACCTAACCTAACCTAACCTAACCTAACCTAACCTAACCTAACCTAACCTAACCTAACCTAACCTAACCTAACCTAACCTAACCTAACCTAACCTAACCTAACCTAACCTAACCTAACCTAACCTAACCTAACCTAACCTAACCTAACCTAACCTAACCTAACCTAACCTAACCTAACCTAACCTAACCTAACCTAACCTAACCTAACCTAACCTAACCTAACCTAACCTAACCTAACCTAACCTAACCTAACCTAACCTAACCTAACCTAACCTAACCTAACCTAACCTAACCTAACCTAACCTAACCTAACCTAACCTAACCTAACCTAACCTAACCTAACCTAACCTAACCTAACCTAACCTAACCTAACCTAACCTAACCTAACCTAACCTAACCTAACCTAACCTAACCTAACCTAACCTAACCTAACCTAACCTAACCTAACCTAACCTAACCTAACCTAACCTAACCTAACCTAACCTAACCTAACCTAACCTAACCTAACCTAACCTAACCTAACCTAACCTAACCTAACCTAACCTAACCTAACCTAACCTAACCTAACCTAACCTAACCTAACCTAACCTAACCTAACCTAACCTAACCTAACCTAACCTAACCTAACCTAACCTAACCTAACCTAACCTAACCTAACCTAACCTAACCTAACCTAACCTAACCTAACCTAACCTAACCTAACCTAACCTAACCTAACCTAACCTAACCTAACCTAACCTAACCTAACCTAACCTAACCTAACCTAACCTAACCTAACCTAACCTAACCTAACCTAACCTAACCTAACCTAACCTAACCTAACCTAACCTAACCTAACCTAACCTAACCTAACCTAACCTAACCTAACCTAACCTAACCTAACCTAACCTAACCTAACCTAACCTAACCTAACCTAACCTAACCTAACCTAACCTAACCTAACCTAACCTAACCTAACCTAACCTAACCTAACCTAACCTAACCTAACCTAACCTAACCTAACCTAACCTAACCTAACCTAACCTAACCTAACCTAACCTAACCTAACCTAACCTAACCTAACCTAACCTAACCTAACCTAACCTAACCTAACCTAACCTAACCTAACCTAACCTAACCTAACCTAACCTAACCTAACCTAACCTAACCTAACCTAACCTAACCTAACCTAACCTAACCTAACCTAACCTAACCTAACCTAACCTAACCTAACCTAACCTAACCTAACCTAACCTAACCTAACCTAACCTAACCTAACCTAACCTAACCTAACCTAACCTAACCTAACCTAACCTAACCTAACCTAACCTAACCTAACCTAACCTAACCTAACCTAACCTAACCTAACCTAACCTAACCTAACCTAACCTAACCTAACCTAACCTAACCTAACCTAACCTAACCTAACCTAACCTAACCTAACCTAACCTAACCTAACCTAACCTAACCTAACCTAACCTAACCTAACCTAACCTAACCTAACCTAACCTAACCTAACCTAACCTAACCTAACCTAACCTAACCTAACCTAACCTAACCTAACCTAACCTAACCTAACCTAACCTAACCTAACCTAACCTAACCTAACCTAACCTAACCTAACCTAACCTAACCTAACCTAACCTAACCTAACCTAACCTAACCTAACCTAACCTAACCTAACCTAACCTAACCTAACCTAACCTAACCTAACCTAACCTAACCTAACCTAACCTAACCTAACCTAACCTAACCTAACCTAACCTAACCTAACCTAACCTAACCTAACCTAACCTAACCTAACCTAACCTAACCTAACCTAACCTAACCTAACCTAACCTAACCTAACCTAACCTAACCTAACCTAACCTAACCTAACCTAACCTAACCTAACCTAACCTAACCTAACCTAACCTAACCTAACCTAACCTAACCTAACCTAACCTAACCTAACCTAACCTAACCTAACCTAACCTAACCTAACCTAACCTAACCTAACCTAACCTAACCTAACCTAACCTAACCTAACCTAACCTAACCTAACCTAACCTAACCTAACCTAACCTAACCTAACCTAACCTAACCTAACCTAACCTAACCTAACCTAACCTAACCTAACCTAACCTAACCTAACCTAACCTAACCTAACCTAACCTAACCTAACCTAACCTAACCTAACCTAACCTAACCTAACCTAACCTAACCTAACCTAACCTAACCTAACCTAACCTAACCTAACCTAACCTAACCTAACCTAACCTAACCTAACCTAACCTAACCTAACCTAACCTAACCTAACCTAACCTAACCTAACCTAACCTAACCTAACCTAACCTAACCTAACCTAACCTAACCTAACCTAACCTAACCTAACCTAACCTAACCTAACCTAACCTAACCTAACCTAACCTAACCTAACCTAACCTAACCTAACCTAACCTAACCTAACCTAACCTAACCTAACCTAACCTAACCTAACCTAACCTAACCTAACCTAACCTAACCTAACCTAACCTAACCTAACCTAACCTAACCTAACCTAACCTAACCTAACCTAACCTAACCTAACCTAACCTAACCTAACCTAACCTAACCTAACCTAACCTAACCTAACCTAACCTAACCTAACCTAACCTAACCTAACCTAACCTAACCTAACCTAACCTAACCTAACCTAACCTAACCTAACCTAACCTAACCTAACCTAACCTAACCTAACCTAACCTAACCTAACCTAACCTAACCTAACCTAACCTAACCTAACCTAACCTAACCTAACCTAACCTAACCTAACCTAACCTAACCTAACCTAACCTAACCTAACCTAACCTAACCTAACCTAACCTAACCTAACCTAACCTAACCTAACCTAACCTAACCTAACCTAACCTAACCTAACCTAACCTAACCTAACCTAACCTAACCTAACCTAACCTAACCTAACCTAACCTAACCTAACCTAACCTAACCTAACCTAACCTAACCTAACCTAACCTAACCTAACCTAACCTAACCTAACCTAACCTAACCTAACCTAACCTAACCTAACCTAACCTAACCTAACCTAACCTAACCTAACCTAACCTAACCTAACCTAACCTAACCTAACCTAACCTAACCTAACCTAACCTAACCTAACCTAACCTAACCTAACCTAACCTAACCTAACCTAACCTAACCTAACCTAACCTAACCTAACCTAACCTAACCTAACCTAACCTAACCTAACCTAACCTAACCTAACCTAACCTAACCTAACCTAACCTAACCTAACCTAACCTAACCTAACCTAACCTAACCTAACCTAACCTAACCTAACCTAACCTAACCTAACCTAACCTAACCTAACCTAACCTAACCTAACCTAACCTAACCTAACCTAACCTAACCTAACCTAACCTAACCTAACCTAACCTAACCTAACCTAACCTAACCTAACCTAACCTAACCTAACCTAACCTAACCTAACCTAACCTAACCTAACCTAACCTAACCTAACCTAACCTAACCTAACCTAACCTAACCTAACCTAACCTAACCTAACCTAACCTAACCTAACCTAACCTAACCTAACCTAACCTAACCTAACCTAACCTAACCTAACCTAACCTAACCTAACCTAACCTAACCTAACCTAACCTAACCTAACCTAACCTAACCTAACCTAACCTAACCTAACCTAACCTAACCTAACCTAACCTAACCTAACCTAACCTAACCTAACCTAACCTAACCTAACCTAACCTAACCTAACCTAACCTAACCTAACCTAACCTAACCTAACCTAACCTAACCTAACCTAACCTAACCTAACCTAACCTAACCTAACCTAACCTAACCTAACCTAACCTAACCTAACCTAACCTAACCTAACCTAACCTAACCTAACCTAACCTAACCTAACCTAACCTAACCTAACCTAACCTAACCTAACCTAACCTAACCTAACCTAACCTAACCTAACCTAACCTAACCTAACCTAACCTAACCTAACCTAACCTAACCTAACCTAACCTAACCTAACCTAACCTAACCTAACCTAACCTAACCTAACCTAACCTAACCTAACCTAACCTAACCTAACCTAACCTAACCTAACCTAACCTAACCTAACCTAACCTAACCTAACCTAACCTAACCTAACCTAACCTAACCTAACCTAACCTAACCTAACCTAACCTAACCTAACCTAACCTAACCTAACCTAACCTAACCTAACCTAACCTAACCTAACCTAACCTAACCTAACCTAACCTAACCTAACCTAACCTAACCTAACCTAACCTAACCTAACCTAACCTAACCTAACCTAACCTAACCTAACCTAACCTAACCTAACCTAACCTAACCTAACCTAACCTAACCTAACCTAACCTAACCTAACCTAACCTAACCTAACCTAACCTAACCTAACCTAACCTAACCTAACCTAACCTAACCTAACCTAACCTAACCTAACCTAACCTAACCTAACCTAACCTAACCTAACCTAACCTAACCTAACCTAACCTAACCTAACCTAACCTAACCTAACCTAACCTAACCTAACCTAACCTAACCTAACCTAACCTAACCTAACCTAACCTAACCTAACCTAACCTAACCTAACCTAACCTAACCTAACCTAACCTAACCTAACCTAACCTAACCTAACCTAACCTAACCTAACCTAACCTAACCTAACCTAACCTAACCTAACCTAACCTAACCTAACCTAACCTAACCTAACCTAACCTAACCTAACCTAACCTAACCTAACCTAACCTAACCTAACCTAACCTAACCTAACCTAACCTAACCTAACCTAACCTAACCTAACCTAACCTAACCTAACCTAACCTAACCTAACCTAACCTAACCTAACCTAACCTAACCTAACCTAACCTAACCTAACCTAACCTAACCTAACCTAACCTAACCTAACCTAACCTAACCTAACCTAACCTAACCTAACCTAACCTAACCTAACCTAACCTAACCTAACCTAACCTAACCTAACCTAACCTAACCTAACCTAACCTAACCTAACCTAACCTAACCTAACCTAACCTAACCTAACCTAACCTAACCTAACCTAACCTAACCTAACCTAACCTAACCTAACCTAACCTAACCTAACCTAACCTAACCTAACCTAACCTAACCTAACCTAACCTAACCTAACCTAACCTAACCTAACCTAACCTAACCTAACCTAACCTAACCTAACCTAACCTAACCTAACCTAACCTAACCTAACCTAACCTAACCTAACCTAACCTAACCTAACCTAACCTAACCTAACCTAACCTAACCTAACCTAACCTAACCTAACCTAACCTAACCTAACCTAACCTAACCTAACCTAACCTAACCTAACCTAACCTAACCTAACCTAACCTAACCTAACCTAACCTAACCTAACCTAACCTAACCTAACCTAACCTAACCTAACCTAACCTAACCTAACCTAACCTAACCTAACCTAACCTAACCTAACCTAACCTAACCTAACCTAACCTAACCTAACCTAACCTAACCTAACCTAACCTAACCTAACCTAACCTAACCTAACCTAACCTAACCTAACCTAACCTAACCTAACCTAACCTAACCTAACCTAACCTAACCTAACCTAACCTAACCTAACCTAACCTAACCTAACCTAACCTAACCTAACCTAACCTAACCTAACCTAACCTAACCTAACCTAACCTAACCTAACCTAACCTAACCTAACCTAACCTAACCTAACCTAACCTAACCTAACCTAACCTAACCTAACCTAACCTAACCTAACCTAACCTAACCTAACCTAACCTAACCTAACCTAACCTAACCTAACCTAACCTAACCTAACCTAACCTAACCTAACCTAACCTAACCTAACCTAACCTAACCTAACCTAACCTAACCTAACCTAACCTAACCTAACCTAACCTAACCTAACCTAACCTAACCTAACCTAACCTAACCTAACCTAACCTCCGGAAGCAGCTGAACGCGGTACAGCGCGTGTTCGCACAAAAATTGACCAAAGCCTACCGCACGGTCTCCCTGAACTCCGCACTGCTATTGGCTGGCATACTCCCCCTGGACCTCCGAGTTCGGGAGGTGGCCTCACTATATGAGGCCAAGAGGGGAGTGTGCCAGCCATGGATGGGGGACAGGGAGATCGAGCGGCTGGCACCCATTTCGGCGGCCCCGCATCCCGCGGAGCGCATGCGCCTTGAGTTCGACAGCGTGGTGGACGAGGACCAATTTAACAGCATACAACGGCATGACTTCCGAATATTCACGGATGGGAGCAAGATTGAGGGTCGGGTCGGGGCTGCTGTTTCTGTGTGGAACAGTCAGTCCGAGACTGCGGCCCGCAAGCTTGCTCTCTCCCCGTACTGCACCGTCTACCAGGCGGAACTCTTGGCGCTGCGCGAAGCGGCATGCGAGGTAGAGCGTCGCGGCTCTACCGCGTTCGGCATCTTCTGCGACAGCAGGGCGGCGCTCCTGAGCGTAGTCAATCCGCACTCTCATCATCCTCTTTCAGTGGAGACCAGGGGCGCTCTTGGCCGCTGTAAACAGCAGGGCAAGAGCGTCTCCCTCTACTGGATTAAGGCCCACGTTGGTCTTGAGGGTAATGAGAGGGCGGATTGCCTCGCAAAGGACGCCGCCTTAAAACTCAAGAAGAGGCCGGACTACGATAAATGTCCTGTCTCATTCGTCAAGGGAGTCATACGTAAGGCCTCCCTTGACGAGTGGAACAGGCGCTATCGGGAAGGCCATACGGCCTCCACCACAAAAATGTTCTTCCCCTGCGCGCTCACGGCGTATAAGATCGTCAGGAGGATTAACATCGACGGCCCTACAACCCAATTCCTCACGGGACACGGTGGGTTCTCCGAATACTTGGCGCGGTTCAAGTGTAAGGCAGACCCATCGTGTGCCTGTGAGCCTGGGGTTCCGGAGTCGGTGTACCACCTCCTGGCGATCTGTCCAATCCATGCCAGGGATAGGCTGGATTTGGAACTCGCCACAGGTACTAAAGTTGACAGAACAGGACTAATACACCTCATGCAAAAACACACGCAGAGTACAATTGAATATGCCAGGAAAATTATCGTGACGGCAAATAAAAGAAACAAAGTCTAAACTATGCTAGCCATTATTCTAGGCATAATGATGCTTAGCCATAGACTACATTATGTATTGTAGAATAAAAATTGTAACTCAATAATATTAAAAATAAATAAATATAAGGAAAATAAAATATATATGTTATTAGCTATAAGGTGTATAATAAGATAAGATGAAATGTACGATGTTTTATGTAAATTGATAAGTTAAGTCAGTAAATTTAAGGAAAATGTAAATATTGTTGCCATATTCAATAAATTAAACAAAATAAAAGAAAACAAAATTAGAGTAGACTTAAACAATAGGTAGGTACACAAAATCTCCCATATGCCCCCACTCCCTACAGAGAATGAAAGGTTGTATGAAAGTGCGAGAAGAATAAATGCGAGAACTAGTATGACAAAGAGACTCAGAATGAGAGAGGAAAGATCTAGGATTTAAGAATAGGGAGTTTTTATTTTAAAAGCGAAAATAGGCACCACTTTAAAGTGGTGGTAGGGTAAAAAAAAAAAAAAAAAAAAAAAAAAAAAAAAAAAAAAAAAAAAAAAACCTAACCTAACCTAACCTAACCTAACCTAACCTAACCTAACCTAACCTAACCTAACCTAACCTAACCTAACCTAACCTAACCTAACCTAACCTAACCTAACCTAACCTAACCTAACCTAACCTAACCTAACCTAACCTAACCTAACCTAACCTCAATATCAAAAGGGGCTTGATCCAGGGCAAGGAAATATCCTTGTTCTGGATCAAGGCCCATGCAGGGTTGGAGGGGAATGAGCGCGCCGACGATCTGGCGAAGGAGGCGGCTTTGAAGTTGAAGAGGGCTCCACACTACGGCCTGTGCCCAGTCTCATTCGTCAGGCGAGGCCTGAGGCAGGTCACGCTTGACAAATGGGACGAAAGGTACAGGACGGGTGAAACTGCTTCTGGGACCAAGCTCTTCTTCCCAAGCGCGGTGGCTGCGTACAGGATCGTCCGCAAAATGGAGATCGCCGGCACAACGACGCAGTTGCTGACAGGGCATGGTGGGTTCTCCGAATACTTGGCTCGGTTCAAGTGTAAGGAGGACCCATCGTGCGCCTGCGAGCCCGGCGTCGAGGAGACAGTCGCACATTTAATCGTGGACTGCCCCATTCATGCCGTATCTAGATACAGTTTAGAACATAAGACAAATCTAGAATTAAGCTTAGAAAACTTGCCACAATTTGTACAGAAATTTAGAACGGAATTCGTAAATTATGCAGTCCAAATTGTAAAAATTGTAAATGAAAGGAATAGCACTTAAGGATCACGGCAAGTATCATGTGATACCATGCGGAGGTGATCCCAATTGTGTAAAAAATTTTGTGTATAAATAATATGTATAAGTTATAGGTTAAGTTTAGCTGTATTAGATTGTAAATAAATAAAGAACGGATGACAAAATCCCCAGTTCCCCTAGATATCCCAAGTATGAAAGGTATGGAATGAATGTGCGAGAGGCATAAAAGCGAGAACTGGTATGGTACTAGAGGACAGAATGAATGCGAGAAATTAATTATAGTAATAGTAATAGTTAGTCGAAAAACCCCGAGTGGGTTAATTCAAACATTCGAAGACTAGCCAAGATTCAAATAAGAATCAAAATAAAAAGAGAGTAGGCCTTTGACTACGTCAAAGATGTTAGAATTTAAAAAAAAAAAAAAAAAAAAAAAAAAAAAAAAAAAAAAAAAAAAAAAAAAAAAAACCTAACCTAACCTAACCTAACCTAACCTAACCTAACCTAACCTAACCTAACCTAACCTAACCTAACCTAACCTAACCTAACCTAACCTAACCTAACCTAACCACGTTGAGGATGATAGGGGGGAAGATCTGTTGGGTACTCTCGTTGAGATGAAACAGCACATCCTCAACGACGGAAGAACGCCCACCTTCGACACTGTCAGGGGGGGCAAAAGGTACTGCAGCTTCATTGATGTCACCACCTGCTCGGGAGACTTACTGAGCCTAGTGAACAACTGGAGGACTGACGACGGTCTGGCTGCTGACTCCGACCACATCGGCATAGTTTTTCACTTAAAGTTGGCCAAATCCAAAGGTTCAAGTATAGCAAGAACGACCAGGTTGTTCAACACCAGGAAGGCCAACTGGAATCATTTTCATGAGAAAATGACCAGCTCCCTGGTGGAGAACAATCTGGTCGCAGAAAGCATACAAGCCATTAGCAGCATCAACTCACTGGAGGAACAACTGGCCAACTTTAACAGAAGCGTACTATCGGCATGCGAGGAATCAATTCCTAAAGCTTCCAATAAGGAAACCACAACTATGCCGTGGTGGTCGGATAAGCTCGCACAGATGAAGAGGGTGGTCGTCACCTACAGGAACCGTATCAGGAATGCCGCTCCCATTCGCAGGCAATGGGTGATATCGCAGTACCTGGAGCAAAAAGACAGGTATGAGTCGGAGGTTAAATTAGCACAGACTGCGTCTTGGAAGGAGTTTTGCTCTAAGCAAGACCGGGAAGGGGTATGGGAGGGTATATATAGGGTCATTGGCAGGTCCACAACGAGGGAAGAGGATCAACCTCTTCTCCACAACGGGGTGGTATTGGACGCAAGCGGATCCGCGGGACTGCTCGCCTCGGTTTTCTACCCGGAGGACCGAGCCGAGGAGGACGACGCGGATCATGAAAGGACCCGTGCGTTGGCCGAGGAGGTCAATGACGGGTGCGAACATGAGGTTCACGACCCGCCATTCACTATTGACGAGCTGAAAGACGCACTGGGTTCTTTCAACCCTAAAAAAGCACCAGGAGCCGATGGCTTCACGGCTGACATTTGTGCGCACGCGGTGAACTGCGCACCGACACTGTTTCTGGAGCTGCTGAATAAGTGCCTGGCTCTTGAGTACTTCCCGAAGCCGTGGAAGGAAGCCACGGTGGTGGCCCTCAGGAAGCCGGGTAAGGAAGTGTACAACTCCCCGAAATCGTACAGGCCGATCGGGTTACTACCTGTACTGGGGAAGCTGTACGAAAAAATGTTGGCTGCTCGACTCAAGTTCCATCTCATACCGCGAACCAGCACTCGCCAATACGGCTTTATGCCCCGGAGGAGCACCGAAGACGCCCTCTATAACCTGCTTCAGCACGTGCGCGGCAAGCTTCGGCAAAAGAGGATTGTCACGCTCGTGTCGCTGGATATAGAGGGCGCCTTCGACAGCGCATGGTGGCCGGCGATAAAAGTCAGATTGGCAGAGGAGAAATGTCCGGTCAACTTGAGGCGGGTAGTCAGCAGCTACCTGAGCGAAAGGACAGTTCGTGTAAGATACGCAGGCGCGGAGCACACAAAAGCCACACAAAAGGGCTGCGTCCAGGGGTCTATAACGGGTCCCTTGTTGTGGAACC
>OY754877.1:9285715-9617016 GCA_963576445.1 Lithosia quadra
ATAAGGTCTGGCATAAAGGCCTACTATGTAAGATTAAGCAAAATATATCCCACTCATACTTTCAAATATTTAAATCTTACCTGGAAGACCGCATGTTCTATGTGAAACAGGGTGATGCAACTTCTGAGTTCCGAGATATTGATGCTGGGGTACCACAGGGATCAGTTCTCGGCCCTATGCTCTACACCCTGTACACTGCGGACTTGCCACTATTACCAGGGATTACAACAGCCACATTTGCGGACGACGCGGCTATACTAGCAAGTAATAAAGATGCAAAACTGGCATCAGCGAAATTACAGCAGGGCCTCAACAAAGTAAACGAGTGGCTGCAAAAGTGGAAAATAAAGGCTAGCGCTACAAAGTCAGTGCAGGTTACGTTCACTCTTAACAAAGGAAACTGCCCAGCCGTAAAATTAGGACAGTGTACTCTACCTCACAGTGATCATGTAAGATATCTTGGCTTACACATTGATCGTAGACTGACCTGGAGGCATCACATCAAATGTAAAAAGCGGGAGCTTCAGCTAAAGTATAAAAGCCTATACTGGATGCTAGGAAGGAACTCGAGACTCACCTTGGACAACAAACTGCTCATATACAAGGTCATTTTGAAACCAATCTGGACATATGGGCTGCAACTGTGGGGCAGCGCAAGCGATACCAACATAAATATAATACAACGCCAACAGAACAAGATACTGAGAACTATTGCACAGGTGCCATGGTATGCAACCAACAACGAAGTCCATGAGCACCTTCAAATTAAAACCGCAAAAGAGGAAATTCGGAGTTTGGCAGCAAAATACAAAGAACGGTTAATCCATCATCCCAATGAACTTGCTCGCCAACTCACCATGGACCAGTATGTGAGACGCCTAAAACGTCACCATATCCTAGAGCTAGAAGACCGGCAGTAGCCCTGGGACTAAAGGAGTAGATGCTTCCAATGGGAAGCCACTCCGCAAGACACCATCACACAACAGACTTGCTCATAGCCTCAGGGCTGATTGCAAATTCACTTGGAAAAAAAAAAAAAAAAAAAAAAAAAATAGGTACGCTATTAATGTTTAAAAGAATGTACTCAAACACAAATGATGATTTAGCTTACCTTTTCCTTCAATGGTTTGTTGAATTAAACTAGAAACTGGCCAAATTATACTATATGATGCCATTCCCCTCAATAGGGGATACTTTCTGAAAGCAGTGTAAAGTTTGCTGTATGTACCCATTTTATATTTAAATATTTATATTCTATTGTACACTAGCTAAAGTAGTCTTATATAAGTTCATAATTCCATAAGCCCCAAGGTGATATAAGGAAGCGTCATGCTACATTTCCTGGTAAAATGCCAATGAACACGGGTAACACCTATAAATAAATATAAAATGTTTTATATCCCAAAAGCAAGGCCGAGAACACTCATACTAATTTTCACCATGACCTAGAACCATAATGACAACCCTTCCAGTCCATCTTCAATTTTGTTTTCTTGTGCAAGGATGTCGCCAATGTGAAATGAAAAATATGTTGCAAAATTATCGATGATAGCCATTAATATCAAGATAAGATTCTTCAAAACATTTGAAAGAGGAATAAATAACACCAACAAATATGTAAACAAATACTATGCGATTCACTTTTTTTTTTTTTATATTTGCTCCTTTCGGAACAGGCTAAGGTTCTATAACCATGCTGCCTTGTCATCAGTATTCTTCTTGTTCATATTAAATGCAATAAGTTGCAGAGTTTTCGTCATTTAGTCATAGTCAAGGTCAGTCAATAGTCAAATCAGTCATAGTCTTACCCCAGTAAAATAGTGGAGACTTTACTAGAGGCTTCTATGGAGTTTTGAAATCAACGTTGAAAAGCACAATTCACGGTAATATACCACTTTCCCGAACTCGTGCACGTTACCGAAGATGTTATATTTAAAAATCCACCATTTTTACACATAATAACTACATTTTACACTAATTTTAGAAAATGATACAATGCCGCGATGTGTCTTTTTCAGCGTTGGCGCCAAAACTTCAACTATGCGATTCACGTAAGTTGATAACTGTCATAATGACATTTTGATTCCCGTTGCTTACTTCATTGCATAAACTAAGGTCAGCAAATACATTTTTGAAGTCAAAACTTCTTTAGCGGCGCTGAGCACTTTTTTTTGTATGGGTAAAAACTTTCAAACTCGCGTCAGGGTCACGTGATGCTGATCGAAAAAGCGTAAGATCGAGGGGAAGGGAGAGGAACTAGTATCTCCCACTCTTTCTACCGTGCCTGAGTGTGCTGCTCTGTTTAGGCGGCACAGGGCGCTTGCGCGAATGACCGTGTGTGTTTATGTACAGCGTCCCACGCGTATCCAAGGATGGTGACAGCTGATTGCTTGACTGTTGTGTAGTAAATACACTGTTGTGTATTCGTAAATGTGAATTGTTTAAATTATGGAAATCGAACAAAGTGAATCTATTAATGAAAAAAGTGATGATGAAGTAGTGAAAGAAAATGAGTAAGTACTTTATAAATTACTAGATGAAAAACTCTTACTTGGCTTTAGCCCGTAACTGCCGTCAAGAAAACCAGCTAGGTATAAGCTGAGAACTATAAAACGTAAAAAAACGAATAATAATAATAGTAATAAATATAATTTTAATAATAAGATTAGGTTTCGATCTAGTCTGTATTGACACATAATAGATGTAATATTTGTAATATGTTAATATTGAAGTTTTCACTTCTGCCGGCACTCCCGGAGTGCTATTTTTTTTTTACATCACTATTCCATCTGAGATAAGTACGACCATGAAGCTATAGATAAACATGGAGGCCTCACTTCCAATACCTACTTGAAGCTCAGTCTGTATTTACTATCTTGCTCTCTGTGGGCCGACTTCTCTTTCTAAGTATGATAACCTTCTAAGCAAGAAATCACCATTTAAACAAGTTTAAACACTTACGCGTGGAATTTTATATCACATCCTTGACGCCACATACTACCGCAACCACGCATATACAATTTTGCACCATTTTTTGAAATTATACTTATAATTAACTTTAAATATGTTAAAAACCGAAACAATAATAAACAACCGCCATATTGTTTATTGATAGTTGACATGTAGTACTAATGTTGCCACATTACGTACAGAATCCATAGACAATGGGAATTTAATTCACTGATTTCCTGATTCAACAACCCAATCATGCATAATAAATGGCATATAATTTTTCAATTTCCACATTAATAATCGTAGTCGAACTAATAGATTTTCCTGAGAGCTACCTGGACCCGTTCTAGATGCTCTAAATTTTCAGCATCTAGAACGGGTCAGCTCAGTTGGTCAGAGTATTCCCCCTGTAAGGGACTGGTCGCGGGTTCAAGTCCCGTCCTGGATGATCATTTTTTCCGATCAGAAAATCATTGTAAATAGTTAGCATGCAATTGCTTAAAATTTCATTCAATTAATCGGGCGGAGAATCTAAAAATAATGTTTAAAAACAATTGCAATATTGTTCATTGTTACCGTAGTTCGAACGAATTACGGTAGATGGCTCCACCGGCGCCCCAAGCCGTAGAATATATCGGAAAATTTAGAGCATCTAGAACGGGTCCAGGTAGCTCAGTTGGTCAGAGTATTCCCCCTGTAAGGGACTGGTCGCGGGTTTAAGTCCCGTCCTGGATGATCATTTTTTCCGATCAGAAAATCATTGTAAATAGTTAGCATGCAATTGCTTAAAATTTCGAACTAATAGAGTTATTTATAAATCATTTTACTTGCATTTTTGGTTAGTATGGTCTATTTCTATAATTTACTAGGAGATACTAATAAGAAGATAGCAACATTGTACAAATACACAAAAGAGAAGTCGGCCCACAGAGAGTGAGATACAGACATGTAGGTATTTGGATCAAGCTGTTCTTCCCGGTTTGGCCTCCATGTTTATCTACAGCTTCATGAGTACGACATATTAATAATCTAAGATAAGTACATACAATGATAATTACGATATAAACTATCGGTTCTTTTTTATATTTATTTATTTTTAATCGGGCGGTAACACTTCTATGCCGCTTAATTTAGCGTTTGCACTGTTATCGGAGCCGCACGAACAATTACACGTGCTTGTGAATGTACCATTGTGCCTTCCCAACTCATTTTAAGCAAATTTAACTGTACCTAACAAAATAAACTTATCAAAACAATAACAAAAGTCTATGACAAACACAATGTAACAACAAAAGTCAACAAGACGTGTCTACATCTAGCGGGATCCCCTGTCTGGGAGACTTATGAATGATGCAGAGAATAAGTTCTGGATTTGTTCTACTGAATTATGCTGGAAACAGAATTTGTTCCGTATAATAAACGGAAATATAAACTTTTCTAACCGACCTCCAGCCAGCGGGATATTTACCAAAATTAAGTCTGGGGAACTATAAATTGGTATTACCTTTTAGTTCTGTCTTTGTTCTGTTTAACAAAACAAAAAACATACTTCTAGCGTCCTTACTTCAGCCACAATCAAGCTGAAATGAAACCTCCAGTCAGCGGACTTTTTCTCTCAGGGACATTTTAGGTTAGGAGTGTAATGGCCTGGATTCGAACCCGGATCCTCTCGATCGCAAGACCGACTCCTTAACCATTAAGCTATCGACGCTTAAATGACTATACTCTGTCTAATTTAGGATGATAAAAATGACAGTTCATGTCTATGAAATATCGTATTTTTTTATACAAAATTATACCCCTAAAAAATTATGGTAATAAATAGACAAGCCCCGCTCACTTGTCATAGTGAAGCGTCTTGCAAGAATATAGCACAATTGACTACACAAATGAATCGAATTTAAAATAATTTATTGAAATTATTAAGTACTTATACTACTAAAATTTTCGTGATAGCATTAGCTAAATATGATACGAAACATAAATACTATACCATAAAACTTCTCTTTTGTCATCCTGAAGTAACCTAAAATAATAAAAAATAAAAAGTTTTGTGTTTTTGTAAATATCGATTCCATATTCTACGGGAACGAAAATCGAAAGATTAATTTTCGATTATACTATATGGGCTACCCTTTTCAGAGCTGTCATTATTATCATCCTACATTAGACAAAGTATAGTGCTCTTAATTTAAGGATCGTTCAAAATGGTGTCCAGTATACACCTACCTAAATGAAATAATATTTACCTGCAAAACTCTCGAATCGGCTCAAACAATTCGCTGGCCCCCGTAGACAAATGGAAAACGTCTAAATCGCAAACGATCGCTTAGAAAACGAACGATTAGGTCGACCAATCACATCCCAGCTCGTCGCCGGTGTACGATGCGCGCGCCGCGGCGGAATGATTGATCATAATCTATACGTTTGCTTAGCTATCGTTTGCGATTTAGACTTTTGCCACTTGGCTACGGGCCCAGATAATTATAAGATCAGTGGGTCTAAAAAGGCCACTTCATGCAGATTAGGAAAATCGTAAAATGTCACACAATTATCAATTCTCTTATGTCAATAAGCGCAATTCAAATGCCGCAATTCCTGCGGTTGACAGTTTTGTATGGAAATCCGTAAAAATATGAATTGGTTTAACGACGACGCGACGGTTTAACGTCAGTTTGCAGAATCATAAGATGAGCAACATCTGCAATTCTTTTTGCACATTTTATAACAAAATACACTATAAATATAAAGAAAATAAGAAACAATTTACTTTTTGTTATGTGTTTTATTCAATAAATTATTCATTATTAGGTACTCAACATAAGCCATTAAATAGTGTGCTGTCCTACAGCACCATCTAGCGAAAGTAAAGTCATTCAAGTAATCTTAGATTATAAAAAATACAATAAACTTTAAACTTGTAAAAAATGAAATGAAATGCAGTCACGAACTAAGTGGACACTTGTGATTGGTGTATTAAAAAAAGGTTTCTTAGTATGATGCACATTTAGAAATCCACGTGAAACAAAGTAGCTCTAACTAAACTTAAAAACTTAACCCAATGTTTTGTTTGAATCAAGTAGCTGAGTATCAATGTTGAATGACAATAATTATTATGATTATGGTAACACTTATTCTTTACTTTCCTTCTTATAAATTTATTTGCGTTAATTAAATGCTGGGTAATTGGTATTTAATCTGTTTACTCTTTTAATCACACAAGTTCTACAAAATAACCTACTTAGTTTGTAAAAACAGTGAAAAAAATAAACGGTAACAATACGGTTTTAACATTTTTCGCGCGGCAACATTTACACACATGAATTGTAGTAATTCTGCTCAGAAAGAGGGACCATTTTACGAATATTATAGGAATTGATTTGGAATCGCCGGCAATTCCGCTTTTAGCAGAAATGCTCAATGTGGCCTTTTTAGGCTGGTTTTATCGTTACGCGTTTCGGCAGCGCCGTTGGAGCGCGCGCGTTCAGAGATATATGGGAGTAGAAGTTGCGTTTTTGTGTCGCGCGCTTGGGCAGCGCCGTTTAATAAATAAAACAGAAACAATATTATGACTGCATAATGTGTTTTGTTTTATTAACTCATTTTACTAGGAACGAACTTCTAGTATCAAGATCATTTTATTCGCACTATATAGGGTTGCTACATGAAGTTTAGCAGCGCCCTCATTTAATTTCACGACTTTATAGACAACCTATACCTAACAAAATAAACTTACAAAACAACAACAAAAGTCTATAACAAACACAACGTGACAAGAAAAGTCAACATGGACGCAACAAAGAGGAGAAAAATCGGAAATATACCTATTAGTCTAAGATCCCGATATAGAACGACCTTCACCGAGATGTTTATTTCATGAAACGTACTTTATATTTAATTTAAAATGTCAATAAATAAATTGCATATGGGTTGCCTCGCGGTTCCCAAACCCGAGGGGGCCATCTCGCATCCGGAGATGGCCCGGGTCAAGCCGGGGTGCGAGGGAAATGCTCTTTGGGCCACCTTACACCCTGGCGTCAGAAGACCCTAGACGGCGTGCGGCGGTTTTAGTCGGTAAGAGTCCGACATAACCTGCCCCGCTGGCAGCGGGGTGGGTATCCATGAGGATTTCCGCACGAAAAAAAAAAAGGGTATTTTTAATTAATAATTAAAAAAAAATTTTTTTTGATACATTTCAGCGGTGTGATTATTAGATAAACTCTATACCAATCGAAAGTATGAAGCCCATAGAATATGCAAACGTTAGGTTGCCCATTTTTTTCCGGTCACAACTATCGGGTAGCCAGGTAGAAACAGGTAAATCTATATACTAGCATTTTACAACGGTCTGCTTATTGAATTGAACTTAAATAAAAATTAAAGATTATTAATTATGAACACGGTGGTATAGGGTTGCCTGCGAAAAATCAGTCCCTAATTCCGGTTGTCGAATTTTAAAAAGTAAAATATCGCTGCGAGTGAATGTGTGCGATTGAGAGGTCCCAACCACGCATATTGGATCCGTTGCATTAAGCCACATAGAATTTACGAAAATATTAACTTTTAAACTTTCGCGTTCCATTACTATTATAACGTAAACGGGAATTAACGCGATCACGTTAAAGGTATATACATACCTTTGGATGCCTGACGTATATACCTTTAACGTGATCGCGTTAATTCCCGTTTACGTCATAATTTACGAAAATAGTTCGTAAATTCTATGTGGCTTAATGCAACGGATCCAATATGCGTGAAACTTCAGCCTGAGAACTGCGGTTCGTTTTTAGATGAATATTTAAAAGCAGTAGGATTCATTGGGGATCATACACCTCTAAAGATAGAAGACATTGTCGAAAGAATTGAAACAGAGTGTGATGACAAAGAAGATTCAGAAGTTGAAGATCACAGTTATATGTCCGATGACTAGAATAATTTTAAAAAAATTGTTTTTTTAATTATTTATTTTGTCTTCTAATAATAAATATAAAATTTGCAAGATTAGTAATATAAATGTATTACTATAACCTTCTTCTTCACTAAATATGTGTATATTTAGTGCAGAATTATATTATTTATTTGTGACCACTAAAGTAGGTAACTTTAGTGTCACATAAAAAATAACACACAACATAAATAATTAGTTGATTGAAAAATAAAAAATTAAATGACTATTTCTCTATTTTAATAATAAAATACTCTAAAATGATGCACAGCATATACGTGTCTATCGATATCCTTTTCATTTTCGAGCACAAATAGCATGCGCACTCTCTTTCTATAAATGGGCGGACCTGAAACAGCTGCTATGCTGTGTCCTCTCCTATCGCATGGGATAGTTGGTTGGGACCTCTCAGTCGCACACATTCACTCGCAGCGATATTTTACTTTTTAAAATTCGACAACCGGAATTAGGGACTGATTTTTCGCAGGCAACCCTATACCACCGTGTTCATAATAAATAATCTTTAATTTTTATTTAAGTTCAATTCAATAAGCAGACCGTTGTAAAATGCTAGTATATAGATTTACCTGTTTCTACCTGGCTACCCGATAGTTGTGACCGGAAAAAAATGGGCAACCTAACGTTTGCATATTCTATGGGCCTCATACTTTCGATTGGTATAGAGTTTATCTAATAATCACACCGGTGGAATGTTTCAAAAATTTTTTTTTTAAATTATTAATTAAAAATACCCTGGACTAAAATTTGTTAGGCAACCCATATGCAATTTATTTATTGACATAATAAATTAAATATAAAGTACGTTTCATGAAATAAACATCTCGGTGAAGGTCGTTGTATATCGGGATCCTATACTATACAGGTGAATTTTTCAAAAGGGATTGGATGGCCAAATCCGAAACTATAAGGGTTAGCAAAAAATGGTCAAAGGAGTCACGAGCCCGATTTTGATGAAACTTAAAACCTCATCATTAGATTTTTGAAAAACCAATAATCCTAGCTAGGAATTGAACCTGTTGATTTTGAAAAAAAAAACACACCCTATATTATTACACCATACGATAGTGTTGCTATTAAGGATCATATTCTGGGAAGTAATGACATACCGGAAACTAAAGGAAAGAGCTCATCTTTAACAAAATACATTTTATTTTTCTTACATTAACTGATTAATTGTTCAAAATGTAGACCATTGTTTTCAATACACAGCTGGATTTGAGACTTCAAGGATCGTACTGCATTCAATATTACAATGTTATTGATTCCGTTTAGAATATTCTCAAGAACGTTTCAAGTCATCAAATGTGTCTTTATAAATTTAGTTTTTGACATACCCGCAGAGAAAGTGATCTAAGGGAGTAAGATCAAGGCACAGGACCATGCCTTGCAATAAAATTGTCGTCAAACTGCTGAATCAAAATCCCTTTTATTAGCTATTATGGGCTGGAGCTTCATCTTATTTAAAAAACATCAATCATCATAATCATTCTGAGTATAATTTAAAACACGGAATAGTTACGATCTTTTCTGGGATTTCGAACGAAAAAAATAGGTAGATGAAATATGAATTTTATTAAATTCCATAGTTTCCTTAAATTTGCCGTATATCATTACTTCCCAGAATTTGATCCTTAACAGCGACACTATCGTATGGTGTAATAATAAAGGATGTGTTTTTTTTTTCAAAATCAACGGGTTCGATTCTCAGCTAGGTTTATTGGTTTTTCAAAAATCTAATTATGAGGTTTTAAGTTTCATCAAAATCTGGCTCGTGACTCCTTTGACCATCTTTCGCTATTCCTTATAGTTTCGGATTTGGCCATCCAATCCCTTTTGAAAAATTCACCCTGTATATCCATGGCTTTGGAAGCGTAGCTACCTACTAGCTAGCGGCACACTATGACACTAATCAATTGTGAACTATTATTATAAACTATTACTAAGAAAATATGTTATGTATTTAATGAAAAGAAAATAAAAATTAAGTCGTTGTTACCATACGTACCTACAGGTACCTATACGTATCTACCTATCCGACGCGCTGTGGAAATTTTGTTGCTAGCTGTACAATTTTGATGAGTACGGAATGAAGTTGCCGCGAACGCGATTATCTTCTCACTTAAATCGCATAGTAATACAAAACCTTGCCAAGTTAGATGCCGTGCACTAATATGACGTTCAACAATAATACCTACTTACTTTGCTATAAAATAACCCTTTCTTGGCCAATGACGCACACATGCGTCTTTCAGACGAGCGCTTTTTTGGTGAGAATCGGTAAAGGTAACGCCCTACGGTACGTTTATTATTTCCTCCCGAAATTTTGGAGCGGTTCATTACACAATCAATCCGCCCAAAATGCCATAGCATGAACCCATCCATCACAGGTGTTGACCAGCAATGAACCATTTCAGTATACATAAAGCTCTCTGCGTAATGAACCCTCCAAAATGAGTACATAATAGTAGGTACCATATGATAAATACAACACTCCGTTATTAACAAGTACTTATTTACTAGTTTATTTTAAAGTACCTACCTACCTAATGATTGTATTGTACTGTATCATTATTAAAAAAATGTTCACAGGATCACAGAACAGTAAGCAACACAATAATAAATAATTTAAAAAATCAATAACCCGACTACGTAAAAACTAAAACGAAAAAAAAACGGGTTCTTCCAGGTGGACAAACTATTTTGTCAAACTGATTTGACCACGAGGAAAAAAATTCCTGTTGGTCAAACTTCTTGGATTGAGTCCACGTGATCAAACTATTTAGTCTAACTGATTTGACCACGGGTAATAGTTCTATCTCGCTCGTGGTAAAACTTGATGAAGTTTAAGGAAAGTACAGTCATTTTGAAAATAGCAACAATATACCCTTTTTTATCTCCGTTATTAGAATTTCAAAAAAATAGAATTAAAAAACTGAACAAACTAGTAACTTATTATCTTTATTAAACCTTTTCAAAATAATGTCCAATCCGTAGACAGGAGTAAGAAATAGATGCGCTGTCAGTGTATACCCGGGTGTGATGGCAATAGGTTTTTGAGTTGCCAGATTATGAATTTTACCCGTAATGTAAGGTGACGAAATCTTTGACTTGACTTTGACTTTGACTTTAACTTTGACTTTGAATCAACCGTACATAGAGTATAGTAATAGATAAGACATTAAAATGACAATTCGGATTCGGTTGATCCGACTAAAATGAGAAGAAACGGAGCCCAGAACGACGATCGATTTAAAATATTATCACAACCACGATGGTGTTCGGTATGTAAAAACTAAAGTTCCCAAATATCCTTTTAAAAATATAGAGCTGTCAAATTATAAACTGAGAATGCAGTGCAGATAAATTTATGTGTACCTACCTATAATGTTAGTCTGTATTGTTTATTTTGTAAGATATGAGCAGTAACTGTACTTTTGTGTATTTTCAAATTTATTCTTCTCTTCATCCTAGCGTTAATTCCCAGTCGCATCCAAAGTTTTCACCTCGGAGTCTGGAGTTTCATCCAAATTCATAACCTGGCAACTTTAAAAAACTATTACCATCACTCTCGGGTATACTCTGACAGCGCGTCTATTTCTTACTCCTGTCTACGGATTGGACGTTATTTTGAAAAGGTTTAATAAAGATAATAAGTTACTAGTTTGTTCAGTTTTTTAATTCTATTTTTTTGGAATTCTAATAACGAAGAAAAAAAAGGGTATATTGTTGTTATAAGTCTATTTTCAAAATGACTGTACTTTCCTTAAACTTCATCAAGTTTTACCACGAGCGAGATAGAACTATTACCCGTGGTCAAATCAGTTAGACTAAATAGTTTGATCACGTGGACTCAATCCAAGAAGTTTGACCAACAGGAATTTTTTTCCTCGTGGTCAAATCAGTTTGACAAAATAGTTTGTCCACCTGGAAGAACCCAAAAAAACAAGCACTTAGATGTCCCGTGGTCTAGAAACTTGACAGTCGAGATCCATTGAAAAATTAGATTGGCTGTCGAATAATGAATCCCGACTGTTCAGTTCTATGTATCTAGACCACAGGACAGGACATCTAAGTGCTTGTTATTTCGCTAATACTAGCGATATTTTATTCTTCATTGTAAGCAACAATAATATCGATAGTATTCATTATGCAGTCGTTCAATAGTATTGTTAATTTCTGTGGATAGGACACTAGTTTTGTACATACCTACATAATATTGTATATAGGTCTATATTTAAATCTGATATTATCGTAGTAATTATTACATCACAGATTATATACAATTAGGTAATAGTTTTAACACAATTTTATATAATTATCTTAGTACTTACACTTACACATAATCAGGTCCATATTACAAATTGCAGAAGTTTTATTAAACACTAGCTTCCGCCCGCGGCTTCGCCCGCGTGGAATTCGGTATTGCCACCAAGTCTATTTGATTGAAACGGCTCTCCACTTGACTTTCCACTTCGCTGTTCACTCCACTATCCACTCCAAACTCCACTCCACTGTTCACTCCACTCTCCACACAACTCTCGACCTCCACTCTACTGTCCAATCCCGTCTCCCGACTCCACCCTACATTCCACTCTCCACTTCAATCTCCACTCCACTCCACTCTCCACTCCACTTTCCACTCCACTCTCCAGACCACTCCCCAATCCACTCTCCACACTACTCCCACTCCGCTCCACTCTCCACTCCACTGGTCTCCACTCGTCTAGCCAAAACCTTTCGGATAAAAAGTACTAAACGGATTTTAGTGCGGTTTTCTTGGTTAGACCTAAAATTTGGAGATATGACCAAAAGTTTTTTTTTTCCTTATTTATTGGTTTCACTTTACACCATCTTTACAGGGTTCACCTAAGGCGACGGTGTGAACATATATCCCTTTATAACAGTACTTTTAGTTGTAATAATCGATATTTAAAAAAAAAGACTTGGTTATGTTGACCACAAATATTTATTTTTTTGCAATCCTTGTCTGTTTGTTCGTGATGGACACAAAAACTGCTGAACAAATTTTGATGTCGCCTTTTTATTAGAAAGGTCTTGGTTTTACATAAAATCTGCCGTATGTTTGATTGCATTTGGTTAAGTAGAACCGGGGATATGACCAAAAAACGATTACCAACCAATCGACTCCCACGGGCAGAGCCGCGGGTATTAGCTTGTATAAAAAGTAGCCTATATATTACTCCAGACTATAATCTATCTCTGTACCAAATTTCAACCCGATCTATTCAGCCGTTTTTACGTGAAAGAGTAACAAACATACATCCAGATATCCCGACTGATCAACTCCATGGGCGAAGCCGCGGGTATTAGCTTGTATAAAAATTAGCCTATAATTATGTTATTTCACACTACACTCTATCTCGGTACCAAATTTCAGCCAGATCCATTCAGCCGTTTTTACGTGAAATAGCAACAAACATAATATTTGGACATCCCGACCGATCGACTTTGCGAGCGGAGCCGCGGTATTAGCTTGTATAAAAAGTAGCCTATATGTTATTCCAGACTATAATCTATCTCTGTACCAAATTTCAACCTGATCTATTCAGCCGTTTTTACATGAAAGAGTAACAAACATACATCCAGATATCCCGACTGATCTACTCCGTGGGTCGACTGATCGACTCCGTGAGTGGAGTCGCGGGTATAAGCTTGTATAAAAAGTAGCCTATATGTTATTCCACACTTTAATCTATCTCGTTACCAAATTTCAGTCAGATCTATTCAGCCGTTTTTACGTGAAAGAGTAACAAAGATATATCTAGAAATCCCGACCGATCCACTTTGCGAGCGGAGCCGCGGTATTAGCTTGTATAAAAAGTAGCCTATATGTTATTCCAGACTATAATCTATCTCTGTACCAAATTTCAACCTGATCTATTCAGCCGTTTTTACGTGAAAGAGTAACAAACATACATCCAGATATCCCGACTGATCTACTCCGTTGGTCGACTGATCGACTCCGTGAGCGGAGTCGCGGGTATAAGCTTGTATAAAAAGTAGCCTATATGTTATTCCACACTTTAATCTATCTCGTTACCAAATTTCAGTCAGATCTATTCAGCCGTTTTTACGTGAAAGAGTAACAAAGATATATCTAGAAATCCCGACCGATCGACTTTGCGAGCGGAGCCGCGGTATTAGCTTGTATAAAAAGTAGCCTATATGTTATTCCAGACTATAATCTATCTCTGTACCAAATTTCAACCTGATCTATTCAGCCGTTTTTACGTGAAAGAGTAACAAACATACATCCAGATATCCCGACTGATCTACTCCGTGGGTCGACTGATCGACTCCGTGAGCGGAGTCGCGGGTATAAGCTTGTATAAAAAGTAGCCTATATGTTATTCCACACTTTAATCTATCTCGTTACCAAATTTCAGTCAGATCTATTCAGCCGTTTTTACGTGAAAGAGTAACAAAGATATATCTAGAAATCCCGACCGATCGACTTTGCGAGCGGAGCCGCGGTATTAGCTTGTATAAAAAGTAGCCTATATGTTATTCCAGACTATAATCTATCTCTGTACCAAATTTTAGCCAGATCCATCAAGCCGTTTTGGTGTGGCAGAGTAACAAACATACATCCAGACATCCAGACATCCAGACATCCAGACATACATTCTTACAAACTTTCGCGTTTATAATATTAGTAGGATATTTAAACACTAGCTTTACCCGTGACTTCGTCCACGGGAATTAAGATCTGAATAATATCTTTTTGCACAGAACTCTAAAACTCGTACTTTATCTATACTTGTAGTTATCTATCGTCTTTGATACTTGTAATAAAACTGGACTTTATTAGTGTAAACACTTTATGCGAATTCGCAGTGAAACCATTAAAAAGCCATGTTATTTTTGTTCATAGTACAGGTACAGATATATGCTTAAAAGTGATTTGTCAAGTTTTTTAAAGTACAGACCCTTTTCGAATGTCAAAAAGTAGCATCACGAAATCAAGAATAACAAGTTCCTATAAAATGAACCGCGACATAATTCATAAAATAATAATTTGTAGCCGCGTGCAACAGCTAGTCCTACTAATATTATAAACGCGAAAGTTTGTAAGAATGTATGTCTGGATGTCTGGATGTCTGGATGTCTGGATGTATGTTTGTTACTCTGCCACACAAAAACGGCTTAATGGATCTGGCTAAAATTTGGTACAGAGATTGATTATAGTCTGGAATAACATATAGGCTACTTTTCATACAAGCTAATACCGCGGCTCCGCTCGCAAAGTCGATCGGTCGGGATTTCTAGATATATCTTTGTTACTCTTTCACGTAAAGACGGCTGAATAGATCTGACTGAAATTTGGTAACGAGATAGATTAAAGTGTGGAATAACATATAGGCTACTTTTTATACAAGCTAATACCCGCGACTCCGCTCACGGAGTCGATCAGTCGACCCACGGAGTAGATCAGTCGGGATGTCTGGATGTATGTTTGTTACTCTTTCACGCAAAAACGGCTGAATAGATCTGACTGAAATTTGGTAACGAGATAGATTAAAGTGTGGAATAACATATAGGCTACTTTTTATACAAGCTAATACCCGCGACTCCGCTCACGGAGTCGATCAGTCGACCCACGGAGTAGATCAGTCGGGATGTCTGGATGTATGTTTGTTACTCTTTCACGCAAAAACGGCTGAATAGATCGGGTTGAAATTTGGTATAGAGATAGATTATAGTCTGAAATAACATATAGGCTACTTTTTATACAAGCTAATACCGCGGCTCCGCTCGCAAAGTCGATCGGTCGGGATTTCTAGATATATCTTTGTTACTCTTTCACGTAAAGACGGCTGAATAGATCTGACTGAAATTTGGTAACGAGATAGATTAAAGTGTGGAATAACATATAGGCTACTTTTTATACAAGCTAATACCCGCAGCTTCGCCCATGGAGTCGATCAGTCGGGATATCTGGATGTATGTTTGTTACTCTTTCACATAAAAACGGCTGAATAGATCAGGTTGAAATTTGGTACAGAGATAGATTATAGTCTGGAGTAATACATAGGCTACTTTATACAAGCTAACACCCGCGGCTCTGCCCGTGGGAGTCGATTGGTTTGGAAAGTCGAGTGGAGAGTCGTTTTATTCAAATAGACTTGGTGGCAATACCGAATTCCACGCGGGCGAAGCCGCGGGCGGAAGCTAGTTATTAATATGTCTCTTTTGTTTTTATTTATAATGAGTAGAGTAGTTTTACTGCTTAGACAATTTATAAAAAATAGTAAGTGACCAATATATTAGCCACAACAAAATATTTTAAAAATGGGATGGTGGTTATGTCTATGGTCAATTATTTTGAGAAATGCTCTCATGACATGAACTGTAATTATTATCATCCTAAATTAGACAGAGTATAGTAGCTCACTCACTTCTACCCCTATAGCACCAAGTTTATATACAACTTTTTTTTTATATATTCAAAACTTTTTATAGGATTTCATTTCACATACAATTTTTCCGATTTATTTTCGTTTCATACATCAATACAGAGATTTACTTTAAAGATTTTTAAATCATTGAGTTTTTGTTTCACATAAAGTTTATATTAGAATAGGTAATCATTATATTATCATAGAATAACAAATCAAATATTTTTTATCATAATAAATAAATAAAATTATTCGACAGATCTTATTTCTGGATGGTTTTAAAAAAACTAAGTGACGGTAAAGGTATTAACTAAAATGACATTTTTAATATATTATTAAACGAAAAAGTAATTTTACTATTTGACAATTTAATGAAATTTGAATCACGTTTTAGTTTTTTTTTTGTTTAACAAACTTATTGTTAAACAAAAATAACTAAAACGTGATTCAAATTTCATTAAATTGTGTTTCTGTGAAATATGTATTATTCTAGTAAATTGTCTTTGAAACAATAAAATTCAATGACCAAATATTATGTGAAACATTTTCTGAGAAACGAAATTCTATGAAATTTCTGTCTGCGAAACACGGGGCTCCCGTTAAAACCTTAGGTCACTAAACAATAAACTTGAAAACAAGTGAGAAACCTAAAATGAGTGATTCGAGTAACGAAGAAATTTATTTCTTCGCATTTAGTAATTTCCTCGGACACCCTATATGTTACCCAGAACTATGAACTATAATCGTACCAAGTTTGATCAAAATCCCTCCAGTAGTTTCTGATTTTAGCGTGAACAAAAATTTAGTGCGGACAAACAGAGGCACAGACAAAAATTCTAAAAATCATAGTTTTTGCATCTATTACATTCATAAAGTCCCTTGATAATTTTTTTCTCATATAATATATCTTCCATGTACAGACACCGATCAGTTACAGATTTATTATATGTATAGAAGATATAGAAGAAGATAGGCAGCTATATTATTTACGTATTCATATTTTTAACTAACAGTTTGTCCCGTCGGGGACCGCTCACCTAATTATAACCTAATCGTACGTCTGTCTCGCAAGATCCTAACTGTAGATGTTGCGCGTACTATACTCAACACAAAATAAAAGGCCCGTTTTGACGTTTATCCTCGTGGCGGTTACGCCACGAGGATAACTAGTTATAGTTATGTACCTATACGATTCGGTATTTGATACTCAGGATGAATCGAATCCAGTTTGCATGAGGATTTAATCGATTTGAATATGTATGTAAACAGCATTGGATTAAAGTTCTGGTTAGAAAAATTAGCTTAACTTTTGATTTTGTAGGTATTTTAAAACGATACAATGTTATGAATGGTCAATTTACTTATATTTATTATTTTTGTTACAATAACATTCACTCTATCACAAAAACAACAAGAATAATTAATTCAGTCTTCAGAATCTAAACACAAGTATTTAAATAAATAAAAATAAAAGGTCGCGTCGGGCTTGAAAAAAAATATCTCACTCGATATTTTCTTTCCTTAACAACATGAAAAAATCGTAATGCACAGCACTTAGCCGAGTGGGCGGTACCTGTCAATGAAAAATGTAATTACCTTTAGAACATTTCAATTGATAAAAAATTAAAAACTTCATGGGCACGAACTGTCAAAGTGGACCTTTTATATTGTGACAACTATAGTTGAATATTTTTGAAGTTCCTTGATATGCCCAATTGTTTAGGTATAGAGCGATCCCCCCGACGCGACGAGACAAACTGTTAGTTAAAAATATGAATACCTACGTAAATAATACTTATAGCTACCTATAATAAAATAAGGTTCGATACTTAAGGGTAGATAGGTCATAATTTTAATCAATGATATTATACATGTTAAAAGAGGCAGATATGTTACTAGAGCGCGCTAGGTGAAGACTCGAAAACGTCCCAATTGGGATGTTTTTTGACGGATAATGTTTATAGCTATCTTTTTTACTCACGTGCTTATCCCATCTTTCATACTACTTTAACGCTAATTGTCAACAATTGTCAATGTGGATCAGATTTGAGGTGTCAGTTACTATGAACGTAACATTATCTTGTATATAAAATCATTGATTATAATAGTTATTTTTTTACTTTTTACAGGTTTTTTTTATTTTTCTTTTTTTGTGAGTCAGGGGTTTTTTAAATCCGTAATTTATTTTTTTATTTCATACTTTTTATAGTGGTAACTTAAGTATAATACGTAATTCATTACCTATTTACCTAATATCAACATACGTATAGTCTATCCATACATTCCACTCTTCATATCTCTCGAATGGCTAAACCGATTTTCATAAAATTTGCGGTATTGTGATAGGTGACCTTTCATTTGTTACCCAACATGGGTATATTTGAACACATTAAAATTTTCATCACCACTTTCATTCACCCCTCATATCTTTGAAATGGCTTAACCGATTTTTATAAAACATAGCTAAGAGCACTTTCCCCTAACCCATCTTTCAAACAAATGAAACAGAATCAAAACCGATTCATCCATTTGGGAGCTACGATGCCACAGACTTGAGTGTTCAGATCATTTTGAGTTATAACAGCTTGGGTCTTAATGTTAAAGGCAACTTCTCCTTGTCTATATGTTTCATATAAGCCAGGAAACTTGTCCAAACAAGACTACACATACTAATAAAAGGGACCCTGTTTCTAGGTGGAATGAGGCAGAAGTTGATCATTGTAATAGCAGGCCATATAGATATCCCGACCTGAATGAAAAAAAAAAGGTTTAAATATTGACTAAATTAGCTGAAACATCAAGAAAACTTCATGAATTTTCAAACAGATCCATTTTCAATAGAGAGAACAAAATATTCATTATGTTTGATCTTCGAAACTTAATGAGGATCAGTCACTTTTTTAGCTGAGTATGCAGTTTTATAGACCTAAAAAAAACAATAAATTCTGTAAAAAAATTATTTGTATCGGATCAAAAATGACGAAGTTATAGCCATTTTAGTGCGGTAATCTCAACAACGCTCGCCACCGCGTAGAAATACCCTGTGACGTCATGGCTCACATCGTAGCGTGTCGCCGCCCGCCGCCCCGCGCCGCTATGGAGAATATAGGGCTATTCGGATAAAATATTTCATGAATTTTTTTTAAATTATAGAATTAAGTATTTTTTCTTTTTTTATACTACGTAGGTGGCAGACAAGCACACGGCCCACCTGATGGGAAGCTGTCATCGTGGCCTATGGACGTGTGCAACACTAGGGGTGTCACACGTGGTGTCACCAGGGGTTCTGTCTACCCTGATGGGAAGGGGGGGGGGGGCGACTAGGAAGGGGTGGAGAGGCTAGGAAGAGGGGGGGAGGAGGGGTACAGTGAGCTCTGGCTACCCTACTTACCTTGGGGAACACAACACTATGGTTATTATAGCTGCGGTGTTCTGTAGGGCGGAGGTACTACCTCAGTCAGTCGGACTGTTCAGTTCGGACGGGAGATACGGTACCATCGGGTCCCACCTATTATTAGATGTATTAAGAATATATGAAATATTTCTTTCATTTGTAGTGGTTCGATAGCATTTTAAGGCATGCTGGAAATCAAGTACTTATATAACCCGTGCGGAAATCCCCACGGATATCACCCCTGTCGGCCATCGGAGATAAAGATTAAAGACAAAGATAAAGATAAAGATAAAGATAAAGATAAAGAGCAAGAAGAGGACACCGTGGCTCGTAAACCCGAGGGGACATCTTGAAGCCGGAGAGGGTACGGGTCAGCCGGGGTGCGAGGGACATACCTTTTGGGCAACCTTATGTAACCTCGGCGCTAGAAAACCCGAGACGGCATGCGGTTTTTATTTTTGTCAGTCCGCCGAATTGACTGCACCCCGCTTGATGGTAAGCTGAGGTGCAGTCCTAAAAGTAATGGACATCATTTCATCAAAACTTGAACACTTTCCCAAATAACGGATGTCTAGGTATACAACCACTCTACACGAGGTACGTTTATTTTTAACCAGAAGCAGCTGTATCAAATTTCGTGCTTCTTACTTTCAAAATAACGGACTTTCATGCAACCAGCCATCGCCTATTTTACGCCTTTAGTAGTGAAATTTTGAAAACGCTGGTATACATGTATATTTATTTCTAATCAGAAGTAGGTATATGAAATTTAATGCGTCTATCATTGAAAGTGAAGAACTTTCATATAAATGTTTATGCCTTATTTTGCCACCTTAGGAGTAAAAATTCTAAAAATCCGTTCTTAGTGGATTCCTACAACATAAAAAGCATCTACTGTCAAAATTTCAAGTTTGTAGGTCCAGCGGTTTAGGCTCTTCGTTGATGTATCGGCCTGTTTATCAAAGGGCATCGCACACGATGTGAGCCATGACGTCATCGATAAAAATCCAGCGAGAGTGTGCGTTTTAAAATAGCCGATTTTAAATCTTCGATAACTTCGTCATTTCTGGTCGGATTTTAATCATTTAAAAAACAAAATGCTTAGAAATTTGTAGCGCATACGTTTCATTAATTAAAAATTAAAAGTTCTGTTATGTGACTGATCCTCATTGTAAAAGGCAATAGAGTAGAAACTTTGCTTTGTCATGTTTAGCTTAAATAAGTAGGTAATTATTGTTTTACTTAGTTTTCCTCTGAAGTAATATTTACTTAATTAAAATATTTACCTTATAAGTTGGCCAAAATTTTGCTTCCACTTCAGCCACAGCTTCATGAAAAGGCTTTGATTCCATTAAACTCATTGCAAAATAGAAGCTGCACATTGCCCATGGAGCATAGGTGACACTTTCCACAAAAGTCTACAAAAATACAAATTATATTAGATGAGGACGCAGTGGTTACTACATTCGAGGGCACCATTAAAACGATAAATGATATTTTTTTCGTAATCAGGTAAAATATGTGAGCAAAAAGAAACAAAGGAGATTTTATTACTCTATGATAATGAACATTTACACAAAGCCACTTTCAAACATTTTTTTCTTAATATTACTTTATTTCGTGAATTAATTAATTTTTCCATTTTTTCTCGCCGTAAAAACCATCCTTGGACTTCAACGAACAATAAAAAAAGAATTGGCTAAATTGATCCAAGCCTTAGACTAATAACGCAATCCAAGCATTGTTGAGTTATGCGCTTACAAACACTTTTGCGATTCATTTTTATAGATAGGTATAGATAGATATGAGTGATGAAAAATGTGATCATAATATCTTTAGATAATTAAAAAAAAAAATTAAAAATTCAAAAAACCCGACTGCCTAAAAACTAAAAAGATAAAAACAAGCACTTAGATTAATATCCGGTGGTCTAGAAATATACCTAACAACTGAACAGTCGGGATCCATTGAAATTAGATTGGCTTTCGAACAAATCTAAGTATTTGGTTTTTAGGCAGTCGGGTTTTTTGATTTTTAAATAATTTTTTTATTTCAAACTTTTTAGTTATTTACATAGGTAGCTGCCCGGATAATAAATAAGCATAAATCTATCATATAAGGAGTTAATAATTTCGTGAAGTGAAAGGACATCACCGAAATTCAACCTTAATTATTCTATTTTTGCTCATATCTCCGATTTTACTGAACCGAACTGAAAGTCTAACCAAGACCTTTTAAACAAATAAAACCGCATGGAAATCCGTTCAGCGGTTTTTGGCGTCCATTGCGATCAAATATTTGTGACGTAAAAATCCGCCATTTTGATTTTCTAGAAATTTTAATATACCTGGTGTCACGCACACAATCACAACGAATCAAACAACACCTTGCTTGCCAAAATCCGTCAAGCCGTTCAGGCTGTAGAGCGTGCAAGACAAATTTTCAAGATTTTCATTTTGGCGCCAAAAGTCCGCCATTTTGATTTTCTAAGAATTTTAATATACCTGGTGTCACTCACACAATCACGACGAATCAAATGATACCTCACATGCCAAAATCCGTCAAGCCGTTTAGGCTGTAGGCCGTGACAAAGAAATGGATGGACATACATACATACATACATACATACATAGATACATAGTCTCGAAAAACATTACCCTCCTTTCTTCGGCAGTCGGGTAAAAACTATGTCTATATTAAAAATTAGCTGTTGCCCGCGGCTCCGCCCGCTTGGACGTTAATTTTCGCGTTTTTTTTACTATATCGCCGGTTCTAATCAGCCGATTGTGAATTGTGATCAAATGTGTAAGGTTTTGAGTCTAACCAAGACCTTTCTAATAAAAAAAACCGCATCAAAACTCGTTCAGTACTTTTCACGTCCATCGCTGTTATTAGAAAGGTCTTGCTTAGACTAAAAATTTACCGTATGTTTGGTTGTAATTGGTTAAGTAGAACCGGAGATATGACCAAAAACGACCTAAAAACGAAGCGCGGGCGAAACCACGGGTATCAGCTTGTATAATAAAAAGTAGCCCATATGTTGCCCAGAACTATGAACTATAATCGTACCAAGTTTGATCAAAATCCCTCCAGTAGTTTTTGATTTTAGCGTGAACAAAAATTTACTGCGGACAATCAGAGGCACAGAGACACAGACAAACAGACAAAAATTCAAAAAATCATTGTTTTGGCATCTATTACATTCATAAAGTCCCCTAATTTTTTTTTCTCATATATCTTCCATGTACAGACGCCGATCAGTTATGGATTTATTATATGTATAGATAGTTATAAGTAAAAGTCTGAATGGTTGTGTACCTACTTACATATACCTAGGTGGATATCAGAACGATTAAATTTATTAGATATTGCTCAAAATTTAATGATATTATAACATGCATTATACTTGGGTCGGTATTAGAAAGGCCAGGCATGAAATCATCAATATTATGAACCAAAGAGAGAGAAGAGAAAAGCACACAACCATTTAGACTTTTGCAATGCAAATGCAGCCATTTTGCGACTAAGATGTTTTGATATACAGACGTTACGAGATGTGGTCTAAAAGCGATGTAGTTATTTTGCGATTTAAGTGTTTTGAAATTTAGACATTTTGAGATGTGGACTAAGGGCGACGTGGTCAATTTGTGATCCAGCCTTTCTAATACCCACCCGAAATAATTTTTTAATAGTCAATAGGTAGATTCTTTATATTACTATACAACATAATATTCTGTGTACGGGTTAAAATGAATGAGTTTTAAATTTTGTTATTATAGTGACTGCTTAATTGGTACATTAATATAAATAAATACTGGTTTTTAAGAAATATTGTGATGATACCACACCTTAATTATTCCAGCTCGTATTGAGTTACCAGGCCACATAATATTAGCAATTGTTAACCAACTATACAATGTTGGTGCAACATAACAGCACCCATATATTCCATAGCGAGCACTTCTCCAATAATCATAAGTATCTGTATAAAAATACCAAATACTTAAGTAAAACGTTTACATAACTCAAAGGTAAAATCAATATTTTTTAATAGAATATATTTGCACACTTACCAAATCTTTTACCTTCAATGGTTTGTTGAATCAAACTAGAAACTGGCCACATTATGCTATATGATACCATACCCCGTAATAAGGGATACTTTCTAAAAGCTGTGTACATCTTACTGTAAGCACCCATTATTGTTTATTTTTGTATAGGTACCTAGTGCAAGCAGGATGCATTGGTCGAGGCAACTGATAATAATAATAAATAGTAATAATAATAGTACTACGACTATCCTATACTCCGATTTTTAATTCTAGGCAAGAAAATGACATTTCCAGTGTTGCAGGTTTTTTGTATCAAATAAATAGTGATGTGGTTGAATCGAGTTTTACAATTATAAGTTAGTCGTGAGTCGAGATTATAATTCTTATTATTAAATATCAAACCGCGTTTATATAAATAAAATTAAGCAATTTACGGTAATTAAACAGAAAACATACACGGTAAGTAATTAAATCTATATTATTATATAAAAATCAATTGCTGTTCGTTAGTCCGCTAAAACTAGAAAACAGCTGACCCGATTTGGCTAATTTTAGTCTTGAAATATTAATGGAAGTCCAGAGAAGGTCTATACAGTGAGAAAATATGGAAAAATTGCAAGATAAATAGAATGCGTTGAGGTTCTTTAACTGACAAAATTCTATAAAAAATATTTCCGTCGTGTAACGTACTAGACGAGAATAAATAGCAAAGAGGTTCATGCACTGATAAAAATAAAGAATGACTAAAGTGTCTAGTCTATTGATTACCGAACATCACTATTGTAGCGGGTCACCCTTTTTTGTGTTAAGTGACAGTTGCACTAGTTTGTCATTTTCTTGCCGGCAAATCGGAGTATAGTAAAGTAAGTATACCTTGTCTAATTTAGGATGATAATAATGACAGTTCATGTCTATGAAGTATCGTATTTTTTTTTACAAAATTAAACCCATAAAATTATTGTAATTCATAGACAAGCCCCGCCCACTTGTCATAGTGAAGCGTCTTGCAAGAATATAGCACAATAATTGACTTTACACAAATGAATCGAATGAATCGAATTTAAAATAATTTATTGAAATTATTAAGTACTTATACTACTAAAGTTTTTGTGATATAATTAGCTAAATATGATACGAAACATAAATACTATACCATAAAACTTCTCTTTTGTCATCCTGAAAAGTAAGTTACCTAAAATAATAAAAAGTAAATGTTTTTGTATTTTTGTAACTATCGATTCCATATTCTATGGGAACGATAATCGAAAATCGAAAGAACCATTTTCGATTATACTATATGGGGTACCCTACATGGAGCTGTCAAAATTATCATCCTAGATTAGACAAGGTATAGGTAGTTAGTAGCTGTCAACTGTCAAACTGTCAATGTCATTACCTTTTTTTTTTTTATTCATGATTCATGATAGGCTTACGTTCGACCCACTGACCTTATAAGTACTCGCTCTGACTGGTGATCCGTCCCATTAAAGTGTGCCTAATTGAAAATCGCCATTTTAGCGCTGACAGCAGCCGTGAGTGTACTTGGAACTAATACTAATGATGGACAACAACTGTCTTGGTATCGATGAAACTTTTCAAATGTCACTGTTTCGATTACCTACTTCAATTTGAAGTGTTTATTAATGATAAATACCATTCTATATGTTCATAAAATTATTTATAGTACATATACCAAGCCTTTTGTTTTTAAAAGTATACCTACGAATTTTGGCATTGTATAGAAAATTATCGATATACATTTTGACATCCCTATTAAACATTATTGGTTATGAAAATATTTTTAAAATCCCCTAAACTCGAAAGGTATTCGCTTATTATAGTAAAAATAACCAAATTACGGTTTTATAATAATAGTTTAAGTGTTAAATTCTTATATTTACTTACTTGTGACAAGAAACACCACTGCCCTTCTCTTATCTGGTTTTTACAATACACACACGATCTCATAACGAATACCTACTTAATTATTCAACATAAACCAATTTTATACATTAAAACACTTCAATTTGTAGCACAAACACAATAATTACTTAAAAAACTTCGAATTTCACACAGATTCCTTTTCAGATAGGTAAACAAACAACAGCCATTTGCAAACTAATTTGTTCTCAGTACACTCGTCTGTCAAAGACGGCGCTTCAAATCGGCACAAAAATATCTGTCATCTTCTATGGAATAGCTAGTCTAGCGATTATTATTACAGGTCAGTGGTTTGACCTCAATCTCACCTTGGTAAGTGACGATGTGGTCTACGATGAATCACGCTTGCCTAGAAGGAACCTATTCACTCGTGACTTGAAAACTCCCAGGTTATAGCTTTCCGGAAACACTCCTTAGCTGTACGCACGATGAACGTGTCAGCAAAGCGCTTTGTGCGTATGAGTGGAATATCGACCATAATAGCGGTGGCGTGACGCTGTTCGTCTGGTCGTTCGTTGATGGAAAGGACTTGGAGGTATCAGGTTGTGCGCGCACTCCCCGAAATGTATCCGATAGAACACTGAGAGACCTGCAACTTTGCGTCGACGGGCAAGGCTTTGAAGTCTTTTCTCGACTAGTGCATCGTTGTTGATGAGCTTCTTGGCTCGTCCCTCGATGTCTCCAGCGCGTCAAGTTGGTATTTAACTGAGCCATCACACAGATACGTGCAGTACTCCATACTGGATCGGACCTGCGCTTGATACAAGTTGATTACCTTTTTTATTATTACCTAGGTTATTACCTAGTTAGTGATGGTCGATTAGTCTATGAATCATCCTGAGTAATCGTGACCACACATACTATAAACTCAAAGTAATTATAGAGGCTTAGAAACTCAATCGGCGCGAGCGATTGAAATAATTTAACTTCGGTCGGATGGACCGAAGTATTCGAACGAGCGCTCAGTGTCTGTGATCAAACGTCAAAGTTCGCATAATTTTTAACTAGCTTCCACCCGCGGCTACGCCCGCGTGGCAGTTGGTATCGCCACTAAGTCTTGTTTAATATAACGACTCCCCACTCCAATGTTGACTCTGCAGACTCTACTCCACTCTCCACTCCACACCTCCACTTTCCACTTCACTCTTCATCCCACTTTTCACTTCAATCTCCACTCCACCCTCCACTCCACTCCACTCCACTCCACTTTCCACTCCACTCTCCACTGCACACTCCACTCTTCATCTCTACTCCACTCTTCAGCGGAAAATTTATAGGCAACGCGCAATTACTTTGTATAGGTATTTTGATACCGTAACAATATTTATATGTGAATACACTTGATCCAAAATAATAGTGACTAAATAAAATCCAACACTCCATCCATCAACGTCCGGGAGATGACACGCCGCGTTTGGCTCAAGGGCCTGTTACTAGATGTCACATTAAAGTATTTGTTTAATTTACTAAGTTACATTAGCATCGACAATAGTTGATAACATCGATAATTACTATCGTCACTTTCAACCCTAGGAATCACAGTTTGACATAATTATAGTTTGTCTAATGAAAGCTGGACCAACAAAACCGCGGCAAATTTAAAAAAATTAGGGCAGGTATCACCCGTTATAGTTGGATAAAAACATTTTGATCGTGAAATAAAAGTATGTACCTATTAAAGTTTAACTGGTATTTTTAAAGAATTTCATCGCGCTCTATTCGGTGTCATTATTATTTACATGTTGATTTCTTTATTAAATACTATCTATTGCCCACGACTTCGCCTCGGGAAGAGAGAGAAAAGGTAGCAGGTTTAATCGTGTGAAAATCCCCAACGAATACCCGTTGGCCATCGAGGGTGGTTATGTCGGAATCGAACCGAGTAAAACCGCTGATGTAGTGGAGATATATACTAGCTGTTGCCCGAGTGAAATTGGCCTATGAACGTGTGCAAGACATTTTGCCTGTGTTATTCCAGACTAAAAACTATCTTCAAGCGGGCTTATAGGAATCAGACGAAGTTGATTTATTAGAAAAAAATATTTAAATTATAATCAAAATTAGATTCCAAATATTCTTCACCATAATCCGAGCTGCTTGATCCATCATCAGTCACACTTATAATTAATTACATTATTTAAATAAATATTGTCGAAAAGTACAAATATCTAATACAAAAGCGAATATTTTTGGATATCGCATCTGAATCTCGTTAATATTTAACGTGAATACAACAAAACAACAAAGTATCAAAATCATAATGTCAACGCACAATCACAGAGAAATGACAGAAGGTGACATTTATAGTCTACTGGTGTTGCAAATCAATAAATGTCGTGGTTCAGCTTTCATTAGACGGAGTCTATGTCAGTGTCATTTCATTTCATTTCCGTTCCGAGTTGAGGTCGGGCACATTTATATTATCTATGTCGGGCACTGACAATTTCTTCCCTCAGTGGCGCAGCCAGCATTATAAATTATTACAATACGTAAAAAAAGAGTGATAGGATAGCTTTTAAAGCCTAAAATCTCTAAATGCCGTGTATGAAAAGCCTTTAACCGTCTTGCAGTATAGATAGTCTATCGAAATAATAATATTCAACGATTCAATGTCATAAAGTCTAAGACTATTGCATAAAGAAGGCATAAAGTTATTAAACTGCAAAACAAAAAACCATCTGATACAATTTTGGTGTTATCAGTATAATGAAAGTTAAAGTTTTATTGTGACTTGTTGCGACTGAGATCGACGTTTTGTTAGGTTTATACTTTTTAATCAAACCACAGTTTTTCTTTTTGTTGGATTAAGGAAGTTCATTATCATTTTAGCAATGCCCGTGTATTATGAATGGTAAATTATTTATTGCAGCTATTAACTTTTATGTTACATTTATTAATTTCTTACCTAAAAAGTCCTAAAAGATCTAAGTAACTAATGAACACATACCTATATAATGTTTAGATAATAATAGAGAGGCAAATTCAGCGGCTAATATTAATTTAAATTGTAACTGTTTTTTCAGGACAACTGTTAAGAAATCTTACATCAAACGACACTGTCCTAGCTTTGAAGTTACAAGTTATCCTTTAAAAGCCAACACAATAACAATGGTTAGTTTACAAAGTTAAAATTTGATGCAGCATAACTTAGTATATCATTGAAACATTAACTATGTTTAAATTAATTTTCAGAAGGAATATTCTAGCACAAGTATTATTGATCAGATCAATAAATGGAGTTCTGGTTTTGAGGAGGTGGATCCGCTATTACGTTTTGAACAAATGGATCTTGAAGAAGTAAGTAACACATATTTTTAAAGGAATATACTGAAATCTATTAACTACATATAATATATTGTATAGTACATTACAGATTAGTTTATTCATAACTTCATATAAAAGATAAGTTGTTACCATGTTTTGACTTCTGCCTTCTTAAAAAGCTTTGGTAACCCAGGGCCCCAGTTTTCTGAAGTTTTGTTACTTATATCAAACAACTAGGTGCTTTGTAAATATTTTATTCATATTCAAATACAGTTAAACAGTACTGTATTTCATGTCGATTTAAGGGCTGGGAGTGGGAGGGGAGAAGGGGGTGTGGACCCCCCCTGCGAAGGAAAAAAGCGGGGAAGCCCCCCTTTTTGAGATATGATTTTTTTAATATTCCAACCTAACTTTGGCAAAAAACTAATAAATATCTTTGTGGTTTGAACAATTTAATGGCTGGGAGTGGGGGGGAGGAAGGAGGGGTGTAGAATCCCCCTTTGGCCCCCCTTTTTGAGATACGATCCGCCTATTTTCCTTCCCAAGGGAGGGTCTGGACCCCCCATCCACTGCCAGCCCTTAAATCGACGGCAAATACAGTAAAGAAATGCTTAAAATACTCCCACTAAGTAAGTGATTTATAATAAAATATGAAAGTAAAATGTTAAATCAAATAGTTCTAAATGGTACCTTCTTCTTCTTCTTTTCTTAGGGTGGTGGTTGCTCCAAAAGGTACCTTGTTTAGTTAGAGTTATCCATAAAAACATTGTGTAGACATTGTGTGTGACTAGAAGCTGAATGATTTTCAGGCAATTATAATAAACTAGCTGTTGCCCGCGGCTCTGCCCGTGTGGATGTCGAATTCTTTAATTTTTTGAAAACAAATTATAGCCTATGTTACTCCCAGATATTATAGCTTTCTATAGGTGAAAGAATTATTGAAATCTCTCCAGTAGTTTCGGAGCCTATTTGAGTCAAACAAACAATCAAACCTTTCCTATTTATAATATTAGTATAGATTAAATAAAAAATATTAAGTATATTCATCTCCATTCTAGAACAAAGATACAAGCTACAAGCTAGTTATATTATACTTACTTTGGTTCTAGATAGCACTGTCTATTTATTACAAGCTGGGCCTGCTACTTTTCCAGTTGAAATTGTAGTTTTCTCTTTAAATCCAAGTTTGAGATCTCGAGCTAGTCATGGCTCTTCAGGGGTAGTGTGTTTTACCACTGAATCTTTATTTCTATTTTCCAGGATAACCCTTTAGAAATAGAAAAGATACAAGGTATAAACTATAGCAAGGCCTGGAGTACCAAACGTGGAAATATTCTCAGTAAATACACAACTGGGGAAAAGTTAACTATTGTGAGTAGTTACCTTCCAGGTGGAGAAAAGGGTAAGTGTATTTAAGCTGACTTGGAGAAAGATGGCAATATTGACAATAGTACAGTCAAAGAAAAGTAAGCAGTGTATATCATTTGCTTCATAAAACAGTTGATGAAATCAACTAGATTTTTAGTAAAGAGATAACAGTTAACTCATTGATAGTAGAAAAACAGATATCATAACAGTTGATCAACACCCACTTGTTGAATCTTCAATAGGTAAGTGCTCAGGGTACATTTCGGAAAAAGTGGTTTGGCTGTATTATAATAAGATTATAAGTATAAGTAGAATATTGCCCAGTACACATATTTAAAGTCTATGATATTAGCCAATTCTTTTTCGATCATTAACGATGTACGAACTTACGAAGCACACTGATGATTTATGCGGTGCTAAACCTAAGTTCAGGAATAAAGAATAAAGAAAAAGTGTTTATTTAGTTAGATTCCGCCCATAATACGAGGCAATATTATAACAATTGATAGTTAAAAATGAAAACCACAATTGCCTAACTATATTTCTAAGTAGTGTCCTATTTCGGGCCTAGGGTCCATACATTTGTGAAACATTTCCTTTACCATTTACCATGATAAGTACTTTGATATACTAAACATATCACTAATTATAGCGTTTTTTCTTTTTTTTTCGTTTTATGTTCAGTTAGTTCATTTTCAGCTCTTATTAGACAGGTTTCTAATTTGAATGAGAAGGTAAAGCACAGGTTAGAACAATTGGATGATTTTGATGAAAGCTCTGTCAGAAAAACGATGGGATTAAGCCAACAAGAATTTGTCTCAAATATTAACATGCTAAATGATGAAATCAAGAAGGTACCTATAGTTATGAAATGAAGTATCTATATTATTACTTTTCATAAATCTGTAGAAGTGAAAATTCTGTACATTGAAAATATAAAAAAAATAAACGGCAACGGTTACTAGACCGACATCGAACCCAAAAATGTGATAAAAGTCTGTCTGTTTGTTCAGGCATCACGCAAAAACTACCGGTTCGATTACGATGAAACTTGGTATGATTATTCTTTAATATCCTGGGCATCACACTGGGTATCTAGGATATATTTTTATCCTGGAAAAGTACATACAATAAAAACAAACTTAATTTTAACATAATAAGTTTGTCGTAGGTTACGTCATCGGCAGTGGAGTTCACAGGTCACTAGACGCTGCTGCCTGCGGCCAATCCGGCCGGGATGGGAGTGGCCCTCTAGAAGGCTGCTCCGAGGCTCCCCACGTGTCCCTCTGAGTAGCAGAGGGCACATTGGGGAGCGAGCGGGGGGTGAGCTGATTGTCCATGCGCCGATGGTTGGGTGACAGGATGGCCACCTGTCACCCTTCTTTTTTTTGCGTGCGGAAATACTCATGGATACCCACCCCGCGGCCAGTGGGGCAGGTTATGTCGGACTCTTACCGACTAAAACCGCGCACCGTCTAGGGTCTTCTGACGCCAGGGTGTAAGGTGGCCCATAGAGCATTCCCTCGCACCCCGGTTTGACCCGGGAGGCCACCTGTCACCCTTCACCCCACCGTCGTCGAAGTGGTGCCATGCTCGCCCCTCCCCCCTTTCGGGGGTCGAGGGGGCCATCTTAAAACCGTAGATGGCCCAAGGTCTACTGGGGAGTGTGGGATATGCTCTAAGCAATCTTACAACTGAAGACTTGTGATGGCGTGCGGTTTTTATGAGGTCCGAGTCAGACTTTACCACTCCTGATGGCTGTTGGGGGTCGTATCCGAAGGAAACGGAAAAAGGAATTGGAAACGGAATTCGACATTCACGCGGGTGGAGCCGCGGGCAACAGCTAGTAATAAATAATTGCTTTATGGAAAGAGTCGATCTATGTTATCAAAATTGTATATGAGTATTATGACAAAAACCTTATTAGATTCCATATCATTAGTCCGGGTTGCATCCAAAGTAAGCTTGTACTTCGCCATAACGTCCACGCGATGCGCTCGGGCAACGGAGACTCTCATTCGCAGGGGAGATACTGCGGCCTGTGGCAAATTACGGCCGAAGCTTGCAGGCTCTCCACGTTTCACTCTGACTAGCAGAGGGCACAGTGGGGAACAGGCAGAAGGCGGGCTGGTTCTCCGAGCGCAGACGGGGGTGCCAGGACGGCCGCCTGTAATCCCACCGTCGCGTGACGGTGAGGTGGCGCAATGCTCGCCCTACCCCCGTTCTTTAATTGGCTAGGGCCCTGAATCTTTTGGTGGGGTCACCTTCTAAGAGGTTCAGGGCTAAAGCCAATTAAATTATACTATATTTTTATTTAAATGTTTAAAAAGACAGCATTGTGACATAACGTAATACATTCCAGGCGTGGGTGTCAGAACAACGAGTGAAAGCTTTTAAAATAGGTATCCAGTGCTCAAAGCTACTGTCTGATATTAGTGTAATGCAATTCTACCCTAGTAAATTTATTTTGATAACTGATATACTAGACACTTTTGGTAACTTAGTGTTTGATCGCCTCAAAGAAAAAAGTTTTGGGTGAGTTTTAGATATTTATACTTACTTACTCTTTAATAACTCACTTAGTTAGATCAGGCCTAGAATATTATGTCGCCTGACAAGATGACTAGTACTCGTTTGCACCTATGGCAGTCACGCGCCGTCACGTAGTAGCGCGTTACAATCTCTACGTGATTCCTCCTAGGAAGCTACTCAGACCAAGGTGATGGTATAGCTTCTAGGTGGAGTCACGTCTTTACTTAGAACTATGTACTTAAAACTACCAATATTGCGGAGTGAATAACATAACATAAACTCACGCCTATATCCCCGAAGGGGTAGGCAGAGGTGCTAGCACCCACATTTCGCCAGTTTATGTTTAGGTCCCAATGTAATAGGTGGCGAGCCTAGTGCCATTAACCGGGGCCGTACCTCTTCGTACTTGTTTACACCTGGCTGCGAAGAGGCACGGCGAAGTGCACAACGGCAACCGTGATTTTTCAGACTCCTTATGTGTATTGCCTTGACGTGGATGATATTTTATTTAAAAACCATGTGAAGAATTTTTTTTTCCGAAAAATGAATTAGCAATAATTGAATTAAACATATTAGTGGCCACATTTTGATAGGCAACCTAGTAAATATATGTTCTCCTAATCATAAATATGCATAAAATTTGGTTTTTAGCAAATATTCGATGCATGCATGATTTTGCAGTGGGATCTTAGTCTACTTATAATGTTTTATTTTCAGACTGAATAGTGATAAAACTATTCACAATATTGACCCTAAATGTGTTCCGGAATCAGCCAAGGAAACATGTCAAAATTGGATGTACAAAATGGCATCAATCAGAGAATTATTGCCTCGATTGTATATGGAAATGGCTTTGCTAAAATGTTACGTGTTTACATCTAAAGAGGAAATAAAACCAGCTATATCAAGGCTTAATACAATGATCAGAGGGATTGGGAATCCGTTAGTAGCTGTATATTTAAGAGTGTATTTGTGTCACACTGCTTCAAAATTGTTGGGTAAAGATAGCGAAGTTTACTTCTACAGCAACTTGAAGGAATTTCTTCATGAATATCAGCAGGTAAGTGTTTTAAATCTTTAGAATAAGTAAATAAATTGAAGTGTCATATTAAATAACAGATTTTTAGGAATAGATATATAGGATATAATATTAGATAGATATAGAGATAGATAGATAGATAGTACTTCGTGAGGATTTTTTAAATGATGATTTTTAAATTATACTGAATTTTTAATAAATCTGTAAATGATTTTGAAAAAGAAGTGAGTGTAGACCTATGATCTCTAAGTCACTAATGATTTATACTTATACTTAACAGATATTTCAGGCGTCAATGAGGAAGAAGTATGAAACGCAATTAATAACACAAGACAAATATTTGAACCTTTATGTGCCGGCGGTTGACTGGCTCTTATTTGGAACATTGAATTCTGACAAATGTAAAAATGATCTTTTCGATGAGTTCCTTCAACAATGTGAACAAATTGATAACAAGTATGTGAATTGAGTCTAATAGATATCTATAGTATTACTAGCTGTTGCCCGCGGCTCCACCCGCGTGGATGTCGAAATCCGTTTCAAAAACTATCCTATCTCTCAAGTTGGATCGAACTTCACATGGTGTGCGAATTTTATTATAATCGGTTAAGTGGTTTAGGAGTCCATTGAGGACAAACATTGTGACACGAGATTTATATATATTAAGATAAAATTGTAAATTGACATTTTTTTTTGAAGTTCTTATCTGTTTGTTCGCGACAGACGCAAAAAGGACCGAACAGATTTTGATGCGATTTTTTATTGGAAAAAAGGTCTTTGTCAGAATTGAAATCTGCTGTCGTTACGGTTGCAATTGGTCACGTAGAACTGGAGATATGACCAAAAGACGATTACCAACCTCCGCCCGGGTAGAGCCACGGAGCAATTTTAAAGTATATGGCAATAATTCATACTATTTTGTTTTAGTGAACTGTTCCTGTGTTGTCTTGTATCAGCTTTTGACTCGACATCTGTAATAAATAAAGGGGCAAAAATTTTGGAGATGATTCAAAACTATGCTGACAAAATGGGTAAATACAAAGATTTCTTCTTCAAACCTATAAGTAAATAAGTACAAACTCAATAAATACAAGCAAACTTCCCTTTGCACGACTTATGTCCAAAAGGAAAAATGTACAATCGCATATTAATACCCAACTAGAGAAATGCCAAATCTGAAATACCTATATCAAAATATAAATATGCCAAACTATAAAAACGACCAATTAGAAAAGTTTAGACTTTTCTAATTGGTCTACTTCTACATAAGTAACTAGAAATATGTCCAGAAATGAAATTGTCCAACCCGAAAAATTACAAACTATATAAATGTCTACTATAGTACATACAACATCCTTAATACACTCCTTTATTAATTGTTAAAGTCGTCTTATTATGTTTAATTTTGGTAGTCCTCTTTTGTATATGATGTAAAAATATTTCTGGAAGATACTTATTCAATGTTTTAAATTTACTTTTACGTTGTAGTTATGATAAATGAAATACTAGCGTCACTGGGGGAACATCTGTGTAAAGCAGATAAGTATAGGCAGAAGGCGTCGGAGTCACTCATACAAACTTGGTGGAAAATCGCAAGCACCTTGAAGTCTACTAATCATTTTTTGCAAGTGTTGGAACCGTGGTTACAGTTCGCCTGTACTCATTTATCGGTAAATATTCCTAGTACTTACATTCTTACTAGAGTATACGAGCATAAGTTCAGGGTTATCAGATCCAGAATTGCAATAACCAAGTCTTAAAATCCATAAGTACGTAATTAAAAAGGTGAAAAAATTAAAAAAAGATAAATAAATATCTAAACTACGACATTATACTACGCTATACTAGGCTATACTATACAGCGTTATCTAGACTAGCTTAACTAGCTTGTGTTATGGGTTCTAGAATGCATATTTTACACAAAATCTAGAATGCATAATAAACAACCACACCAATGCAATTCATATAATATTGATGCACACTAATATTTGCACAGAGCGGGATTTATCCACGACCTCTGACTTGGCAGTCGACTGTCTTATCGTTACGCCACAGGCGGTAATAGCGGAATAGGGCGGTTCTACATCCGACTCAGCTTCAGTAGTCTCGGTCAGAAAAGTAAGGTAAACGGCAATGATCACTCGACAGCTACATGGGTCCAAAAACACAGATGGTTGATATTTGGGCATTCATTCACGTCTGCCTAGCCCTTCTCGGTTAACACGCGTGACAACAGTAGCGACCATTGAGTTTTTGGGACGATTAATGTTTGAGTTCACTACTAAGTAGTTAAGTGCGAGAAGAATAACTGATAGAAGTTGAATGTCTAAGATACCTGCCTGAAGTGAAAGCAATTGAATAGGTTTAAAAATTAGGAAGCATTTTTATTAAAGCAAGCTAAATAAAAGCGAGTGTATGCAGAGGTGTAGGGAACAAAAAAAGTAGTTCATTGGTTTAACTAATCAGTTGTGCTGATGGATTATGTTTTTCTGTTTAGACTCAACACGTGAACGTGATACTTCGGGGCACAATACGCTACATGATCAAATGTGGTAAGCCTGCCGACGAATTCGCCGGCAACTTCCAGTTTGTTATCAAAAGGATGCTCAAGTCCATACCTGATGTGGAAGAATTGTTTCTGATGGTGATTACTCTGATTTTTTACTACGTTACTAATGCATATGAGATTTGTTAGGTATTTGCAATGTACGGCAGTCCTTTTTTGTTAAAGAAACGTTTCTAAGTGCTAGTCTGCAATATCCGATTGGAACAATCAGTGTAATCTTAATAGGTTTCCGCATCATGACGTCCATAATTGCACCCTTTATTGCGTGGGGAGTTTTTGGTGTAGTTATTATATTATTAATTCCTGTAGTGAACCTAGCAGACCCTTGATGGTACAGCCTATATTTTATTATGAGATGTAATTTTTGCCTTTTTTTATTCAAAGATTTTTTTAAATAATTAGTAATAAACCCTAACTAGACGTGGGTGGGCCACGTCTAGTTAGGGTCAAAAAACTTAACCAGCTCCATCGTTCATCCCACAGGACGCTTTCATGCCTTTGGTGGAGCTGGTGCAAACGTCGAGCGCGCGTACAATGATGGCGAAGACGGTGCTGTCGATATTCTTCTCTAGATACACCTCCGTTCAGATCGAGGACCCTATTGTCATCTCTAGTCTCATGACGCTCTGCTGCATTCTACACGACTCCATCAAGTATGTCTACGATATGACAATAAAATTCCATAATATTTTTTTAATCATAAATCCAAGTTTTTATCTACATTTATGTCGGTCATAGCAGGTCGTATACCCGCTCAGTGCTTATATTTGTATGCCAGAATATAACAATTTGCATTGGTCTGGGTCTACATACATTTTTTTTTTTTTTAAATATCTAAATGTTAAATTCAATTATTTCAAAATCTTAAGTAAAATTACGAGGCCTAAGGGCATGCGGACATTTTCTTAACACCCCCTCACCCCTAGACTCTCTAATAAAATTAATGAAAGGCCTCTAATGTCTGGGAGCTTTTTTATGTGATATTTGCTGCAGCGCTTCAGTTCCTATCGTTTATCGGCTTGTATTATATAAAAGATGAAACAACGGAGTTGTCATAGGCTCACCGCTCCGAAGAAATCCTGACTGATTCCTGGCGGTATTTTCACTACCTCTGCTTCACTTCCACTTCGAACAATTCCAATCGATAAAAAAGGAAGTTGCCTACGAAAATGTATGTTTAGCAACCCAGTAAAATGACGTGCTTACGTTAATACTAGTAGAAGGTCAAAAAAGGAAACATTTTCAAGATTAGATCTCACGTTTTATAAAGATGTTTTATTTAGAAAGGGCTCAGATTTTTATATATGTATAACGTGTGTTTTGTATGTAATTTGAAAGCTTTAGTAACAGATTAGACAGTAATAATATTGACTATATGCAGTTTTACATCTGTTATCTATATAGATAACATTAGCAGACTACACCGGAATCGGCTGTCAAGAGTTTCTCGTACCGGCTGTTTGGAAACTAGCCAATAACATTGAGAAACCATTTAGTTTTTACAAGGCGTATTAACGATTTCCTTCGGAAGTTTTGAAATTACTTAAAGACGTAAAAAACCTGCCACTGTTTTTATATACAAATTATGATGGCTATTGTAATTAAAGAAACCTTTAAAAATTATCAGAACACAACATGTATCGACTTAGATTTTTGTAAAAAAAAATCTTTATCAACCTGCCCTTGTCCCGATTATTTGGGGTGTATGTCGGTGCAACATGTCATTCTCCTTCATATGTTCCTGTTAGATGTTATCTCCTCAGTCATTTTTGTAAAAAAATAATAAGAAAATTACTTTTAGTGCCGTAACGGTTGAAGATGAAAGTAAAATCTGCGGTGAGCTGATCAATAAGTTCATACAGGCGGTCACATATCAAGAAGACCTTGAGAGGCAGCTCAACTTCTACGTCGAGTGCAGATCTTCTTTTATAAAATTGGATACAGTACTTATTACATTAGTTCACGTAAGTCCTATGATTTGTTTGGTACCTAACTATATTGAGTGAATTCTCAAGAAATCGACTGCTCTAAATATAATTCATGATAGAAGTCGTACTTTTGTTTCTTTTTGGTGTTGGTTAAAAGTGTTGTCAGATAGCCTTGCTTTAGAAAAAGTTGGTAGTAAAAGTGTAATTATTATGCTAATCAAAGTTTTCTGTAACGTATTGATGTAATTAAAACTCAATTGAATTCGACGAAGCACACAATTTTTCTCAAATTTGGTAAGCCATAAAAATACGACCTTTACTCCAACGCGCATACATGTACAACAATATTTATGTAGTAGTCATGGTCAAACCTAACTTACCTATAGATTTCAGAATTAAAAATCTGGCGGAAAATTATTAATGACATTGAAATCATCAACATTTTAAGATATTTGAATTGAATAAAATAAGTATTTGAACGACGTTTTCAATTTAGGTATATTATTTTGTTCAAAAACGAATGTTTCAAGTCTGAAAATGAATATTTTGATTGAGCCTTTACCTATAGGTACTCATGTATTTTTACACTTTGCCTCCATGTCATCTCGTAAATCGGTTAATGTTTTTCAATTCAGCAACATGTTTACCATCTTCATATAAATTTGTGCCAAGATGTATGTCGTGTTTATGTTCCCGATGTACAAATAGACTTTTTAAAGTTTATATTGACTGATGTTTGATTCCATTAAAATAGATGAAAATTTAGGTTTATAAAACTTGAGATTTTATAGATTTCCTTTTATTTAATTTAGCATGTTTGTTATAGAGATTTGATCCTTATGATTGACCCTATCGATTGATGCCATAAAGGGTGTTATTTTGACAGATTTAATCAGGTTCATTTACCCAATTTATGAAAATCTTCGAATGCAGTTTAAATCGTTTTTAAAAAGAAAATTACGTCTTCTTTCAGTAAAAGTCTATTTACATTATTTAATTAAGGTATTGCCCGTCAATGCGGCATCGCCGTGGGAATTCTGAAACCTATTCGCTGAAACCTCTATGTGGAATGTCCTGAAATATTTGTCTTTCGTTTATTAGGCCGTGAATTCGCTAGCAGTACGTGCGAGTACGCCGCGAGGCAAATGGCTGCAGCGGGCGTGTGCTGCGTACTGCTTCGTGACTGTGCCCTCACTGCACTGCACGCTCACCAAAACACAATTGTATCTGCTTTCGGGACAAGTTGCTCTTATGAACAACTGCATTGGACAAGGTAGGTTTATATAAGTTTATGCCCTGACATTTATTAGATCAGCCTAAAATGCCGGTGTATAAACTCGTCCCGACTGTCATTCATCATTCGAAAAGAGAATTAGCGATGAACAAGATTGTGTACATAGTGTGCGGACCTTGCTGTTTAGTTTTTCGTGCAAATATCTTCTATCTCTTGACTTAGTGAATTGCTAATATATATGCGCTCCGACATGTGTTTCGGAATCCAAACCATCCTCACCTGCAAGTTGGTACACATGCTGACTGACGCACGAGCTTCTGGCGCTATCTTGCCTCTCGGGGGCTGGGGGGTCAGGTGGTAATCGCTGTCGTTGAAGCCAAGATAATCAAATTATGAAACGGTTTAGTAGGAAGCGGAATACGGGCTCCAGTTTTGAATGCAAGCTAAATTGGCGCTTGGAGTATGCAGATGATAAATCCCTGTAAATTGAATAGCCGTGATACGTATCTAATAATCTGATTGTCTACTATTTTGTGTACCTATATTTCAACAGCAGAGCACATAACATCATCTGAGAACATAGCTTAAAAAAGTGAACCTTAATGTAACAAATTATTGAATGTCATACAAATACTATCCCGTAATCCTATACTGTAGTTATGCTATAAGTTTTGGTGGAAATAAAATATTTTATTATTATTTCCTTTATTTAATTCTTAAACATATTATTACATTTTTAAATATATTATATACATAAAAAAAAAACAATACTATTATTATTAACTAGCATCGCTACGCGGCTTTATCCGCGTAAGTCCTGATCCCTTGAAAATGACAGGATAAAAGTTAGCCTATGCTACTCAGAGATAACGTAGTGTTGTAATGGTTGGAGAACTGTTGATAACCGATCAGTAGTTTCGAAGTTTATCTATTACAAATAAACACGGCTTTCCTCTCTATAATATTAGTGTGGATAGAGTTTTTATTGAAATATTGATTTAAAAATGTATTTAATAGATAATGATTTTAAATAAAGAAAATAATATTATAATTTCATTTAAAGAAGTACATATCTTTACAGCTGAAGCTAATTTCAAAGCTCTGATTGGATTAATACCTGATATACCAGATTACATACTAGAAGACGGCCAAAAGAAACCGACACACATCAAAGTAGGAGGAATTCTAAGTGATTTCTTGTCGACGCTGTTGCTACTACCTGTAAGTGGAAAAGCTAAGATATTTTTTTTAACCCTCGACGCAAAAACTACAGGTGTTATACATTTGTCGTGTTTTTCTGTGTCATCGTAGCTTCCGAATGGATGAATAATTTTTTTTTAATTTTTCAACTGGTGGGATTTTAGTTTTTATTAAAATCGGTCCCGATAAACCTTTGAGCATTTTTCGCAATCCCTTATTCAGATTTCACTCCATCCACGCCCAGTTAAAAAAAAACATCCTGTATATAACAATGACAATATTTTAGGATAACGTTGATGGCAACTGCAAGGCGTATATACTAAGTGGGTTTATAAAAACCATGGAGCGAATACATTGGAAGAGAACAGAGCCGCTGTATTACAACACTCTACTTCTGACGTTAGATCTACTCTGCGAAATGACTCAGGAAACATATGCTCACCATATTGAATCAGGTGTGGCTTTATATACTAAAATTGTAAAGTAACTGCCTGTGTACATTAGAGATATTTTAAAACAATATATTGTATTGGGTTATCTTATATACCTATATAACTATTCTCAACACATAAGTAATGACATTTTCAAACTCTTATCTGTTTGTGCGCGATGAACGCTAAAACTACTGAACGAATTTTAATGCGGTTTTTTCTATGAAATGGTATTAGTGGTTGATGTTTAGTTCAGTAGAACCAAAGATATGACCAAAAAACCACGGGCATGTCTTCTAGTAGGTATATTTTATATTTTGCATGCAGAAAAATACAGAAATTGCATCATAAATACAAAAGGTACCTACCTAGCAGACCTTAAAGTACTTATATGTATTTTATTTTAGTTCTATCCAACGACAAACTGTACGGCTGCAATTTCGAGTTCATAGGAGTTTTGGAGAAATACTCCACCAATATCTGCCAAGAGCTGCTGGTTGTTTTGAAGGCACTGGGAGACAACAAAGAAACTAAGAAACAGTTCAATTTAGCATTAGACCTGTTCTGGCGAGTTGTGCGGCGAGGCGACTTGAGGGAACGCTCAATGTTGAGTTTAGCTGCTAACTTGTGGATGTTATCCCAGAAGATACAAGACTCGAACAATAAAGTTGCAGTAAGTATTATTTTGAAATACCTATTAACTTTTCGTGGATAATGACGCACATATCGTCATCTGAACGAGCGTTTTTTTTGGAAAGAATCGCTTCTCGCTCGCTCGATGCTCATACTTGTCATTATCACTCTTAGTTTAATTATTTTCTTATCCCCTTTAGATACAATACTAAAGTCCAATATTTGTGACTAGTGGTAGTAATTTTTAAAAACGAAGGTGGCAAAAAAATCTGTTCAGATTCTTATTGTTAAAGACTAAATGAATACACGAGAGCTCTGATACCCATAATACAAGTTAATTCTTACCATGGGTACCTACCAGTGCAGCAGTGGTTAACATAACAGTAACTTGTAAATTAGTCTAAAGGGGATGATACTAGATATGTAAATAAATATGTAAATATGTAGTGTTTATTATTGCACAACTTCAAACTGCAAATAAATATCATATTAACTTATCTAGTTAAGTAGGTATTGTCAATCTTATGTTACATTCCATATGAGTATGTAATTTTGTGCACATATTTGTTGATTTCTTTGTCGAAAACCCCCGGGTACGGTAAAGATTGGCCTAGGCGTACGTAACCCAATCGCAACCGGGCGTGCATCAGAAACGTAGCAAGTGGTAAGATGTTGTCTCTGACTACCTCAATGGGCAAAAACACCTCCCGAAACTAAAACCTAGCCACACCGTGGTTTATAAAGAAGATTAATGTAATTAAATATCTATACAATGAAATAAAATTAAAGTGTGTGTTTATAGTATTAAAATAAAAAGTTTTTAAATATAGGCATACGAGTGTATGTACGATAGATACATATATAACAATAAAAATAGTCTGTCTCTCTGTCTGTCGATTTGAATGAGATAATCTCTGGAATGACTGGGCCGATTTTGGCGGAACAGGATTAGTAATATAGGCTACTTTTATTTTAGAAAAAGAATTGAGGTTCCGCGCAACAAAATTAAAACCTTAAAAACGACGGGCGAAGTCGTCGGCACAGTTGCTAATAATAGATAATAATAATGTAACGTAAGTATAATATTGTACTAAATTGTTACAGAAAGCGATTATGTCAGCGTTACAGAAGGACAGCAACCCGAACGTTCGTTCGTTACTTCAGAAACTAGAGGAAGGCGTCAGAAATGCATAAACCTAATACTTGAACTTTTGGTAAATACTTTATTCTTTGTACATTTTTATAAAACACCATTGTCACATTTCTAAAAAAATAATTCCAATACGTAAGTACCTACCTACTTAATAAGTTATTTTTTTTAAGTAAGTTTTGGTCTAAGTTACTTTTACTCACTTTGTAAGTAATTTGGTAGGTATTATCTCAATGTTGTTTATTGTGTTTATTATTATTGTAGAGAGTTATTATGTAATTATATTTAAATTGACCGTAATCTCTAGTATGTAGATACAATTTTATTATAATTAATGAACGTACAGCGGAGTAGGTAAAGTCGATATATTTATAAGGTGATTGATATAGATAGGACATCACTGCCAATTAAAAATAAAATTATTGAAACTATGTAATGACTTTTGTTTTATTTCTGTCTTGGCTTTGTAATGAGATGCAACGAAACCATCTTCTGTAAACAAACAGTGCATCAAATTTGAAAGCAATCTATGTGATTATACCTAAATATTATTAGCAGATATGAACCTATAAAACATATGTACGGAACTCGTTCGAAATTAAATACAACGGACGCTAGAGTCGGCCTACTTGCTTATACATTTATAAAAGAACTAGCTGTTGCCCGCGGCTCCGCCCGCGTGGATGTCGAAATCCGTTTCAAAAACTATCCTATCTCTCAAGTTGGATCGAACTGCACATGGTGTGCGAATTTTATTATAATCGGTTAAGTGATTTAGGAGTCCATTGAGGACAAACATTGTGACACGAGATTTATATATATTAAGACTATTAGCTTACTAACAAATATTATATGAATACATTCCGACGTGAAATAAAATAAAAAAACATAAAATATCATTATACATTATGTAAGTCGGTGGTACACTACGCACACTAGTCAGTTTTAGCGAAAAAAATATAAATACAGCATTTAATCATATTTTTCTTGGGTAGGGCAATTGTGTAACTTTTAGTAGTGACAGCAAGAAAAAATTTCCGAATCACATTTTAATTGCAACTTTTTTTTTCTTGCGGAAATCCTCATGGATACTCACCCCGCGGCTAGCGGGGCAGGTTATGTCGGACTCTTACCGACTAAAACTGCACGACGTCTAGGGTCTTCTGATGCCAGGGGGTGTAAGGTGGCCCATAGAGCATTTCTCTCGCACCCTGCCTTGACCTGGGCCATCTCCGGTTTCGTGATGGCCCCCTCGGGTATTCAACGCATTCCCTCTGTAGGTTTAATAGGTTCGTGTTAGGTCATTAATAAAAAGTGAGATAAGTATAATTATCTAAGCTTGCACGGAGCCTATAATAGTTGACGCATGCCTATTTAGTTCTATTTTATGCCTAGTCCTTCTAGTTTTTAATTTTTCTAACCGCTTGGAAAAAATATTCTAATAAAAAAGTAGGCGCTGGCTAGACGATCAATTTGGACATAATGTACCGATTTAAAAAATATAAGTAGGTACTACAGTTTATTATTATTTATGCTTCATAGTGAGCTATTTTCCCGCTGAGCGGAATGGCCACCCAACACGGGCAGCTTTAATAGTATCTTGTTGCACAGCCCGCTACCATCAGGCATTCAGGCCATCGAGCTATAATTCTTGATATAGCTAATAAGATTGTTAGGAGGTAGGACACGACGTATCTCTACAGAAGACCGCGGCCATAATAACCATCGTGTTGCTGTGGTCCCGCCGGTAAGTAGGGTAGCCAGAGCTCACCGTACCCCTCCTCCCCCCACTCCTTCCTAGCCCTCCCTCTTTCCCTTCAGGGTAGGCAACGCGTGTGTGACACCCTATGTGTTGCACACATCCATAAGCCACGGTGACCGCTTCCCATCAGGTGGGCCGTGTGCTTATGTCTGCCACCTATATAAAAAAAACATATGTATTCTGTGCCTATGCAACCCAAAATACCTGATTTATCTGAATATGAACATTAGGTGATGAAGAAAATTACCAACCTGAATAATATCCTGGTAGCGGTAACCTTTAGCCTGTAGTTGTATAAAAAGCCAGCGCTAGGCGCATAGAACTCACTGGCGGGATGGTCAGATTCGATCTGATATAGACCATCGTCCGCCAAACCATAATCCTGTTCTGCGAGAAAGAAAACCTCGCTTTCCAAGAGGTGACGGGGACTGCCTCTCTATGACCGGCCGGAGGCTGATGGACGCTCTGTGGCCCAGCTCTCCCGGGAACTTTGATTGATTATATACCCGTCATGCGACGACTGCTTCGTCTTGCCCTCGGCGAAATGTTAACTGAATTTTGCCTCTTGCGATATAAACTTGATAGAGGGATAGATTCTACAGCCGTAAGAATTCGAACCACTGATCGAAATTTAAATCCTTTTTATTTGTAATCTGATCATATTTATGTTACTATAGATATACTTAACAAAATTATAGTTATCAGGCAGCGCACTCGTTGAATCCTTACTAATGTTTTGATTATTGTTTTTGAATAAGCGGAATTGTCTCGCAGTGTCGTAGCAATAAGTAGCCGACAGCTACAACCGTAGCACTTACCGAACTAATTGCCTCGGGGAGTGACCCCATCACTTGGTCTCCGGATGGAGTAAGCGGACATTGTCCACTAAGATACGCTTGAATGGTCCGCGCGCTCTGTTGCGCCGATCTTTCACCTTCGCAATATTGACGCCTATAAAACCTTGTCATTTCAATAATGTGAAGTTACTTTCATTCCAACACGAACGTAGAATACAACTTTAACCCGCAGGAAGTAATTTACGTAAAAATATATATTTGGGTGTTAACCCACTTTCAAAATGTCCAAACTCGAATGTTTGGTAGGTTATTGGGATTTCATATTCTATACTATTATGTCATTATACAAATTGAATTCATTATGTCATCATTTTTGCAGTTATTCATCTGGGCTATATGTGAAGGAGTGGTTACAAGTGAAGAACAAAATGATCCTGTCCAGCCGTTAGATTTTGGATCCGTATTCGAATCAGGTTAGTTAAGTACTAATTTCTAAGTTCAGGCTAAAATGTAGTTATTATCACTTAAAGCTATGCTTGCACGCTGTTATATATTATAATAAGTATTTTATTTTATATCGTACCTATCGTCTTTTCAGGCGTTACTTCGCTGGCTTCAAATCCTTTAGCGGCAGCTGTACTTAAAGTAGATAAAAACCAGTACCCTCTATTATTTGATACTGTTGTCAGTAGCTCCATCGATTCCTTACAAACTCGAGTAGCACCTAGAGAAAATGTATTTTCTGCCGAATCTTTTGGCTTTAATCCTATTGCCAGTCAAAACTTTGTACCACCGGGAAGATATGCTAAACTAATTGCCTCACCGAGGCAACAACAAGCCCAACATCAACCGATACCAATTGGTCAACAAGTTGGCCCTTTACGATATGATATTCGCACAGTACATGATCCTAATTATAAAGTGTACAAACCTGAAGAGGATGAACCAGGAGAAGATATTTTATCTGCTTTGAAAAAAAATCCTGCCGTTTCTGCTTATTTTACACCTGCTGAGACTAGTGTTGAAGTAGCTCACCCATTAAAGTATCGCAAGCAAGAATTGATTGACGATTCCGATGAGGAACAGAACTACAAGCCTAATGCTTATATTACAGGACACCCTCGTATTCGCCGATATACAAGCGGAAGACAAAGAGCCAATCTGAAAAAGAGCAGCGAGGAAGATGACCCTTACAACTATAAAATTGATTATGTTTATAAACCTAAAGCTTTTGATAGTGAACTGTACAGCAGCGCTTACAAAGAAGCGAAAGATCCTAACAAGGATTATGAATATCCTTATGGCGGATATGATTCAGGTTACGATCATAAGGAATACGAAAGAATTAAGGAATTGTCAGAAAAACAGGCTGCAGACATAAAGCAAAACCCAGAGAATTGCAAGGAAGTAAAAAAAGATGGAATGACTTGCACAACTTGCAAAGATCCTAAAACTGGTGGGAATTTTGAATCCTGTTCCTATGTCGCGGAACCTAAAAATAACAAATATGCTTATTCAAAGGAAAGGAAATTTGATAGCAATGATGAACCCGAAGAAGCTGAAGCACCTCAACAATCTGAGGACTCAAACAAATCTGAGAAATATGAGCATGTAAAAGATGACAGCAGTGAACAGAAATACGCTAAGTTATCCGCTGCTGAACCGCAAAAAGATGATGAATCCAGTGAAAAGTTTAAAGGTTACTATGGACATTCCTCAAAAGCTAAACCTAGTGAAGCACTCCGAGCCGCTGATGACAAACAAAGTTCGGAAGAAGAGGTCAGTAGTCCTGGAGGCAAAGCTTACAACTATAAGAAAGCCATTCCCGGCTTTTATACTGATAATGAACCAAAGAAAGATGTGGAACACGTCTTAGCAGAGTTTAAGAAAAAAGACCGATCGTCATGTAAGAAGGTTCAGAAAAATGGAATGACGTGCTTTCAATGTATAGATAAAAATGGTTTGAAAAATGAAGAATGCATGTTTGTTTCGGAATCTGCTCCTAAGCGAAGCCATTTAGCCTATCAAGAACTGAAAGAATTCACATCTAAACCAGCTACTATCGAAAATAACAATGAAAGCGCCGAAAGTAAAACGGTAACAACAAGTGCACCGCCAGCAAAAAAGTCAGCCGCATACGTAGTTGATAATAGCACGTATGGAAAAAAATTAAAACGTAAAAAAGCACCGCAGACTGTTGTTGCGGCTGCCACTACCCCAATAACAAGTGCTGTGAAACCCGCGCCTTTAACTGCTAATCTGCGTAAAATCAAGAGGAGTACAGAACCAGAAGCAGAAGAAAATGCAAAGATTATAGATGAAACACACCTAGCGCCACCTGAAGAATTCGCTGGCAGCGACTCTAAAGGAGCTTTTTGGGCTGACACAATGCCACGGTATAGTCCAACCTTAGGGGTCACCCTACCTGAGTACATGCTGTCAAGGTCGGATCATGAAGTTTCGTTTGACGAAACTGTTGCAAACGCGTAAAAGCTATTAAAGGTTTGATTTGTTAACCAACAATATCATTGTTATTAGAGCGTGTCGGTTGTACAACGCTTTAGATAAAACCTGAACAATAGGTAACGGGTATTTGTTGCGTAATAGTAAAATAAGATTTCACAGACTGACGTGCTGCGAGTCAGGCATGATAAAAACTTAAATAAATTTCCAGCTGAACCGAACGAATAATTCGAAATTGGTTTAAGTGAATTAATAGTTATTTTTAATTACTTATTGTTATAGCGGGAATGGACTAATACTGCAATAAGTACCTAGGAATGATATGAGAACAAAATAATGACTGTTCGTTTCTCGCATGTACCTACTTATTTGTTAACTAGTTGTAGATGTTATTGAACTATTAAAATTGATGTGTTATGATTGTTTTAGAAGCTTTTTATTCCATCTAAACACGTACCTAATATAAACACCCATGTGCATCAAATCCAATACCAATAGGTATAACTTCAATAGAATATCATTGAATATCTTTTAATGATCTTGTACTTATAACTTGGTTTAATTAACCTAATTAACTGCATTACTAAGTACAATTTAATGTATTAGGTACCATCTATATTAAATTAAATGTTACGGAAACATAATTTTATGACTTGCGTTTAGTGCTGTCTCGGCGTTTAGGTATGTTAAAATTCTCAGATAAAAATGTAGACCTGGGAGATTCAGTCCAGCTTTAATATATTTAGTCATGCTTTTCAGAGAAAGAATTTTTTTTGTGACTATCTTGATTTAATTTTCACTAAACTACTTGGGTCAGTACAGTAAGTAGGTACTTATACAAACTAGAACTTCAATTCGATCACATGCTGAATTTTGCTAACTGTCACTAGAGAGCCGGTAATCCAAATTTTAATAGGTATTGTTTAGTTAAAACAAGGTACCTAGGTATCCCATCTCCACCAAAAATATGGGCCAATTTATGGAACTAATTTCCTTATTTTTCAAACTCATGGTTACATACGAGTATTAGCTAGTAGGTAAGACAAGCAATGTCCCGTAACAGTATGAGATACATACCTACCTACAAGTACATGTCCTATTTAACGAAACTGTATCGTTAGGTCGCAATTGTTGGCATGATATTCGGTCAGCGTCCTAGATGTCAATACTGTTTTTAATGTTTCTATTTTTACTGGTAATTGTCCAAGATATGTACGTCACTACCAAGTCTACCAACGATCTCACAGGCATAAGCAAACTACCAGACTTCGCGAAGAAAGTAATCAATTTCAGTCGTGTTCTAGTCATACAATAGTTCAGTGTTCTGCGTGTATTTATAAAAGCGTCTAAAATTGAAAGCCAATAACAAAGCTGTAGATGCAATTTGTTTTGTGGAGTAACGCACCGGTACTTCATTGATCACCACGCCCGCCGGTCTCTTGAATTTGAAACATTAAAGCGTGTGAGTACCGAATTAATTAATATTGTTTATGTAAACTTTGAGTTTCAATAAATTCTTAAATGTGCCTATTTATTATCAACAATTTATGTTTATGACGTATCCCAAATTTTATACCTAATTCATTAGGTAAAGACATGACTTCGTAACCTAATCTACTCGTATTAGATTCTTAATATTATATTTGTATTTAACTGCCTACACTGGAAATAAAATTAACAGCCGTTCGGAACTTCATCTAATAAATCCGATACGGCTACCGACGTCGAAAAAAATAATTTGTCTCGGTGCCAAAAAGTCAATTGAATAAAAAAACGGGACTACACTTTATTACGCAGCAGCTCGTAGTTGTTACAAAACTTCGTTTTCCGCTTATAAACACACCAAGCACTTACACATTAAAGCAATTTTATTCATTCTAGGGTTAGGTAGGCACCTATATCCATTGCTTTTTAACGGTAATTTGAAAGTTTATACTTAGCAGTAGGTATGCTAATTATATTTTTATATAATTCGCATGAATATAAAAACACCTCATTAGGTAGGTATAGGTACCTATTTATTATTTACCTAGTACCTATTTTTAATACCAACTTTACGACTTAAGTAGTTGTGGGCAACAGGTTGTTTAGGTAGGTACCTACTTTAAAATCTAGGGCCGCTGCGTACCTACTTACCTGTATAATTATGTTGGTAGTTTCGTTGAGTTCCTGTATCGTACCTGGAGCGGCGTCGTAACCTCAAAACAGCCGTCGGAGTGGAAAGCCCCATGTTGTAGACTCTGGTGATGGCCATGGTCGGCAGTGTGTGAAGCGCAGCCGCCTTCCTTTGCGAGGAAGTGATGCGCACCAACTGATGATGGCAGGAACGGGCGATGTCTAACAGTAAATCCATTTCCGTCCCGCAGGGGCGCGACTCTTTTTTTTATCATGCGGAAATGCGGGGTGGTTATGTCGCGATCGAACCGACTAAAACCGCACGCCGTCTCGGATCTTAATTACCGGGGTGTAAGGTTACCTAATAGGCATAACCCTCGCACCCCAGCTAACCCTGGGCTATCTACCCTAGCCTTGGGGAAGTGAAGCTTCTGCCGCACGCAAAAACGATATGCATCTAGGTACCTACCAACAACTTTTACCGACCAACTGAAAAGTATCATTTCAGAATTGTTGGCTTCTGTAGGTAACTTGTTTTTTGTTAATAGGCTATTTGAAGTCAGCTTGGCATGACAAGTCTGATGTTTATAAATACTGAAGCCGTTTTAATAATTGCTGAAATTCAGCGTAACCTGTCAAACGTTTATATTTATCACAGAACAGAGAAAAATCCTTAAGACATTATATTTATGGATGAAATCTCACTTGACATTGGCGAAATTGTGGTGGTAGGTAGGTATCCCCCAATAGCCACTATCAAAAGTTGAAGTTGAAGATGAAAGGCACCCTGCGACGTCATAACGTAATTTTTGACGGTTATATTGTTTGGTATAAATACCGCGTTAGCCTAGTGGTCTAGGTAATGGACTGCTGAAACGAGGTCTCGGGTTCGATCCCAGGTTCACCATGGCACACACCAATGACTTTTCGATGCTTTTCGAAGTTAGGTATGTGTGGTGTGTGGTTATCGCAGGTTTATAAGTGCCCGGTTAATGGCAATAGGCTCGCCACCGAACATTGGGACCTAAACATAAACTGGCGAAATGTGGGTGCTAGCACCTCTGCCTACCCCTTCGAGGATATAGGCGTGAGTTTATGTTTATGTTATGTTATGTATAAATAATAATTGATGATATTTAAATTCACAGAAAACATAATTTCTTTACAATGAACTCGCAAGAGCTTGATGACGAGGTGTACGTCGACGTGAGGAGGTTGCCACTGAAGCCGCCACAACCATTGGTACCACCACAGCAGCCGGTGCGCCGACCATGGCATCCGGTCATGTGGGACAACTCTATCATTGGTATTCCTTCACCAGATCAAAAGGATTCAGATGAGGTTAAATATTATTTAATAATTCTGATACCTAAGTTTTCTTTTCCATATAATTAGGTATATAGTCGGGGTCGAAATTTGTGTCTATCAGAACCGCGAGTGTACTTTTTTAATTTTGATGAAAACTATCTTAAATAAATGTACTTACCTAAAATGTACTATTTAGTACTTATATTGAATTTAATTGTACCTCGTTCAATACCTTATAATCACAATACTAAAGTGAGCCGCCATTCTGATACCAGGATGGCAGGTAAACTCTAAATCAGTTAGCATATTTTTTTTTATCATTACGAAATAAATGTACCTAAAATGTACTATTTAGTACTTGTATTGAATTTAATTGTATCTCGTTCAATACCTTGTAATCACAATATGAAAGTGAGCCGCCATTCTGATATCAGGATAGCGAGTAAACTCTAAAGATCCAAGTGTATTTTCCACCTATCCATTGCACACACACACACACACACATCACATATAGGCCCTGCGCAGACGGCACACTTTTTGTGCGATCGAGTCTGCGGCGCACAAAAAGTCTGCATGGCGCGCAAAAAGTCGGTCGCGGATTTTTCGAAGACTCAACGCACACGACGCACATCTTCGATCATTTTGTCGGCAGAGCTGTAGGGACGTAGACGCTATGGAAATCGTGCAGAGATCGCGAAGTATTATTTTGTACATGAAGTACAGAAAAAGAAGAAGAAATAGAGAATTTTGGGTACATCCTATACTTTCGAAAAGATTACTGAAGAGACAGTTACATACTAAACATTCAATTCTGAAACAACATCCGGCAAATTTTTTCAAATTTTATATTAAATAAATAATGGTCTGTTTTGTATTTCTTGAATTAACATAGTTACATCGACCTCTGGCGCCATGATAATAGATCGCGTGCGTTACGTCCACCCCTAGCAAATGCAGATTGCCGACTAAAGTGTGCGCCGTCTGCGTTAGCGCGCGTTGAAGCAAACGTTCAATTTTTTTCACACACTTTTTGTGCGGAGCGGCGCGCTGCAGCGCGGTGCGGTCTGCCCGAATTACACGGATTTTTTGTGCGCCGGACTTTTTGCGCGTCGTGTGCGTTACTGCTTATAATTGCATAGGTTCTATTTTCACAGACTAAAAAGTGCGTCACGGATAGTCTGTCGTCTGCGCAGGGCCTAAGTCCACCAAAAATTATGTAATATCTTCTTATAACAAATTGGAGGAATGTTCTCAGACACCGAATGAGACCTATATTCGCATAGATGTCAGCCATTTTGTGAAGATATTGTATAATTTAAATTGTTTCCAAAATGTGGACGACAGGGTAACTACATATTATCGTCGCTGTCTTTTAGGAATCATGTCACTTGAAAATTACGATGTTTTAAAGCAAGTCATTTCAGACATAATAACCCTATGTCTCAATAAATACGACGGTACTGAAACAAGATGCAGATTATCTAAATTGAGACTCAATAAATTTTTAGTTGATAATAAAGCCAACAATTTCGAAACAGATAGTCATCAGGCAGATGAAAATATAAATGACATGGAATCATTTTTGATGAGGTCAAAACCGGATCTCCAAAATATGAAAAAGAAATTTCGAACATACCACGATGCTATAGCCAACAGATAGATAAAGAACATTTACTTGTCTCCTTGACTGAAGATGATGATACAACACATGAAAATTTATACTATATGCCATCATTCATACCGACATTAACAAGACTAGTTAGCCAATTACCACTTTGGTCGAATATAATGGTACTAGTATATAATACCAATATTAAAAGACCTTCATCGTCAAATGTCGAGAGCACATTCAAAACTATAAAAAAGTGTCTCTGTAAAATCATCACAAAGGATAATCGGCTAAGGATTGACAAATTTCTCACACAACAAGCTGAGAATATAGATGGGGAATTAAAAACCGCAATTATTAAAGAAGAAGATCATCAAGATGTAAAAGCTAAAAAAGAAGAACAGAAACGACGAAGGAGATTAAGCAGAAATAAAAAAGATTTTACAGATGAATCTACTTTTATAGACACGCTAACACTTATTGAAAATTGGAGAGGCTTAGGTTATAAAACTAAGCCAAAAATAAAAAACAAAGAAGAACAAATAACAAAAACAATTCCACTATTGCTGAATGGTAATAAGACAAAGACTGGTATAAAAAAATTATTTGTATCGAACACATGTGCTTTTGATGCTGTTTCACAAGTGATCGCATGGGCTTGCGCTGAAAATTTCACTTTAAGCACTACTGTACTTAATAGTGATAACAGTTTTTGTCAATTTATTAAAAGTATGCTTGATGACAGCAAAACGAAACAGGAACTCTACACACAGCGTGCTCAAATTTTAGAGATACATTTCAAAAAGAATTTTACGGCTAATACCACCGAAATATGTAATTGCAGTGTGACATACATCTTCGAACACATTTTATTTGATTTTACAGATATCAAAGAAACTTGTACAAACGAATCCTGTGCGATGAATAATGTGCAGAGAAAGGTTTCTTTTCTTCCGCTTCATACCAGTAAAAGCAAAGACATTAGTCGATTACAAGATTCAGCTCAATCTAACTTATACTCCGTTAAATATAGCATGATCTCTGTGACAGCTGTCAGTAAAATCATGCCTATGAAGTCTTGAATTTTTCAGCAGTGCTCACAGTAGCTGTCAATGTCATAATTTATGGGCATGCCGACCTAATTAGTGATGGGCGATGAATCATCGTGACCACATACTATAAACTATCCATATTTAGAATAAAATTTAATTTATCATATAAACTAATTTTATACTTTGTATAGGTATTTTAATACCATAACAATAATTATAATGTGAGTACACTTGATCCAAAATAATAGTGAGGAAATAAAATTCAACACTCCATCCATCAACGTCCTCGGAGAATATACGCCGCGTTTGGCTCAAGGGCTTGTTACTAGATTTCACATTATAAATAAATAAATAAATAAATATTCTACGACATTCTACACAGCGCCCTCTAGACCCAAAGTAAGCATAGTTTAACTGATTTGTTTCATTTAGCAACGCTTTTAATGAAATTAAACCCAAATATATGTTACATTAGCATCAACAATAGTCCGTAACATCGATAATTATCATCGTCACTTTCTAACCCTAGGAATCACAGTTTGGCATATGTCACAGAGATCATGCTATAATTAACAGACTATAAGTGATGATACTAACATGGTTGTATGTCGTCGCAATGGATGCACAGGAGTTAGAACGTTCCTGTACACATTACATAATATGATATATTTTGAATTGAATCAAACAGATAAGATATCTTTAGAAGACGTGCCCCTGAATTTAACTCTTGATTGTAATGCCTATAGCTTAATAGGAATTATTGAGTACGTGTCGCCCGGCCAAAATCCTAGCCTTGACAGCATTGGCCACTACAAAGCACATTGTTTTAGACAAAACAAGTGGACTTGTTTTGATAATTTAAAAACCAGACCTGTAAACGTACTTGGCTAATTTATTGATATGATGAGTTACTATTTAGGTACTTTTGTTTCGTAATCCTGCAACAAAAATACACTTGGATCTTTAGAGTTTACCCGCCATCCTGATATCAGAATGGCGGCTCACTTTAGTATTGTGATTATAAGGTATGGAACGAGGTAAAATTAAATTCAATATAAGTACTAAATAATACATTTTAGGTACATTTATTAAGGATAGTTTTCATCCAAATTAAAAAAGTACACCCGCGGTTCTGATAGACACTCGAAATTTTTAATATTGGTTTTTGAGCAAAGCAACACTTCTTAGTTACTCTGTGGGCTCTATTTAATTGATTTAAATTTTCATAAGAATAAAAATTATTTTCATTCAAATTTAATTTTGAAATCTGTGCCTTGACGCCGACTGTACACCTGCACTAGTAGGTACTATAGATACCAGTACCTATTACATTATTACACGTGGGGATTTTCGACACAAAAAGGTACATTCAGCGACAAAAGCAGCTTAACAAATTCTAATTTCTTGAACACGTTTACTCTTGAACCCAGCGCGTTCAGGGCAGAAATTGAACCCGCGACCAGTTTTTTTGGTACCACGTAATATGGGCAAAGTGTTATTGTCGTGAACCGGGCACATTTGCTTACCGAATCCGACCCGGGAATCGAACCTGGGACTATCTCTGCTCTATTAATGATTAACAAGAAGACTGCATATTCTCGTTTGTCTTATAGCCCAAAATGCAACATTGGCAGCTACTACGTAAGTCGCACAGGTCTTCAATTTTGCAGGTTTTGGGCAAGAATGGGGGTGGTTTAACTTTTCAATCACACCACCCACCATCTCCTACATCTAGTAACCCTATTTTACTCGGTTTCCCTGCCGCAACCGCTCTGGGAATTTAATCCATGAATCCAGTTTGTGCAGTTTATACCTGGTTGGTAGGTTTTTGGTGGGCTGGATGTGACTTAAAGGGCATTTTCATATAAAGCATTCTCTATAAGCCACCTACAGTATTGAAGACCTCAGGTTGACCCTGCACAGCAAAAGTATATCGAAGGCTATTCTGCTCTTGAGAAGCGAGTTACGCATTATGATGTTAAAGTGAGCAGGTGACAGGCTTTTCTCGATTTCACTTGCACACTTAGTGTAGCAACACCGGGAGTGGGTTCAAATGGTTGTTGTTTGTTGTATGTATATGAAATGCTACGTTAATAGCACACAATATTTGAAGTGTCTGGTAAAAATATAAAAGCAAATACATTTCAGAGTTTAATTTTTTTAATATGCAATAATAATACCTATGTACATTAAATTATATTATACTATTTTGAATGTCATCACCATAATATAAGACATTGTGTACTATTAAAGTTAGCTTTATAACTATATACATGTACCAATGTCAGTTTCAGTCTCAGGGCTATATCTTGGTTGCAGGCACAAGCCGTATCCCAGGAGTACCCCCACAAGCAGCGTATACGCAATCTGCGACGTCTCATTGCCGATGGAAAAGTCAAACCTACTCCGGAGACGTTAATATTTTTCCTTTGTAACAAATTCGCCGCATCTGATGACCGACATGGAAAGGACAACTAATTTTAACGCATACGATTTGCCATAAAATCCTGTACTTCAAACGTCTACTTTTATAATTGACAATGTTTCGAAAGACTAAATACATGCCTCAAAATATTGGGGTACATTATGGCATAGCATCTGGAACACGAACACCGCACACAATAATGTTTCTTTGGGCTTTTTTAAGACTTGTTTCAAGGAAGAAGGAAATAGTAAGTAAATAAGTAAGTCATAGTTTTCGAATTTGCTTTCGCTTTTGCTATAGGCATTGAAATATTAAAATTTCAGCAGGTTTAAAATTAAATAAAAAAACATTTCCTGTTCAAGCTTATATTATCTGGAAGACTTGATTTTTATCATTGAAAATTACGCGGTGAGAACTGAGAAAATTTGAAACTTTCGTGTTATGTTAGCTAAACAAGCAGAAATTGAGGAATAAAATGTAACATTTAAAGATCACTTTGAGCTTGTTTTTTGCTATGTTATGCCATAATATCCGCTGAATTAGGTATATGCCCATAAACTTATATTTACTCTACCGAAAAAGTCGAACAAAATGATGGAAAGATAGAAAGGAATGGGCGACCAGCTCACCATGCGGTGGCAGCTACAGAAGTATCTATAACTTTTACTTATTTATAGTCGTATTATTTAATTTTAAATTTGTACTCTGAAAATGTAAATATAAAAATGATATTTTTAAAGTTGAGTTCTCACTTTATTCCCTTGAAACCGAAATATGTACAAATATTACATCAATCGTGCGGACGTCGAAGCTATTTCCAGGTCGAGGGGCGGGGCGGACTTCCAAAGACTCGAGGCGGAATAGGTACATATACTTTATATTCTCATAAAAATTATCTACACACAAGACTTAATATAAAAACAAAATCGAGTTTCTCAAATACAACTTATAAAACGAAGTCGAGGGCGGCCAGGGCGCAGCGCCGGCCCGCCCCGCGCCCCGGCGGGACACTTGCCTAGCTCGGCGCGCCGGCGGAGCGCTACGTGGCGGGCGGCGCCTCCCCGGCCGCGCCCGCCGCCGCCGGCGCACCCTCCTCCTCCTCCTCTTCCTCCGGGTCGAACTTCAGCATTAACAGCTTGAACTGCAAGTCGAATGGTAATGTTATGATATTTTCTTCATTTCAAATTAAATAAAAAAATGAATTATGATTATCTGTAGTATTGAGTGATCTGTTAATGGTTCGTGACCTCACCGAATTATCACCACGCAATTATGCTGAGGTGGCGACCATATTCAGGTACGCAATGGGCATGTTAGATTTCATTTTTAATGAGTTTAAATTAAAAGCTGAATCCTAACACATTGTTTAAGTTTAAATGTAAGTTGTCCTGTCCTTGTGCGTGTACTGAAATTCTTCTTAAATAAAAGCTTGTAAAAGAGAGACGAGTAGAGTGGAGAGTGGAGAGGGCTAACCTCCAAGTAGTCGTCGACGAGCCTCCGGCGCGCGCGCTCGTCGAGGTGCGCGGCGGCGTCGCGCTGGTGCAGCTGCGCGATGGTGGCCTTGGGCTCGAACACGGGCGCCAGGCGCCGCGACACCGCCTTCTCGTACACCTTCACGCCCTCCGATGGCGAATACTGGTTGATTTTTCTACAAACAAATTGCTCTTATAACATGTCACTCCTGTTACAAATACAAAATTTAGATGAACGACAAGCTTGAATATCATGACAAATCAACTCACGCATCGGTGAAGCCGTAAAGCTGTTTGAGGTGTTGTTTGAGCACGAGCAGCAGAAGGCAACCTCGCGCCTGTCGCATGGCGTCCTGCAAGGGCCGCGTGTTCTCTGGCATTTGCGCCAGTAACGTCTCCGCTTCCTCATCGTCTTCCTCTTCGTCTAATGGCTCTTTCTCTTCTGTACTTGGTTTATTCAACCCCTGTTCACAAAAATAAATATAATAACTACCATTTATACCATTACTCAAAAAATCATCTTTAAATTAACACCTTTTTATCATAACCGATAAGGGTATAGGGACATTTCATAATACCAAAGACCATGATAAAGTTTTAGATCAATCAATGAGCATTCTCACAGTAGTCTCCTAAAATTTATAGAATTTAACAGTACATACATGACAAGCGAGAAAAGAATTGAAGGCTTACCTCACGAAAAAGCTGCAATAGATTTGATCCCGATGTTGAAATAATTATATCAATGTGATGTATAATAAATAACGGTTCATCCTGAACTTGAAATGGAAAGTAGCTCAAATTATCAGCTAGGTATAACATTTGATCCAGTGGCGCAGTCTGAAACAAAATCATATTTAGCAATTATTATCTGTTAGTAATTAGAAAATTGAGTAGAATCTCGAGAACTGTGTATGGAGGTGGAAATAACCCCTTTCACTTAGTAGAACCGGCACAATGATGTCAATAGCTTTTTAGCGCTCTCGATTCTATTTAAAATTTTCCTTATGGTAAATGTTTACTCTATAAATAACCGAAATAATATACCAGTGTAGTTTTATTTTTACCCGACTGCCGAAGAAAGGAGTGTAATGTTTTTTATTCACCTATCCACATTAGATATATCTTCTCACACAAGAAACAAGTGTCTACGTTTGCGCAGCGCCTTAGATTACTTTCTCTGGGGGTATGTCAAAAACGAAATTTACAAAGACACATCATGATTCAGAGATACAGTACTGATGACTTGAAGCGTTCTTTGGAGAATATTCTAAACGGAATCAATAACATTCTAATATTGACTGCAGTACGATCCTTGAGGTCTCAAATCCAGCTATGTATTGAAAACAATGGTCTACAGTTTGAACAATTAATCAGTTAATGTAAGAAAAATAAAATGTATTTTGTTAAAATGAGCTCTTTCCTTTAGTTTGCGGTATGCCATTACTTCCCAGAATAAGATTCATAATAGCAACACTATCGTATGGTGTAATAATATAGGATGTTTTTTTTTTCAAAATCAACAGGTTCGATTCCTAGCTAGGATTATTGATTTTTCAAAAATCTAATGTTCGAGGTTTAAAATTTCATCAAAATCGGGCTCGTGACTCCTTTGAGCATTTTTCGGTATTCCTTATAGTTTCGGTTTTGTCCATCCAAGCCCTTTTGAAAAATTCACCCTGTATAATACGAATTAAATGAAGTAATACTTACAGAAACATCATCAAATTGTTTTAATAATGACAAAACTAGAGCACGCCGCTGTGGTCGTGTGTTACGTAATAACGAATATAAGAAGCCATTTAGAGCTGTCGGTAAATCATCTTGGTCTTTTTTCCTGAAATAAGCATAAATTACATTATTCGGACAAATATGTAATAAGACTTTCGCACAGTGCTATCTAGAACCAAAGTAAGCGTAGCTAACTAGCTTGTACTGCAGGTTCTAGAATGCGGATCAATATACTTAAGTACATATTTTTTTGTAAATACATACATATCATACACAGAAACAAATGGGTATAATTACCTGAACCCTCTTATAACGCCTGATGTCTCACTTCCTTGCAGGATCTTTTGTAATTGATACGAAAGTTTGATGCCAAGTTGAGCTTTCATATGAATGAAACCTGGATACTTTTTGTCAATCTCTTGTAGATGTTTGTCAGCCGTATGTGACACAGTCACTTCCAGGTCGGTACTCATACATATCAAATACGGAACTATCTACAATAGAAAAACACTACAACATTATTTAGGTTCAAGGGATAACTTTAAAAGTATAACTGTTTCGGACTACGCCTGTAATGTTTTTCCTTGAATACTTTATAGATCGCGGTATCTTATGGCGGGTGGGACCGCGGGGTACAACGTAACAGCTGTACAGCAAAATAAACTCCATAGGTTTTTAGATGAGATTGACTTGGATCCAAAGATCTTGGTGGAACACTAAAAGCACCCGTAAGTTATCAAGCTCATTTAGTACAAAGGTAGTTCTTGTAGTGCGTATTATATAAGCGTGAAAGTTAATTACCTGTACAGGATGCACGAGACCCTGCGCCAATACCAGCTGAACAACTTTCATAGCACTGGAGCGTACCACCGTGCTTGTGTGCAGAAATGAGCCGAGAATCTCTTTTAAGTACAGCTGTATCACTGTTGACGCCATACCGGATGATACGTCACCCATCTCTTTGAGATTCTCATGTTTTGATCGTTTTGACCCTAGAATAGAATTTTTACGTAATTAAAATCTATACTAATATTATAAAGCTGAAGTTTGTTTGGTTGAACCCACTAATCTCAGGTTTGATATGAAAAAATATTTTTGTGTTGGAAAGCACATTTATTGAAGACGCTACTACCCAAGGGGACGAAGCTTTAATCATAAATGTCAACAAACCGAACGTATTTCCAGTTTCATTTTTGTTGAACTAATGAATTATAGGCACTTATGGGATAAGTGCCACGGGGGCGAAGTATGTCACGGGGACCCAGCTACTGAATAAATATTATACGCCATTCTAAAAAGCGCTATCAAGTAAGCATAGCTTGTAAATACATACACACATGTAGTCTCGCCTCTTACCCATTGGGGCAGGCAGAGACAACATCTTTCAACTTGCTATGATCTTGGCATATGCCTTCAGCTTCTCCTAACTTCGTAATTGAAATACAAAAATAATTCACCCACGTGTATTTTTTTTGTATTATATCTATAAACATTCAAACACATAAACATCTATAAATACTCGGACCAATGCAAATATACAAATTCATGCATACTAAGCATTCAAATTTAGTAGTCGAACTCTCTACCGCTACACGACACTGATTATTATTTCAATTCGTATATTCTAGAAACAAATCTGAATATTCTTTTGTTAAGTACAAAGCTACTGGACACTTCACTAGGCTAGTGAGTAGTGAGCACACAGACATTCATTCCAATATTTATTCCTTTCAAAATGAGTGTATACTTACATTCTTTATCTTGTCTTATCATCCTCTGCTCCTCCTCTTGTAAGTACATTTCAATATTTCTGAGCACGTCAGCTTTCATTTCTATTGGCGCCAAATCTGATGTGAGCAGTTGATGATAAAACTCTTTTAATTCTGGCCGCAACATAAACTCGTAATGCCGAACGCAAACGGAACCCAACGCTTTGAGCGTATGAGAAACAAAGTCTTCATCTTCGAGGCCAACGAAAAACATCAATGTTGTAAAGATTTGCTCTTTTATATCACCCTTGAAAATAAAAATTACAAGTGAGTATGATGCGAATTAAAAACATGTACATTTCAAATAAAAATTGTATGCAACTAAACATACCGGTAATCCATCTATGACTCTGGCTTCAGTAAAATCAAAGTACCGTAACAAAAGGCCAACTATAAACAGCGCCCGTCGAAACTGCGGTCTAGAATGTAATGCTCTCGTCATTTCAGGATTTCGTTGCCAACAGTGTTTCCACTGTAGTAGTACACCTGAAACGTGAAAAAGAGGAACTCGTGAAACAAGGATTGGTAAAATTAAAATAATCCTGATTCATATAAAAATAAATCTAGAAATATTTAAACGATACTTATAGCTTGGCAAATTACCCCCTCATCCTCCCCCTCCCCCTCCCCTGCCTTACAACCTTCATCCTGCGTGCACCATAGAAGTGTCGCGTAGTAAATGGCTAAGCTATAGTGATACATATTAATTTCACTTACCATGGTACTTATTGAAAACATCTCTAATAAGTTTGTAATTGTGCGTGAGATTATTTACAATAGCAGCGAGACAAGCGATGCAAGAAGCTATCACGAGCTGTCCTCGCTGTAGAATGAGTTTAACGGCATCCTCCTCCAGCTGGGCCAAGAACACCTCGCTCGGGTGCTCCATCAAAGGGACCACAAGCTCAAGTGTCGATGCCACCGTCGACATTATTTGCTGTTCGTATTGATTCTGTAATCATTACATCGTCAGTTAGAATACTCCTATCTAATATCTATACTCCCACTGCTCATCACTGCTGTGAGTCCAGAACACTCCAGAACACTCTCTAGAACACTGATACAGCAGAATTACGTTTTTAAAACGTACTAGCTGTTGCCCGCGACTCCGCCCGCGTGAATGTCGGTTATGATTTGCCCGCTTTTCTGTTGAAATTTTTCCTGATTTTTTTTTGCTATAAACCTCACGGAGCTTTCCAACGAATGCAAAACCGTGGAAATCGGTTCGTGCGTTCTGGAGTTATAGCGTCAGGAAGGAAAACCCGACTTATTTTTATATAGTAGATGATTTCAAAGTTTAAGAAAACTTATAGATATATTAATTCGTCAAAATCTAATGGAAAATGAATCAAACTATGAGTGATTTTAAAAGTTTAATAACCTTACGAAAGAGCAGGAAGATTTTTTTTTGACAGAGTTTCCCTACCCCAGTTAGGTTAGTTAAGTAAAGTTTAGGGTTTTATGATATTAAGTTTTGATTTTCTATAGAGTGAAGTTGTTGGATCGGTAGGTACCTACAGAGAGACAGATATAGGACAGCTTAAAAGAGTAGGAGTAGTGACTATATCTTATTAAATCAAAACAGTAATTACGTACCTGACATTTTAAACTCAAATACGGCTGCATCGTTAATGCGTGATTCACCAGCAACTGCGGCCTAATTCTAGCAAATAAATGCAATGTCGACAAACATGCCAGGATGCGCTGTGACGACCCAGTCCCTGTAAAAATACATACATATTTACACATTAATGGTATAATATGACAGGGAAGTATTAGCTCTAAACCTAAATTTATTTAGACGTACCTTCGGCGCTTGTCTCTTCTAACTGTAGTAAACTTTCTATGAGACAATCTACTATTTGCTGACAAGCAAGTAAAAGAGCTTTAGGCGGTTGATATATAATTTTAGTTGAATCTTCTTTATCTTCCTTAGGCTTGAACAACTGCAAAGTTACAGTTATAGATAAATATACAGTTGCGGACAGTAGTATAAGTTTTCAAACATAATTATGGTGAAAATCGTTAACTCACACTGGTCAGTAACTGTTGAAACCATTCTAGACCAATATCTCGCGACGATATCACTACATCTGTGATATTGAGGACCTTCCTCGTGAGAGGATCAGCCGCAGCCGCAGTCATATCCAAGGTACCCGGCCGCGCTGTGTTTGCACACGGACTGAACCACATATTTTGAAAAACTTCCATCACTAATTTTCTAATACCTTCTTCATCATTCACTCGCCTAATCATTTTTACACAAATTTCAGGTATTTTTGGAAACTCTGGGCACTCTATACAAATGTCTTTTAAAATCTTTATCACTCGTTTTCGCACCGAAACACCAGTGTCCTATAAATAAAATAATAATACTATAAATAACCGATGACGAATACAACTTACACATTTCTTCTTTATTTTGATAACACTCACCAATATTCTATTTGAGAGCATTCCATAATACTTATCAATGAGATCGGGCCGACTGAGCACGAACTTGCCAACTAGATCGACCGCAGCTTCTCGCACCGCTGTGGACTGATCCAGAAAGGATCGGTTGACGCCGATCTGCATATCGGGTCGCGCCAGCACTGCTGGGTCCGCCTCTACGATCATGGCTAAACACTTCATAGCCTTCGTGCGTATCGCTATCGTATTTTCACATAATATTACAAGTATTTTCCTTAGATATCTATCGAAACTCTGAGAAAACGACCTTTTCGAAGCTAAGTACTGAGAGATGAGCTCTGCTCCACCATAGTCTATATACGATTGCATGACTTGCACCTGAGTACCACCTTGATATCTGAAAGGCCGTATTTTTTCAAGAAAGAAATGCTTCCGCCGCTCCATAGTTTTGAATTTTTCCGCCGATATCAGCGCGCTGGATGCGAGTTTCTTATCAGCCTTCACCCGGCGACCTTCCTCGTCACTGTCGTCGTCAGCATCTGACTCTTCTTCACTGGATTCATCCTTCAAACGTTTTCTTGATTTGTTTTTAGTTTTCTTTGTGGGCGACGTACTTTTTGGTTGGACCACCATATCTCTATACCACTGTGTAATATAGAAATGACGGGCACAGTTCCAAGCCTGATCTTTTTGACCATTGATAGCCAGATAATCAAGTAATACTCGCTGTAGGAATTCCGTTCTTTCTTCGTCTTCATCTAGACCCGATGTAACACTCTGAAAATGTAATCATACAGCTTAATAATAATGTAATTTGTATAACGGTTTCATAACATTCGGTCTTATTTTTGCAATGTAGTAGGCGTTAGAAGACTCGTATATATTATGTAAGTAGCAGTACCTGCGCCTGATTGCCATCTTTCTCCTCCTCTGCCCGTATGTCTCTCACGACGGCGTCCATGGTGGCGAGCTTCGCACGTGAGTGCACACTGTCCCGCCGCAGCCGCGCGGCTACCAAACCTAAGTATTCTAGTGACGCTACACGAACTGACATTTCCATTGATTTATCCGACATATATTTTACCTGAAACGTTCAAAACATGTCTAAGTCTGTCTAGAATTAAGCCGATTTAACAGCAAATAATATTGATGGATAATCTTCAAGTTCTGCCAGTAGTGCCGTAAGAACTACTTAGAACATTAAGTTTATAGAAAGAAGTAAGAATTGCTGTATTTTAAAAGTTTACTGATTAATTAATAAAAATAGTAATTTTATAAAACCGATTGGTGAGTTAATAAAATTACTCGTTCACTGAGATTTAATAATTTCTAAGTAATTGAAAGTAAAACATATAATATTCTAGTTGTTTGATGAATCAATCAAATACAAAACGAACACTTACAAGCATTGTTCCAAGTAGACTAAGCAGCAGTTCAGTAGCAGGCCACTCAGGTTTATTTACAGTGGTAAGCAAATCGTGAACGAAATTTTCAAACAGGGGCCTGAAATCGACCTCTTCGTTACGACTCCGGCACTTGTTCAGGAATGACGTCAGGAATGTACCACCAACACTAATTGCTGCTTCATACTTGGATATAATTAGAAGATCTTTATCTACATTCTGGAAGATTAAACAAACGAGTTTGAGTTAATAAAATACAATGATGGCAAACAGCCACTGTGTGAAATAAATTTTAAAACGACAACTTACCTTTTTACTGTCTGATGCCTCAGGATTTTTATCCTTATCCTGTGACTTGCACAATGTTTCTGGTAGGGTGACTACACACTGTACCAGTTGGAGAACGAGCGCCGTCAACATTTGTATTTGTTGATCTGAACTCAGTCGGAACGACCTCAAGTTATGCTTAGAGCTAGGTATGCGTGCTATCGATGCTAAAATGTCTTCCAGCAGCAGTCGCCTGTGCTGCTCGTATTTTGTAAATATCTATAATACACACAGTAAAAGATAAAATTCTAATATACAATACAGATGATGACACACAATTAATAAGATACATACTTAACAAAAACCTGATCTCATAAATTGACCTGTCAATTATTCCACTCAAATTCTAAGGATTCCAAAGGCCACCAATTGATTGATTTTATTATTGATTGTGAGTTTTATAATTCCTGCGCTATGTGATTGGACCCGAAACGTAAAAAAGTTGTTAGATGTATGTTAAAAAAAATGATTTAATACTCGGCGGATGTGGATAGTCACAAAATAATAGTTAGTGAAACACAATAGTTGCTAGTGTAACAACTGTACGCGTCGCAACGATGTAATAAACGTTGTAAACTGGTGAATGGTGTTTCGTGCTCACATCTCCCACTAGACTTGCAGTACTCGCGAAGAGTGCTGCCAAGGACACTCCTTTTTCCGGACGGATAGATACTCCATATCCTTATTAGTCAAGATAGCAAACATTTTTCTGATGAAATGGAACACCCATGTTTGACGATGAATCAATCAGAATCTAATAAGAAGAATATAATAAGAATCGATATAATATGTGAGTAATTTTTTTGATATATCAAGTAAAAGAGGTGATTATTTTACTTGAATATGGACATCATGAGTCACTCTGTTTTTCTCTATTATTGGTATACGGAGAACGCTATTTGATCTTGTAGTCAAATACATCAAAAAGTGCTATATCGAAGAAAATTACATAAATAGGGAGAAAATTAGTGCTTTTTTACTGTCTTTAAGTTTGTCTTTCCCAGACGCGAGTGTCCCTTTTACAGCAATACCCACCTCGGTCAACAGAATGGCTTTGCATATGGCATTGTAACTCAGCAGACTGGGATAGACTGACACAATTTTATGCTTCATGCTCGTTGAGTCGGGTTTGCTTCACTTCAGAAGTTTCAGAACACTGTGCACTTGGCGGATATGAAATATTACTTTCTGAACCTGCGGGTTAACACAGGTGTGAAGTAACGACCGTGGTTTAGCACCTGCAGAGAAGTTTGACTCTTCAGGCAATCAGCGTGTACAGACTTTGAACAATACCTAATATGACGTAAACATCTCTGAAGTGAAATGCAGTAGAAGGTTAACTATCATAGTTAATTCAATTTCGTTTATAGAATTTCATAACTCACAATTTCTGGGCAGTTGTTAAGACTGAAGGGGGAATCTTTTGCTGGTTGTGCCTATAACTACAGTAAAATCAAAACCACATTGCCAATATTGGTGTTGCAGGCAATTATAAGCTATGGTGACCATAATAACCAGGCGGATCGTATATTTATCGTCTTAAGTATATAAAATCAATGACGTTTATGTAATAAATGATAATAATATGAATAATAAATATATTAAGCTATTTACTCACTGTTGTAACAAGCTTGAGGGCGCTCAGCTGCAATTCACTAACATTCTCTACGAAAAAAGGCGAGACTCCAACCGTGGAAGCATGTAACACAGTGGTGTCAGTGAGGTGATGCGCGGCGAACAGTTCGGCCAACATGGTGACGGACTCGTGAGAGTGCGTGTACAGTTCTCGTACGTGACGCGTCGACGTCCCTGCAGACCCTCGTTTGGTTACGTTGGTGGCCCCCCCACCGCGACGTTTTCGGCCGTCCACTGAATCAGAAAATATAAGATATACTAGTTGTTCGCCGTGACGTCACACAAATCTAAATCAAATCTATCATGAAAATGGATTTCTTAGCACAACGAAATACTATTATCTCGGAGATGTGTGACTTGGGGTATGTTAGGACTCTCACTAATGAAGTGTCATTTGTACTGCTCTTTCTATTAAGTGAAATTGCTAGTTAAGGCGATAGTGGTGGACATGTAAATGTAACTTACCTTTCTTTTTAGAAGTACTTTGAATGCTATACACAGGATCGTAAACACAATAAATAGTATTGTTCAATTGGAATTTTATGAACATAATAATTCGATCTATAACATCTTCTAGAAATATACGCTTGGGCATATTAGGGGAGGTCATCACGTAAAGCGACGTAAGGCATGCGTCTGAGGCACACATGACCCTCTCTAATGCAGACTCCATCCATATCTGTCGCATTTCTTCACTATCCTCCTGAAATTTACAAATAAATGAAGATATTTATTTGACTATCAAACTAACATGTGTTTATAAATATGTAGGTTTATAATACATACAGGATCTCCAACCAGTGACATTTTCTCTGCAGCTCTAATATTTTTTTCCATTAAACTTAATAATCGGACTAATCTGTCTGAAGGGATAGCTTCCATAGCGCCAAGATTTTTTAACTTGGCTGCTTCTGAGCATAACTCTTGAAGTTGATAACGTGGTAATAATAATTCTTCAGGTATATCAGTTCCCTCTGGAATTTAACGCTGTGTGAGTATATTTGGTCAGGTTTATATAAAAAAATAACTGAAACCTTAAATACTTACCCATTTCGTCTGTAATTATTATATCATCATCAATGGTCTCGAATACTGTTTCTATCAATTTATTAAAACGTTGATACGTATTTGTCTCCATTAATTCATCTACTGATAGCATTTCTAGCACAGGTACTAATCTCCGTTCTACTTTCCGTAACTTCGGCCGCACTGTAAATTAACAAATTAAATTCTTTTCAGCATCGCCCCAATGAGTTGTGTTATAAAATGTGAAACAAGCTCTGCACGCTCAAAGGAATAACTAACAAATGCAGAAGATATCCAGTTATAAAGTAGATGGGTAATTATTTTTATGATGCATATAAATATTATAAGGAATCACGACGGTGCCAGTAAAAAAACTTGAATAAACGTCGGAAAGTTCGCGCATAGGCACTATAAATATAGACCAATCAAAATAAAAGGGCTGATCAACCAGTGACGCGATTCCCTTGGTAGCCCGTAATTGCCTTTAGTGTAGTTTATGGTTGGTTAAGCGCCCCGCACTACAACCAAAGAGGCTTATAAACATTTTTATGCACAGTACATTATCAATAAGTTTGTCGGTAAATTTAATATAAAATGAACTCCCGTCGACAATATTTACGTCAATACAGTGTAGGATATATCGAATAAATGTGAGATATAGAAAAATATATTACCTATTGCAGCCTCAGCTTCTTCCCTTTTACTGGCTTCCTCATGTTTTCTTTTCACAGCCTCCCAGTTCTTCTCTCTAGCTATGTCTATTGCTTCTCTCTCTTTATCTACAGTTGATGTATTACTACTAGTTTTCGGCTTTAGAGGTACATTGTCATCAGAATCTGATTCCAGTGTACTATTTTTTCTTGATCTCTCGTCAGTTGTGAAATCGTGTTTCTTCAACATACCTTCCTGTAAAATACACATTACAATACAATACAATAATTTACTTGCAATTTCCAATGTAGTAGGTATTATTCCGTCATACTAATGGAGACTTCCCAAATTGTTTTTATAGTTTAATTTACAGTTATGAAAATTTCCATAATTCACAAACTATTTATAAATTCGAAATATATACCCAGGTGCAAGTGTTAGTTTGGACCTAATATTGCTTTGAATTAATTTAATGATTAATTTATGTAAACAAATGATAAATTACGTTTTTTTTTTAATTTGTACATGTAGTGATTTTGGCGCGCTAACGTTCGTTTTTTACGACATCCATGAAAAGTAAAATATGTAGGTACATTATGCCCTGAAAAAATCGTTGTCGAAACCCTTTCTATATTATTTGTTAAGCATGCAGGCTTGAACTGTTTGAATTTGATTAAAAGATTTGTTTTACTGGTAAAATTTTTATTTTAGTTTTACTCTTACTGAAATGAAGTAAGTTGTTGATTTCATAATACTTTTGTACGCCTTTTTAATATGTTGTGTTAGCCTGAATTTCAGAGTTTTCTTTTTGCTATCTATTTATCTTTTTACCTATACACATATAAATACTTGACCTGCCAATTAAAATAATAAAACGCTGGATCTACAAGTTTGTGTTTCACAATATGTAAGTTATTTACATATTGCGTAAGTATCAAACTATAAAAGGTATTCACACAGCAAGTTGTTTATTGTAAACTACTATTATATGCAATACAAATTTACGGCTCCCTTTTATGAATGAACTAAACTCTGATAAAACTGATGTGAATACTTACCGAGAGGCGCCCAAGTTTAACTACGGGATATCTGTTATTCATTACTCCTGTATTTTTATTTGGGTCTTGTTTTTCTTGGTTACTGTTTTGCATTGATTGCTGAAGTGCATATGGGGCCCCCATAGACGGTTGAGGCACTTGTGGTTCTTGCCGTAATGGAGATGGTGCCACACTAGCTTGTGCTGGAGATTGGCCTGTCATTACATTACCATCTGCAAACAAATATTAAAATTCACTGAAATACTTGTACAAGTCATTAAAAGTAAATAAAATAGATAGTTGTGGTAGTTGTGTAAATATTGTATCATAATTATCATCTGCCTAAACTTGTTCCAATTATTTGGGATTTATCTCATCTCTTCTCATAATATGTCCATACTGTGTCTCCGCACACTACAGCCACCTTAAAACAAGTAGTTGTAATAACAGAGTTTTGTAAGGTCTGGGGGGAAGACAATTTTAGTTGATAATGTAAATTACAGATAATATGCAACAATTATACATACCTTGTTCAAATGCCTTGTCCTGTGATTGAATAAGTAACCTCTGTGGGTCAGCTTGAGTACTTGGTGACAGTGGATCTTTATCTTCATTTAAACTAGTACCAAAATTCCTATTATCTCCTACTAGACTATTATAAAAGCCACCATTTTGTGGATTTGAACAGGACGTGTTTGATAGAGGACTGGTGTAAATATTGGATGAATTTCCACTGTTCCAAATGGGTGACACATTATTCTGAGCAGTAATGTTTACTGGGTTTCCAGGCCTGGCTTGTGAGGGAGGAGAGCCCATATTTACATGAGGTGATGACTGACATGGGGTAGCAAGTAACTGTTGATTTGGAATGGATCCTGAATGCACTACTGCTCCAAGAGAGGAAGGACTTGAGGGCACAGTATTATGTGTTGAATAGTTGTATTGTGAAGCTGAAGGGGAGAGGCCATTGAATTTTGAGGTGTGTAAATGATTGCCCCAATGATTTCTCTGTTGCTGGTCAAATACATTAGGATTTACATGTAAAATGGCCTTTAATAGTTCAGGTGTAGCTTGCTGTGGGGCAGGACTCACTGCATTTGGTATACTTTCATCTTTTAGGTCTCTGAAAACAAGTAAGTGCATGAGTAATGTAACATTCAACTGACCATTTATATATTATATAAGTTGCCAGTCCCATAGGAAGCTAATGAAGGAAGTATGGAAATAAAAAATTGAAATTTGTAGGCATTTTCTGATATACACTATTCGGCTTTCTTGGCATCTACGCATGTGTAAAGTTAGAATAGTATAAAATTATTACATATGCTGTACTGAAGTCTGCATGAGAGATTGAAGTAGCAGAGTTACTAAATTGTCATCACGCGTCGCTAGCAGAATGGCTGCTTCTTCAGCAACCCGTGGGTGAAATAACTGCGACTTGTTGTTTAGAGTTGATGGCAATGGAGTTGGAAGTGGTAACACAGGTAATACTGTAAAAAAATATAATTTGGTACCATAATTTGTCATTTCAAAAATTAACAAAATGTCTAGCTCAAAATGGTTGCATTTTGGTTTATTTATTTCTATTTATCCTCCAAGTACTGATCTAAGCACTGATAGGCATCTCACAGATGGAAAGTGCATAAGCCTTAACCCATGAGCAATAAGGATATATGCCTGTCCAGAATTATTTATTTATTATTATATTATAATACTTTATTGTACACCAAGTACATTATTAATGGTACAGAAATTAAAAGATAATTATGGTAAATCAATGGATATATTGGTTGGAGTGCTCGGTTTGTTGGCATGTATGTATATTTTTTGTACATGTTCACAAAATGTCACCTCAGTATCAATTTCATTCATTTATGATTTGTTAATGGATCAACCTAATATATAAGAAAACTGTAGCAAAAGAATATAAGGACAGTATATACCCTTCTACAGTTTGATCTCGGAACCAGATATGATGGCAAAATTTATTTGATTCAATAATATAGATCAGAAAAAGAGAATGAATAGGGAACACCTTAACTGAGTTACCTGGACACATACTAGATTTTGATATTGGGGTACTATATTAAGATAAGATTCATGATATGAAAGTAAATATAGAAATAAAAATATAAAAATGTAACAGAATCTGTATTTCACTATTATTACTATCAAACTATCATTACTATACTGCAATCTCATTTCTTTTCATCAAATCTGGTCATTAGGACCTATTTCAACAACACCTGTATTCAAAGGTGAAATGTACAATTTTCACATGGTAAGTGTCCATTAACTAAAATATCTCATAGGTAATTCAATATGGTCCATTTATTTCTAAATATTATGACGAACATAATTTTACTAACACGGAATTAGTAAGATAAATAATTAGAAATATACTTTTAAATAAATAAATGATATTACCCTAATTACTCAATTCTACTTCACATTATTCAGCTTGTTAAAGTTATTATAAAAGCTACTTTAGTCAATTCAACTAAATCTTCATTTACACTTTTAATAGATAATATTGAATCAAGTACATTATACTGAAATACAGTACTATGGTCTTGTAATGAGCTACTAAATAATGATGTTGTGTGGAAATCACCAGTTTATTTACAATAGTACCATCAATAATACAATTCTCAATCCTCCTGAATGATTTGTAAATGAATTAGCTTCTCATTTCTATGAATAACTTCTAGAAAAAAAACTTAAGTAAACTTCAGCAGATCTTTATAATAAACTAACACTTATCATTGAAGTATCTCTAATTGAGTAGAGGAACATTGTAAAATTTACTACCATACAAATAAAGAAAGAGAAAGAAGAAAGAAAGAAAGAAAACTAACTTTATTTATGAACACAAAACATACACAGGTAACCAAGAGAATCAATTAAACAAGAGAATCAAACAGTATATAAACAAATGATCAATATCCAAGTATTGGAAAGTAATCAAAAGAACTGACTGCAAGTTGGTTCATATTTAATATCATTTTTTCACTCCAAATATAATTTTGATCTGTTAGGCAACAACAAGATTGAATGAGAAATTGCTAATTTTATTGGTAATTAATTGACAACACAAGACTGTACTTGAACATTCGATTTTTATGCTGTTATTTTTTGTATTGTTATAATAATAATATATCTATGTCCAAAACTTGTAGTTGGAAGTTAATATGTAAATATTACTTGTGGAAAGTATTTTTTGCTCACATACTTACAATCTGTCAAGCTGGCTACTCCTGCTAATGTTGTAATAGGGACACTTGGGATATCCCTTTCATTCATCTTGATTATACAATTTATTTTCTCAGGTTCACTAATATTTTCCTAGAAGATGAAAAGAAAGCCTTTGCTGTTGTACCATAAAACACACCATACAAAATTGTTTGCGTAGTCGTCCCTTCCATTATCATTTTACTTTCCACTCACGTTACACTTAACACAAGATTTGCATGACATAATCGATTGGCTATTTATTTAAACTAATCGTTTAGTTTCACTAATAAATTAGAGTAACATCGAATCCAAAGATTGTTGTGAAAATGGGGCAGCCGTCACTTTGATGCTTTGTTGTGCGTTGTGCATCAAAACGAAGGTCAGCGCATCTACACGACACTCCCATCAACAACTAAATAAGTAGTAAAGTGAACACTAAACCATGTTGAGATTTAATATGCAGCAAATACTCACTGAAACATTATGATATCTATGTCTAATTTATTTATCCAGGACAAATCAAACATAATCCCAACATCTAGTTATTCAAGAAATTAGGAATTGGTGTTGCCAATTAAATGAAAGTTCATTTCACCACATGACGCTTTAGATATTTTTATAGTGCGATCACAAATAATTTATTGTACATATTCTACTACGTTAATGACTTACACTATTCAAGTAATTAAATAAAACCTCTACATAGGTGAATTTCGATTTATTACAATTTGATATCCAAATTTTTTGAGGTATGTTGCTCTTGCTCTTCGTGTAATTTGGTTTCTTAAATTAAAAATTCTTATTCTTATTCATTTTTAAGTTGGTTACGTATATAGAATCTCAAGAATGTAAAATATACTTTTCTGAAAACCATATTAAAATTGGTTTAATCAAATTCGAGGTAATCATGGACAAATGAACATACAAACATACAGGTCAAGGTAACCAAACACGATGAAGTTGATTTTTTGAAGTCAGATTACTGAGTTGGCCGCTTTTATGAGTATCCAAAGACAGCGACGACGACAACACGTTTTATTTCACGTCTCACGTCACGTCTGTATTATGTTATAATGTAATGTTCTATGCGTGGAGATTTTGGATTTATGGATAATGTAATGTATAGCTTGTCTATAAAGTCGTGAAAAGAATGTTTGAGGAACTAACATTAAACATGTGAGTGGCAACACCAAACATAAGTACGTCAGTTGTCAATGGTATCGTCGAATTATAGTTTTCTTCTCTTATTTTTAATTGTTTTCATTAAACTGCAATACATTGAGACCAAACTACGCATAGAAGGTTGAGAAATGAGTAAAGGAAATCAGAGTGGTGTGTGGGAAGTGATTTTTAAAGTTTTCCAGCGATGAATCAAGGATTACTAAGCTGGACAATTTTATGGGATTTGGAGGACGTTAATGAGCGAACAGCATCTTTGATGGGTATGTAATCCTGTTATTATTTGTTTTGAATTTTATTATTAGTTCAGACAGACTGAACTTACAAATTTACTGAATTTACGATTTGAAGGCAAAAAAGGCATTGTTTACATTGCAAATTTTTAGGTTAGATTAAAAACTGTCAGTAGGTCATTTTTATAGTGCGATCAAAATTTTTGATATGATGGTACAACTCGTTCAATCTGTACCAATTTTTTATTTGAATTAATTGCTTCAAGTCAATAACTTGTTGCCATTCAGTAATTAATTATTAAATTATTATTTTTACTCTTTACAGGAAAATCAGAGTATAGTTGGCGGATAGTTAACGAAGGTTTTAAGAATGATGGAAAGTTTGAAACTCCTGGGAAACACCTGAAAGGTCGGCCGAAGAAAGAAATGGATAACTTTAATATTTGTGGTGACCGTGGTGACTGTACTGCTGAAAGTGGCGACGAAACGCATTTCAATATTTAATATTTGGAATCCGGAGTGATTATTCTTTGTAACTGATTGAATTTAATAAATGATTAAGTTTGAGTTTGAACTAACTTTATTCTGGATCTGGTTCAATAACTTTATTCTAGATCTGGGTCAAAACTTTATACTGCACCTGGTTTAATAAATAAAACAGAAACAATATTATGACTGTATAATGTGTTTTATTTTATTAACTCATTTTACTAGAACGAACTTCTAGTATCAAGATCCTTTTAGTCGCACTATATAGGGTTGCTACATGAAGTTTAGCAGGGCCCTCATTTAATTTCACGACTTTATAGACAAGCTATAACTGATTGAATTTAATAAATGATTAAGTTTGAGTTTGAACTAACTTTATTCTAGATCTGGTTCAAAACTTTATACTGCACCTGGTTTAATAAATAAAACAGAAACAATATTATGACTGCATAATGTGTTTTATTTTAGTGACTCATTTTACTAGGAACGAACTTCTAGTATCAAGATCATTTCAGTCGCACTATATAGGGTTGCTACATGAAGTTCAGCAGCGCCCCCATTTAATTTCACGACTTTATAGACAAGCTGTATATACATGTACCGACAACGCTCCCTAGCTAGACGATAACCGACAAAAATCATGGAGCTCGCTGGGAGCGATTTAGTTTAGAGTGAACCATAAAAATCGTAGCTTGTCTATTTAGTCGTGAAAAGAATGTTTGAGGAACTAACATTAAACATGTGAGTGGCAACACCAAACATAAGTACGTCAGTTGTCAATGTTATCGTAGTGGACCCTGTTTTCTTCTCGTATTTTTTATTGTTTTCATTAAACTGCAATACATTGATACCAAACTACGCATGAAAGGTTGAGAAATGAGTAAAGTAAATCAGAGTGGTGCATGGGAAGTGATTTTTAAAGTTTTCCAGCGATGAATCACGGACTACTAAGCTGGACAATTTTATGGGATTTGGAGGACGTTTATGGGCGAACAGCATCTTTGATGGGTATGTAATCATGTTATTATTTGTTTTGAATCTATCGGAACTTACAAATCTACTGTTTAATGTAATGTAAATTAATTTTTACATTAAATATTTTTAGGTTAGAAAAATATTTTATAGTAGGTCATTTTTATAGTACGATCTAAATTTTTGATATTATGATGGTACAAGTCGTTCAATCTGTTATTGTACCAATTTTTTTATTTGAACAATTGCTTCAAGTCAATAACTTGTTGCCATTCAGTAATTAATTTTATTAAATGATTATTTTTACTCTTTACAGGAAAATCAGAGAGTACAGTTGGCGGATAGTTAACGAAGGTTTTAAGAATGATGGAAAGTTTGAAACTCCTGGGAAACACATGAAAGGTCGGCCGAAGAAAGAAATGGATAACTTTAACATTTGTGGTGACAGTGGTGACTGTACTGCTGAAAGTGGCGACGAAACGCATTTCAATATTTAATGTTTGGAATCCGGAGTGATTATTCTTTGTAACTGATTGAATTTAATAAATGATTAAGTTTGAGTTTGAACTAACTTTATTCTGGATCTGGTTCAATAACTTTATTCTAGATCTGGGTCAAAACTTTATACTGCACCTGGTTTAATAAATAAAACAGAAACAATATTATGACTGCATAATGTGTTTTATTTTAGTAACTCATTTTACTAGGAACGAACTTCTAGTATCAAGATCATTTTAGTCGCACTATATAGGGTTGCTACATGAAGTTCAGCAGCGCCCTCATTTAATTTCACGACTTTATAGACAAGCTATATATCTATAGCTTCATGCTCCCAACGACCCACCACATTCTCGATTTCACCGCCGATTTATCGGGGTGCGTGCTCCCAACGACCCACCACATTCTCGATTTCACCGCCGATTTATCGGGGTGCGTGTAAAGGGTTTAAATATGAATACCCAATACCCATAATTGGCCATAAACCCATCACATCACTACAATGTGTTGTGCGTAATGTGCGTACCTATTCGTATTATTAGAGATTATATGATAATAAATAATGAAGTTTCAGCGATCGTGATCTTTCATAAATTCTTATCATCATTCTTATTATTTCTTATCACAGAATATAGTACTAGGCTGTACTAGGTACCTATTAAAATCATACGTATTACGTATCTAACGCCTAACGCATGAAACTAACTTGTTATTCATTTTCTTCTCTGAACAATGTAACGTACCTACTACTAGGAACTCTATTTAAATTTAAACCTTTTATTTAGCATTTAGCAAGAAATGAAAGTTTGTTAATTTTATTTAAAAATACTTTGATGACTTCACACTATATTTTAGCTGAGATTGCTAGATAGAAACTCGTCAAACTACTTTTTAAAATGTAATCTCACTGTTGCAGCACAGCCGCCCAGCCAGTCGCAGATACATTGTATATAATGACTACAACTGTTACAATGAACTTGAATGGCAATGTAGTGGGGTCACTCACTTGGTATGTTAAGTATGTTGGTGTACCAGTGACCATAGGTTTAACGATGTGCAAATTATATGATTGCTTTGTTAGAAAAAACAGAAGAGCTAATTTGCAAGGAAAAGTAAGTACCTTTAAGGATGATGTTATGTACCTAGTGGAGATAAAGATTATTAAGAAAATTTTCACTAGAAAACATTACTGAGCTGTGTGTGCAGCCTAGTTTAAAAATTTACTTGTTGCTCATAATGAATATCAGCCTACTTCAAAATATAATTTCATCATTTTCTTTTCCCAGGTCGTAGTTATCACAGGTGCAAGTTCTGGTATAGGTGAAGCCCTTGCACATGTGTTTTATGATTATGGAAGTAAAGTGGTTTTAGCAGCCCGAAGAATATCTGAGTTAGAAAGGGTCAAGCATGATCTAGTCCAAAAAAATTTGGTAGGTAATAATATATTTGGTACCTATAATATTCTAATTTGTGTAATGTTGTGAATAGTTTGTGTCTCAGTTCTTACTGATAGTTTATGAAGGGCTCTAGGTCTATTAACAGACTGATAATACCCATTTATATATACCTACTATAGACTAGAGTAGCTATTCAGATGAGTTCCATTTTGGTGAGAGTTAGAATATTTTTCTGTTGCTCTGATAAAAATAAGTTCATATTATATTCAAAGAATAAAAGACAGGCGCTAGATTGCTCATTATAGTTTATTCAGGATCTCGAAGTAGTGTAGAAACATTTTTTAGCAATCCCAAGTGGACAAATTTTGACTCCTTTGGCAGCCAGTCTAGTATACAGAAGTCTTAATTTTTTATTGTACACACAGTAAATAATTATCATACATTACAATATAGCTTTATGTACAAAGGCGAGCTTAACCCAATATTGAGTTTTCTTCTAGCAAACCTTTGGGGGAACATAAAGGACACAACAAATGGGTGAACATGGTGTACAATCAGAGAAAAATACATACTTCAATAAGATATAAACTATAAACATACATACATACTAATAATACATTCTAAATACATGAATATAAATATCTATAATATATGTAATAGAAATTATAACTATAAATAACCCATGTCTATCTAATTTTGGAAAGGAATAGTCTTTAATAATATCTATCGATTAATTTCCAGTCTACACCAACTTTAGAACCCATAATACTACAATTGGATCTGGCTGATTATGAAAACTTAGAACCATTTGTGGAAAGGGTTTATGATGTATGTGGCCATATTGACATTTTGATAAACAATGGTGGTATATCCCACCGTGGTTCTATATTGCATACTAAAATTGATGTTGATAAAAATATCATGGCTGTAAATTATTTTGGAGCTATTGCTTTAACAAAAGGTACCTGTGTTGTAAAATTTACCTACTATATTTTAAGCATTTTCTTTTCGGCGGATAGGGTTCGGGAGAGGCTGCACAGAGCTCTCCCAAACGGCGGCGGGCGCGGACGCCTACCGTCCTCCATGAGCGCTGGCCTGGGGGTGACGGTGGAGCGCGCGTATGCGCCCCCCCCCCCCCCTATTCCGGGGGTATGACGGGAACTACACGGTTCCCAAATCCGAGGGGGCCATCTCGAATCCGGAGATGGCCCGGGTCAAGCCGGGGTGCGAGGGAAATGCTCTTTGGGCCACCTTACACCCTGGCGTCAGAAGACCCTAGACGGCGTGCGGTTTTAGTCGGTAAGAGTCCGACATAACCTGCCCCGCTGGCCTCGGGGTGGGTACCCATGAGGATTTCCGCACGAAAAAAAAAAGGGGCGTCACACTCGCGCTGCCGACCCTGTAAAAACCTTCTAATGGCCTTCTTGAAGAACCCCATATTGAAGACGCTAGGGAAAACCACAGCAGGGAGGTCATTTCACAGCCTAAGCGTGCGCGGAATAAAATTTGTCTCATACCTCACAGTACGCACCAATGATGGTTGCATCCTCACGCAGGATGGATTCTCTCTGCCTGTGGCGATCGGAGCGATGGTAAAATGTGGTCGTTGGCATTATTTCGAATTCGTCCGAACACACGCCATCGTATAGGCGGTAGTACACATACAGCGAGGCCAAATCTTTTCTCAGGCTGAGAGGCTCCACACTGTCTACAAGTATAGGATCGTCGACGTGTGTCGACGGTGTCCAGGAATTGAGGCGCTACATTGATTGATGTCATGTATGATTGTTTCAGCATGCCTACCTAAAATGGTAGAAAGGAAAACTGGCCAGATAGTTTTTGTGAGTTCAGTTCAAGGATTAATTGCTATACCAGACCGTTCAGCATATGCAGCATCTAAACATGCTATGCAAGCATTTGGTGACTCACTCCGTGCTGAAATGCATCAGCATAATATCTTTGTAACTATGATTAGTCCAGGTTACATAAAGACGTCCATATCACTGAATGCATACACAGGTTCAGGTGATGCACATGGAGGTAAGAATACTAATAACTAATAATTATTTGGAACGATTCGCGGTCTCTACTAAAGAACTCGTTTGCTTCAACAATCATTGACAACAAGATGGCAAGGCCCATTGTCATATCAACTTGCTTATACTGCAAGTTATATCGGTATCTTTAGCTCTTTTTCGGATAAGCTCACTCATTACGAATTTTACCCTTCAAAGAAACCACAAGCATTCAGCGCCGTATTCCAAAATCGGTTTTTGATCTTACCTTATTTAGGTGACAATTAAAGGTCGTACAAAAAATGCTAAGTATAAAAAATGGGTATTTTTGAAAAGCGCTACGGTAGCGGTTAGCGCGAAGTAGGCAGTCTACAAATCCTACATTTTTCAATTCTTCATATTAATTAGAACGAATTTATAGACATTTTTACATAATTATATTTCTATAAACACTCTAATATACCTCTATGGGTTCTTTTTCTAGTGCGGAAATCCTTACGGATACCCCGTCGCTGGTCAGCGTGGGCGGTTATGTCGGACTTGAATAGACTAAGGGCTATATTTCACCGGCACACCATGGCGTGGCCCATAAGACATTTTCCTCATACCCCGACTAATCCTGGGCTATCTGCGGCTACCTGATGGCTCCATCGAGGATATGGGTGGTACCTATTATGCTTTATTTTATATGTTTGTTTCAGTAATGGATCCTCAAACTGCGGCTGGTTTCACACCAGAATATGCTTCAACCAAAATGGTAGATGCAATAGTGAAGAAACAAAAAGAACTAATTATAAGTCAGTTGGTTCCACGTCTGGCAATAACTATAAGACATTCCTTACCGTCTGTGTATTTTTGGATTATGAAAAGGAGAGCAAACAAAACCTCATAAATAGATGATTGGTATGCTGTATGGAAGCTAAAAGCGTATAATTCACTAATACTAAGTAATTATATTTTGTTATTATATGTTTACCGTTAACTTTGGGTAATAGGTAGTGGTACTTTGGACTTAGTAGTTGGTTTTTTTTATATTCAATAGGCCCGCGTTTGACCACTATCTCACCTGAGGGTAAGTGACGATGTGGTCGACGATGGAGCACGTTTGCCTAGAAGCAACCTATTCACTCTAGACTTAAAGACTCCCAGGTTATAGCTTTCCGGAAACACAGACTCAGGCAGGGCATTCCACTCCTTAGACCGGCTACACACACCCCGATAAATCGGCGGCGAAATGAGAGATGTGGTGGCAGTGTTGCCACCTTAGTGGTTATACCACTGTATCTACGTTTCGACTTTCTGCTAGCGGTGAAAAATTGTATTTAGTGGCTAGTGGTTTTTGTTAGTGGTTTAATTGAATCCAGGTTCGAGAATCCAAACTTAAGGAAAAATTATGTTGTCGTTACTCTTCTAATAATGCTTCAATATTATGGGACTATTATAACCACTAAGGTGGCAACACTGCCACCACATCTCCCATGTCGCCGCCGATTTATCGGGTAGGGATGGGCGATTCTTTCCGAAATAATAGATTTTTAAATCGATTCGAATCGCGGCCTGATGAATCGATCCATAAAAAAATCGAGGTCTAAAAATCGATTTCCAAAAAATCTATCTTTTTTTAAATTTTTCATTACAATGTATAAATCTGCGAGTTTTTGAGTAATTAACCGGCAGCACTCTTGTAACACGGGCACCTTCAACTAATTGTACGGTTAATACTAAGACAGAAAAAATCGGCTCATTGAATTTGGCCCCACTTGTTTTTTTTTTTAATTTTCGAACTTTTTGTACTAATTATTAGTTCTTCGTTAGTTCTTGACTGTTCGAACATTTAAATTGTTAGTTCGTATTTCGTTTATTTATAATTAATTAAACAAATTTTTGTCCTTAAGTTGACCCCCCTCACTATATTATATTTCTACTTTTAGTATTTTTTTAATTTTCGAACTTTTTGTACTAATTATTAGTTCTTCGTTAGTTCTTGACTGTTCGAACATTTAAATTGTTAGTTCGTATTTCGTTTATTTATAACTAGCGACCCGCCCCGGCTTCGCACGGGTGCAATGCTGATACTAAATTAAATACACTACAGCAAAACTATGAACGTTGTATATAAAAACATAGCGGCCCGCTCCGACTTTGCACGGGCATAAAATATATATATGCCTATGCCCCCCGCACTGCCCCGTCCGACCGGTACCGCCGGCCGCAAACGCAAATTTTAAATTTGTAATATCTCCGAAAATATTTGTTTAATTTACATGCTGTAAGGAACCATATTGATCTATATTAATTGCACATTGTATTTAAGGTACTTAATTCGATAAGGATTAATGCCGTATTGCTTAAAATAGCTTCGTAAATAAGCCATTTTTTCACGTAAAAAGTAAACAATAAAAATGGTTAATGTGGGTTATCCCTAAAAGATAAACATATACCATCGTGGACTTTTTTGTAGACCTTTTTATGGTGTACAATACTGTAGTACATTAATTTGATCTCACTCGTAGGGTTTAGGCAGCGTTTTCGCTAAATTGCTAAATAAGCCCAAAAAAATAGGTTAATTTACGACATCACGTTAGAAACCTCTAAAATTAGCAATGTTGCCTTAGTATATGATGCATGTATTATACATATAAACCTTCCTCTTGAATCACTCTATTTATTGGAAAAAACCGCATCAAAATCCGTTGCGTAGTTTTAAAGATTTAAGCGCACATAGGGATATAGGGACAGAAAAGGCGACTTTGTTTTATACTATGTAGTGATTAATTAAACAAATTTTTGTCCTTAAGTTGACCCCCCTCACTATATTATATTTCTACTTTTAGTACTGAAATCAATATTTTCTTATTAATTATCATTTGTTCGATCATAATTGACGTTTATTCGATTACAAATTAACAATAATTATTACTTATTTGATATTTTTAACTAAACATTCATCTCCCTCTCGAGGCTGTGTGAAGAGCATTTTACGTACACAACATGGACATAACATTATGTAAAATATTATTATGATGGTAATATATTAAGACGTGCGCGCATGCGCAACACAACAATGAGAGTGATGAATTTTTAATTAAAAATAAAGTAGAAATATATGGTGAAGGGGGTCAACGAAAATTTGTTTAATTAATTATTAATAAACAAAATACGAACTAATAATTTAAATGTTCGAACAGTCAAGAACTAACAAATAACTAATAATTAGTACAAAAAAAGTTCAAAAATTAAAAAAAGTAAGTGGGGCCAAATTCACTGAGCCGAAAAAATCGAATGTCGATTTTAAAGGGTGATGTATCGATGCAATGAATTGATCCAGTACTACGATTTAAAAGATCGATTGTTTTGGCTGGAAAAATCTATTTTTCCATTAATCGATCTCAGATCGCCATCCCTATTATCGGGGTATGTGTAGCCGGTTTTAGCTGTACGCTTAATGAACATATTGCTGAAGTGATTCGTGCGTGTGAGCGGAATATCCACCATATATAACGATGGCGCATCGCCGTACGTCTTGTCGTTCGGTGATGAAATGGGCTTGGAGGAATCAGGTTATGTAACCCCTGAGCAAATTCCCCGAAGTGCAACCGATAAAAAATCGATAGGCTAGCAACTCTGCGCTGATGCTCCAGACTTTGAAGCCTAGCCTCGACCAGCGCATCGTTGTTGATGAGCCTCTTGGCTCTTGGTTTTTACGTCCGTCGCCAATCGCGATGGACGTAAAAATTACTGATCGGATTTTGATACGGTTTTTTTTATTAGAAAGGTCCTGGTTAGACTTAAAATCTGCCGTATGGTTTGATTGAGTTTGGTTTCATTAAATATATGTTACCCAGAAGTATGTACTATAATCGTACCAAGTTTGATCAAAATCCCTCCAGTAGTTTTCGATCCACGCGTGCACATACGGACAGACAGAAAGACAAAAATTTAACTGATTGCATTTTTTGCATTATTATCGATCACCAATCATCCCCTAATAATTATTTTGTAATTATTATATTCAATGTAAAGAATTGAACCTCCCTACAGTTTTTTTATAAGTACCTAATATAGAAGATTGGACAACTCGACAACGGGTAAACCGATTTTCATGATTTTTGGTTTTAATTTTAAGTATACATTTGTCTCCGTCTATGGTGTGCCATTTTTTCGTTTTTATAGATAGCCTCATGTTTATCCAATAACTGAAGCAACCTAGTTACTCTGGATCTCCAGGTTGTAGCCAATTCCTGGAGTTCAGGCTCGACGGAGAACCCTACGGATTTCATAAGCTTGTATTAGCGCAATTAGAACACAGAGAAAAAACTTGCGCGCTGAAATCAGTAGGTTTCATTTCAGTTGATTGTAAAACTAATAACTATAAGTAGCCGGTAATTATACCTGTATTTACTTCTTTTTTGGGTGTCGTTTCCTCATTGTAGCTGTAAAATATGTGAAGGCACTGGTCTCTGAATCCTGGACCAGAGAATTCATATTTACTGTGAACATTGTAATTATTTAGTAATAGAATTTGCAGAAAGTCATAACTAAATTGGCTATAAGGCCGCAATATAAGGGTTATTGCTGGGTAACTAATATCAGTTGCAATTTATTTTATAATAATAATATACTAGGAACTAGGGGCATTCTACCGCTATAATTCATATCATAAGGTGATATTGACATAGACAATATAATCTTTTTATAATTTGCATATAAATAAAACTCTGTTTAATTGCAATATTGTATTTATTTCATGTTAACAGTGAAAATATATTATTTTAGTGATCACTGTTAGCATATCCTATAATCCTCAAATAATCCACTATCACATTTGATTAACTAAAAGCTTCCTTATATTACAAGACAATATCTTTTGTACATTCTTTAAACTAATTCTACAATAAACTTTTATAACATTTTTACACTACATCCTACAACAAATTATACAATTACAGTATAGGACTTAAGACATTAAATTAATAATTTAGAAAGTGGTGAGCTCTTTTTATGCTTTTTGTAGAAGCATTTTAGTGACTATCTAGTGTCATGTCCTTCAATAATAATTATGCTAAGTGCCAACTATGTTTTTACTTAAAAACATTATATAGTCTCCACAAGCATATGGCAGCAGCTGTCATTGATACCGTAGTATGTAGTATTATTTTTCGTTTATTATCTGTATGCACTAAAACAACTGGAGAGGCAGAAGTAAGATCACTCAACATGGGTAATGTTGCCAAATGTCGCCTATCCTTTTCTTCTTGATATTTGCAGCAGGGGTCCCATTGCCATGACAGTGTATAGCATCCAGCACAAAGGATGGATACTATACCAAAAGGTGAACAAGCTAGTGAACTCCACGCAAGACCTGAAATATTTTTTTTTACTTTAATGATTTTGATTTAACAAACCCTTTTGACACAACTAACAGATATAGGTGGATTTCATGTGTCATCAAGAGGTTTTGGTGGCTGACAGGCTCTGTTGTGCTTATGTGCAGTATTCCAATTTGCTTATTTAACATTTCACTACTCGTGCACTATAAGTTGAGACCTGACCGCTAGACCACAACGGCGTGTTTGTACAGCGCACAAAAATATAGTAAACAAGCTTCCATCCGAGATGTTACCTACCTGTCTACCTATTTTTTTACGAACAGTACGTCACGGGCTACTGAGGGACAGTGCAGGGGTAAGTGGGCGGAGAGCCCAAGTCTCAACTTATAGCGCATGTGTTATATTATATACCTATAATATATTTTACTTAATTGATATATGTTAAAAAGGTACCTATAAAATAGTATACCTATAGTTTGTTATTAAGACAAAATGTAACCTTTTGTATTTAGAAGCACATTTAGGTATCCATCAACACAATTTAGGTACTCAATTTATATTAAACGTCCCATCTAGAACTCATAGCTATTTAGAAGCACACATTTAGAACTTTTTGAATATATTTATACAAGATAGGGAGTCCTAATTTACTGAAATAATTAAAATTATTGTAATAATAATAAAAATACCTTGTTCCAGGGGTAAATCTGAAGTTAGATTGTTCCACTAGTAATCAATTTAGGTATAAAAGTTGTAACAAATCTTGAGCACATAAATCCTATTTGAAAAATAATTTGGTACAAAGTTGGTATCAACAATATTAATACATTTCTTTAACTTGTATAACCTAATAAATGCAGTAAAATAAAGTCATTTTGTGCTCAAAATGTGTAACGGTTGAATAATTGAAAAGCTTTTGAAACCAAATACCTGATGCAATGCTACAGAGTCCACTGTAAACAGACACCTTATGCAAGAGATTTCCTACGTAAATCCAACGTGCCGTTTCTTCACCAAGCGGCTCTGGTTCTATAACAATTACTCTAACACCGGCCTCCAATGCTCTTTCCAGTTCCATCTCAAATTTAATGTGAGCATTTTCACTATCATATACTTCTCTTATGATCGCGACACTGGATGGCTTTAGATCACTGTAAACAAAGCTCAATTATGTCATACTGAAATGTAATATATAAAGTTCACAACGGGCACGATTAAATATTTAGGATATTGGTAATATATGTCATTCTTATTTTCATAAATAAAACTTTGGTTTTTGTATTTTCAAGTATTTACACACCTGTCACTTTCATCACCCGCCATCTTATACATAGACAATATGATGAATATGTTATAGTTTTATAGAGGTATAAACAAATACGTTTATTAAATATTATTATCTTGATATTAGAATAGCATCACTGTTTCTATAAAAAATATATATAGTTTTCAGCTATATTATATTTACCATTGACGATTATTTGCAATTATTCGAATGAAAATGAGAATTGGGACCAATCAATTTTTGCTTATTTAACGGATACCACCCTCATCGGCCATCCGAGGTGGTTATGTCGGACTCGGATTGATTTCGCTGCCTCGGGTCTTAAATTATCATAGTGTATGGTTACCCGGTATCCCATATGGCATTCCCTCGCACCTCGGCTGACCTTTTTCAAGATAGTCCCATCGTACCCCTGACCTCGCCTGCTATAATCAAGCAAAAACGATATGTTAATTTGTCGACCGTAGCATCACTTCCATCTGAGTGGTCAAACGCAGGCCTTTCGACTATTAAAAAAGCAAACGGATCTCAGGCTCCTAAGTGAAAACTTTGAATGCAACTGGGTAATTATATTACCTAGATAAATAATCTATAAACTACCATAATCGGATAAATATTTTATCAGTCCGAGATAAGCGCACTTAATTTAGTAGGTAGGTACAATATGTACGATATAGTAAACTGTATATCCTGTTGTACGTTGGTTGTACGAGTATTAGTTGACGCAATAAAACAAAGTTCAAATTGATGAATTATACCTACTGCTGTAATAACACTTTACACTCATGCTCTGAAAGTTGGGTAGCCTTACATCCCGGTAATTGAGACCTGAAACGGCGTGCGTGCGGTTTTAGTCGGTTCGATGCCGAGGAACATGATTTGCCGTGCAGTCAATCTCTCAGTGGCGGATTTACAAATTTGCCGCTAGTAGGCTATACAATTTTTGCCGCCCCTGCTGACCCACGGGAACCGTATTTTTTTATCGTTTGGTAACCCCCATGGATACCACCTTCGTCGGCCATCGGAGATGGTTAATGGTTATGTCGGGATCGAGGTGACTAAAACCGCACGCCGTCTCGGGTCTTAATTACCGGGATGTAAGGTTACCTAATAGGCATATCCCTCGCACGCCCGCTGACCCCGGGCCATCTACAGTTTAAAGATGGCCTCCTCGAGGATAAAAGGGATGTAGAGTGAGCATCACGTCTGTTTGCCGACAGTGGGGTGTAGGGTGACATGACAGGCGGCCGTCCTGTCAAACAACCGTTGACTCGCGGACAAGCAGCTCGCCCCCGCTCGCTCTCCACTGTACCCTTTGCTAGTCAGAGGGACACGTGGAGTCTCGGAGCAGCCCTCTAGAGGGCCACTCCCACCCCGGTCGGATTGACCGCAGGCAGCAGCTTCTCTTTCGTGGCGAGTGGGAGGCACTGCTCACCTCTGTTGCCCGGGTGCACCGCATGGAGATTCCTACTCGCACCCACCCCTCATCGAGACTAAACGGTGAGGTGGTTAAGTCGGAATCGGACCGACTTAAACCACACAGTGTTCCGTCTAGGGTACCTACAACGGGGGGAACCCGGATGTACCCTAAGGAAGGAAATTCCTCAAGAACCCCACCAGGCATTGACCATCCATCGTGCAACAGGCGGCCTCACCGTAAATGCAGGGAGCCTAGCCCCCACCTTTTTTGAATTAGGTACGCGTGCAACACATCGCGCCGCCCGTCTAGGGTCTGCTTCTGCTAGGGCTAAGAGTAGCCCTTTCTCTTGGCCTCCAGACCCGCGCTCATAGAAGACGGAGGTCGTTCAACGCTCTCTGACGCCCGGTACGCTCCCTGCGTGATGGAAGAGTGGTAGACCTCTCCCGTACCCTTTCTACCGCCTCTTTTGCGTTCATCGCCTCCTCACAAAACGAAGCGGCGAAATCCTATGCACTTTCGCTTTGTACCATAGACAGAATAGTTGCAAGCGAGACGCTTCCCACACCAATAGCTGTCACGAGGTCGTAGCGTTGCCCATGCGGGCTCATGCCCAACTCAATAGTAGGTATAATCTTCACTAGGGCACGTCACTATTGAGGCAGTAAGACCCGTCATGGAGGACTGGCTGGTGAGGCGACATGGCAGCCTCTTCTACCGGCTGACGCAGATACTCACCGGGCACGGCTACTTCGGGAAGTACCTGTCTCGCTTATGCCAGGAGCAATCGCCCGCGTGCCAATCACTGCGGGAGCTGTCACAAGGACACTGTGCTCCATACTCTTGTAACTACAGAAGTGTGTGGAGCGCGGTGTCCTTGTGACAGCTCCATGATTCCTCCATGACGGGTCTTACCGCCTCAAATTGTGATGTGCCCTTTTTTTCCATGCGGAAATCCTCATGAATACCCACCCCGCGGCCAGCGGGGCAGGTTATGTCGGACTCTTACCGACTAAAATAGCACGCCGTCTATGGTCTTCTGACACCTGGGTATAAGGTGGCCCACAGAGTATTTCTCTCGCACCTAGGCTTGACCCGGGCCATCTCCGGATTCTGGATGGCCCCAAACCAGTTTGGGAACCACGGTGTTCCCGTCATGTCCCCGGAATATGAGGGGGCGCGCTTCTGCTAGGGTAACAGGCGGCTCCACCCGTCGCCCCCAGGTCTGCGTTCATGGAGGATAGAGGTCGTTAGACTCTCCGACGCCTGCGGTGTCTGCGCCCGTCGCCGTCTGGGAGAGCTCTGTGTAGCCTCTCCCAGACCTTTTCCGCCGCCTCCAAGTCGAGCATCACTTGCTCCCAGAAGGAGGTGGCGGGCGGCCGACCACGCGTAATTGTAACGTACCCTAGTGAAGAGTATACCTAGGTACTATTGAGCTAAAAACAGCGGCGCGTACTAATTAAAAGGTGGGTTAAGATATGCCTCTCCAAAAACACACTGCCCAAAACTCGTTTGTGTACCTATATAATGAAGTTATTTTTGTATTTATGTAAGAAAAAAAAATTGGGCCAAAATTGCCGCCCCCTAAAATCTGCCGCCCTAGGCTCCAGCCTACTCAGCCTACTGGTAAATCCGCCACTGCAATTTCTTGACATTTCCATGTTTAGGTATTTGTTTGAATATTATAACAAACTTCCCCATAAATTAATGAAATCAGTGTTTATTGCGGTTTAAAGACCAGGCATTTTAGGCACTCGAAGATACTTTCTACAGACTACGCCACCTAATATCTTTCGATCGAACCTATGAACATAACGGGTATGTTAACATCGATATCAGATAGATGGCGCCAATTAATTAGGTACTTAGGGGAAAGGTGTACAAAACGATCCCTTGAGGTCAAATGATTCCCAACTGTTTAAAACAAATCACTAGTGCCATCTGTTTAAAATCGCCACAAACGTATTCCCCGCATCCCGCTCAGTTGTTGGGCGAAGTTTTATGGCAGTGTGATCACTATTGGTAAGTAAATTGATAAAAAAAGAAAATCAGAGTGCTCGATCTAAGTTAAGCTGAATATTAATATTAAATTGGTGCTAATTTATTGTGATTTGGAAAATAGCTATTTTATTAACGGTTTCTATAGCATTTCAGTAACATTTTGAACAGGTGTTGGTTCTCAATATGATAGCTATTTCAGGTTATTTTTACGAAGTTTTCGAAATAATACGATTGGGGTCAAATGATTACTCTTTGCGGGTATAAAATGATCCCAGGGATCATTTTACCAACAACATTTTGTCAGTTTACAAAAATAGAAGGATACAATATATGATTTAATATATTGGGATACCTACCTACTATAATTTATACTTAGTACCTAGTATAAGTATAATATTATCTATAATGCCACATTCAGCTATAAATTTCATAATGTTGCCAGTACAGTTAAATCCACTGCATTGTATTATGGTATTTTTTTGGTATTAGTTACCCTGTTGTTTCTATATCTTCTTCTATATACTTATAATAAAACTGTAGAGATGTCAATTCTATTGAGGGGAGGAAAATAGCTATTGGGGGATAATTGGTGATCCATAAAAATGCAATTTTTTTGTCTTTCTGTCTGTCTGTCTGTATGCGCACGCATGATCAAAAACTGCTGGAGGGATTTTAATCAAACTTGGTAGATACGATTATAGTTCATAGTTCTGGGCAACATATAGGTTACTTTTTATACCATCTGATACCCATGGCTTCGCCCACGCTTCGTTTTTGGTCATATCTCCGGTTCTACTTAACCAGTTACAACCAAGTACGGTAAATTTTGAGTCTAAGCAAAACGTCCATCGCTGATCTCGATGGACGTAAAAACTATTGAACGGATTTTGATGCGGTTTTTTTATTAGATCGGTCTTGGTTAGACGAGTGGAGACCAGTAGAGTAAATAGTGCAGTGGAGAGTGGACTCAAGAGTGGAGTAGAGAGTGGAGTGGAGAGCGAAGTGGAGAGTGGAGTGGGGTTGAGTGGAGTGTGAAGTGTGGAGTAGTGAATGGATACTTAATTCTTGTGTTGTGTAATCTCAATCAATAAATCTTTATTTCTTTCTTCTACGAGTATATGTCTTTATTCTTTTACAGATCATGCCACGTAATTAGGTACTGTAGAAAAATTACTCGACAAAACTGGAGTGAGGATGTCTAATTAGAAGACTTTTTTTTTTAGTTATATTAGAATATAATTAGAAGATGATTACTAGAAGATAACAAAGGCTTTTAGTTAAACTATATAATTCATATATTGTTATAGAGAATGTCGATCTCAGACTGTGATGATTATGATTATAGAATAATAACTTCATAAGGAGGCTGTAATAAATAATTATTGTTAAAAAAATAATATTTTTGTTCCTATTAACGCTACTTTTGGTAACAAATATGATTATAATACACAAATATTTTATTAAAACTGGGAGGGTAAAATGATCCCCGGGATCATTTAACCCCTACCCTTGGGATCATTTTGTACACCCAGGTGTACAAAATGATCCTTTAGTAAGCTTCTGAAAAATGTCTAATAAATTGGAAAACGTAAATAAATTACAAAATTGTGGTTTGCTAGTATATGTATAACTAAATGGTTTAACTAAAATTTCTTAAATGGTTACTATAGGTTTAATATTTTTGACACAGCAGGCATTTTCCCTTAGGGGGATCATTTTGTACACCTTTCCCCTACATTATACTGCTTTAGCTATAATATTTACCCGAGTGCCGAAGAAAGGAGCCGTCTCGGGTCCCCAGCTGACCCTGGGCCATCTACGGTTTTAAGATGCCCTCGACCCCCGAAAAGGGAGTGTGGGGCCCCACCTCGCTGACGCCCATGTAGGGCCTACACCCGACCGTCAGTCAGTTGGGTTGACCGGTTGGGTGACAGGCCGCCGTCCTGTCACCCAACCGTCCGCGCGTGGAGAATCAGCGCGTTCCCCGCCTGCTAGTCAGAGGGACATGTGGAGAGCCTCGGAGCAGCCCTCTTGAAGGCCACTCCCACCCCGGCCGAGTTTGCCGCAGGCAGCAGTGGCGGGTGGGAGGCGCTGCTCGCCTCCGTTGCCGGGTGCACCACGTGGAGGTCCCGGCCCGCGCCCTGTACCTATAGACTAGGCTTCCCTGTAGCATTATTTGCGTGAATATTTTTCGCACAGGAACTTACCTATTCCTGAAATACCTATAAAAAAAAATAAGTACCTACTAAATTCATATCCATGTCACGACAGGTAAGTATAGTCATTCAGCTGTTTTACGTGATCGGGTAAATAAAACCAACAAATTAACTTAAAAACCTTCACACTAAGTCGGACAGACGATCTGTTAAATTTTATATTCCACAATAATAATAATTAATAGGTGGATATTGCAAATCATGGCGTAAGGGTAATGTGGGTAATGTAATGATCCATATTAATCAGCAGTGTTCAATCCTGGCATTTGCACTAGATGGCGTTAGGTGTAACTGATGAATGTCGATATAAGTTGTCAGTTAACAGGATGACGAGCTGCCCTGCCTAGTTCGCCACCCTATCAGTATATAAGGCTGTTTCTGTTAGGGGTTTTTCATCTTCACAGCCTCAAAAAGCAGCAACCGTTGCTGTCTAAGTATTGTTTGTAGGTATGTGTCAGACCAAATCAGCTGTCTTTGAACAAACTCGGTAACATACCTAGATGTCCAAATTGCAATTTGAATGCTGGTTTGCCATCCAACATGATGACAATACTCCTAGCTTTCTTTGAATTACCAGTTGGTGATTAAGTGGAAGATTTATGACTTATGTACCTACCTATGTACCTAGTATATTATTTATGTTTTATTTAGTTTTTTTTTTGTATTATAATTATCAAACAGTACCTACACATGTTACCACAATCATCTACAAAATAATAATTATGAATCTATGTAATAACTAAAATATTTCCCTCCACTCACGAATGTCGCCCACAACGACCGTTCTAAAATCCGCTTGCCTGTTTAGGAAAAGGTGAATGTTGCAAACTGTATTCCAGCAAGTGTAATATAGTTCGAAGTCAACACGTGTAAGTAAGTGACTTTCGATGTTATCTCCGTAGGATAAGGTAGAGAATTGTTTCAATTTAGCTTACGATATTCGACTTATCGACATCATATTGTAAAGGCTGTTTGGTGTTGAGATACTTACTTAAAAGGCGTGTGTGGGTGCAAGGCTGACCTTATAGGTGCTACCCACAGTCTTTGCTAAACATTTAGTATGATTTCCCTGACATCCCACATCAGACTGCTATTATCACCATAAATGAGAAGGCATGAAGTTATTAATGTGTCAAATAGCCCATATTTGAAGTAACTACCTATTTTGTCAATTTTAAAGAAAGTCAAGCTTTATACTGATAACATATAAATATAATTTGATTTCTTAAAGAAAAAGCACAAACTGCATGACTCATAATAAATTACACGGATTTTACTTATTCGTTTTCACTTTAACTTAAAATTCAATAGAAAATGTTTTTTTTTGTTTGGAAAACGGTGTATGTCGGTCAAGAAACAATGACTCGGTTTCAACAATATACCTACTTTCATAACCATTGACTGATTATGGACGTATGGTCACTCTAATACATTATATTCACATATACTTACCCACCTTAGCAAAAGAGTATGTACTTAGTACAGTTTACACGCTTAAGGCAAATATGATGGATTGCCGTGTGTTATCATAAATTGACCAAGATTCAGGTCAAATAATACCTATAAGAATAAGAATAAGAATAAGAATAATTTATTTTTAAATCCAAAGATTCCAGAAGATACATATATCCGTTGATGTTCTTACTAGGCGTAGCCTGTATCAAGAACATCTTTACAATTTTATTAGACTTACTAAATATAGGACTTAAAAAGTATTCAAAAAAAATGATAATAAAAATTAAAACTGAAAACAGAGCAAGTACAAATCAATAAAAAATATGTCTCTTTTACTCTCTGTGTATGAGTGTGTGTGTATGTATATGTGTGTGCATGTGGAAGTGTGCTGTGAGAGTGTGTGTGCGTGCGTAGGTAAATGTGATTTGTAATTATGATATTATTGAACAAAGTGTCTCTGTTTCAGTGTAATCTAAGTTTTTTAATTTTTCTCGTATTTTTTTCTGACTAGTGTGTAGTGAATCAGACTTAAAGTTATATTTATTAACTGTTTTATTGTATAAGTAAGGAAACAAAAATAGTTGTGTTCTATTTGCGAATGCTGTTCTAAATAGGGGCACAGGAATTTTAAAAACTCTTTGTTTTAGCATGTGACTATAGTTTGAGGAATTCAGTACTTTCTTATGAGTATGAAGTATGGCCTTTTCAATGTACAATTGCCGGATGCTGAGAACATCTGCTTCTTTATAAAGGCTTTTGGTAGGATATCTCCTAGGTTTTTTTAACATTACTTTAAGTATTGAGCGTTGAGACCTTTCTAATAGTAATAAGTGGCTTTTGGCTGCACCTCCCCATACATTGATGCAGTAAGACATGACCGATTGGCACAGTGTTATGTATATAGTATTTAACTAGTACGGCGCGTGGGTGCGCGGCCCGCTAAAGCGGACCACGTAGATGAGTGGACAACAGGAACCTGGAACAGGGGTCCGTTTGGATTTAAAGGTTTGGTGTGTAAGTAATTATGTAACAGTTTTTCTTGGTTCTGTACCAGAAAGGTTCCAACCGGGCCCCATTACTAAGCCTCCGCTATCCGTCCATCCTTCTGTCTGTCAGCGGGCTGTATCTCTTGAACCGCAATAGGTAGAGAGTTGACATTTTCACAGAATGTGTATTTCTATTGCCGCTATAGCATGAAAATTTAAAAAATAAAAAAGTGTTATTTCTTGTACGGTGGTACGGCACCCTTCTTTGCGAGTCCAACTCGCACTTGACCGATTTTTCAATATTACTATGTCGTATAAAAATAAACAAAAAGCTGTTTCAGAATGCACAGGTGAAGCCCTTTCATATGATACTCCACTTGATATAGTTATCTTACTTAAAATACTAATTATTAGTTCATGACCACAATTTAATTTTTTTTGTGTAATGTAGCCACAAATTCACGGTTTTCAGATTTCCCCCCTAACCTACCTACCTGCCAAATTTCATGATTCTAGGTCTACGGGAAGTACCCTGTAGGTTTCTTGACAGACCGACAGACAGACAGACAACAAAGTGATTCTATAAGGGTTCCGTTTTAGGGTTTGAGGTATGGAACCCTAAAAAGAAACCTTTATAGGATCACATCGTTGTCTGTCTGTCTGTCTGTCGTGTCGTGTCAAGAAATCCCGTTGAATTAAATCACTTTGGCATATCTACCTATCGGTATGCCTTATAGCAGACATAGGGGGAAAAATCTGAAAACCGTGAATTTGTGGTTAGATTGAAAAGTTGGGACTTGGAATTCAATACCTAACAAAAGTCTATGCTCGGCATTTACAATAGGTAGGTACCTATTATTTCACCAGGAACAGTTCCTTATTCTCTATGGTTTAGGAGTGTTGTACCCTGCATCATCAGGTTTGTGGAATTCAGACTTGAAGTGTAATCATGAAGCTGTTGCTTGATGCCTAAAATGCTGTTATGTTATTCTCTATGCTATGCTATGCTATGTTATTCTCTACACCACCTATAAGGTTGACTGGTAGAGAATGCCTGTTGCATATGTGCATGAAGTTTTTATAAATAAATAAAAATGTAAGAAATTCTCGAATCCCCATGGTTTAAGAGTTCAGCACCTTGCAGCATCAAGATTGCGGAGTCGGGATCCGAAGTTCAATTATGTAGTCTATGCTTGGTACTTAAAATATTATTGCATTGCACCATCCGCAGTTTCTGAATCACTATAGTTTGTGAGCGCAGCTGTACCCTGCATTATCAGGGTTGAGGGGTTGGGACTTGAAATCTAACCATGAAGTCGTTGCTTGGTACCTATAATATTAATTCACAATGAACACTTTCTGAATCTTGATAACCTAGGGCCTAGGCGGGCAGTAATCTTTCAGCATCAGGATTAGGGATTTGGATCCAGATTTTTTTATGGGACCAAGACGAAAACTTCTACTGTTTATTTAAAAAAATCTTTGCAAAAAAATGAAAATAAACGGGCCGTTTTGAGAACCACCTCTTTTTTGGAAGTCGGTTAAAAGCATATCAAAGTCTTGCACATTTGTCTCTTCAATATTCGCCTTATATTTTGTATGGAAAAATAAATTTCGCCATTTTGAATTTTTTCTCTATTCATCGAGTAGACCTCTAGGCTAGGTCCTTATCATCTTTTGCCAAAAAACCTCTCTTCTATCTTCTATTACCTATACTTTGTGAGATAGACGCTGTCGAAAATTGTATGGGCGCCATCTTGAATCTGCCATTTTGGTTATATTTTTAGCTCACTGACAATTGGATGAGATTCCGAGTGGTTTTTATTTGAACACTCCCTACCTCTCTTCAATACCTTGGCCGTGCTCTTCACCCGTCTCCAAAATCTCCATATTTTTCCTCCGAATGAATTTTCGTCCTTTATATGAAAGCATCAGGGAAAAAAAATACAGCAGAGGTGAACCGAAACACAATTCATCCATCTTTAATACTTTCTGAGAGAGACACCCATGACATTTGTGTTGACGCCATCTTGAATCCGCCATTTTGGATTTATTTCCATCTCCCTGCCAATTGGATGAGGTTCCAAGTATTTTTTGTTTGAGCAGCCCTCACCTATGTCTAATACCTTGGCCGTGCTTCTCACCCATCTTCCAAACCCTCGATCATCATCTATCTACATATTTCTGACTAAGAGTTCTTCCACAAAAACATTTTAAAAAGAAACTATGTATAAATCAAAGTCTTGCATAGTTCAAAACTTGTAGTCTATTCAATGTTCGCCATACATTTTCTATAGAAAAATAAATTCCACCATCTTGAATTTTTTTTCTATTCATCGAGTAGACCTTTGGATCCTGATCATCTTTTGCGAAGAAACTACTCTTCCATCTTTTATACTCTCCGAGATGGACACCGAGGAAATTTCTATGGCGGCCATTTTTTTTTCGCCATTTAGAATTTTTTTTCAGGTCACTGGCAATTGAATGACGTTTCGAGTGACATTTGCTCAAGCACCACCAACCTATCTTCAATACCTTAAGCGTGCTCTTCACCCGTCTCCGAAATCCTCCATCATCAGCTCTCTCCATATTTTTCCTCCGAATGAATTTCCATCCTCTATACGTAACCATCGGTGAAAAAAAAAAAATTCATACAAAATTGTTCAGGAGAGGTGACCAATGAGTGAGTGAATCAGCACGAGCAGCTATATATATATTAATAGTTCTTTACTTGCAACGTCTCGTAACTGTTTCATAACATAAATTAGTTTTCTGGATCTAGCTGATATGTCTAATATATGCTGTTTGTAAGTAAGTCGGTCGTCTAAGGTTACACCTAGATATTTTATAGTAGTAGCTTTATGTATGTAACTGCAATTACAAATGTCTGCGTCAGAGTTATTTCGAGATTTACAGGTATGAATTTTTATGTTGGTAATATTATATAGAGCCGATGCAGATGTTTTGTGAAAAGCAAGAAATTTAGTTTTTTCTGTATTAAGAGTGAGTAGGTTATTATTGAGCCATTCCATTATCTTGGCCATGCCTTGTTCTGTTTTACTTATACAATCATTCCAGGTATTACTGTGGAATATTATAGACGTATCATCTGCATAACAGACGATTTTTGCGTTATTAATGGGAAGAGCGGTAAGATCGTTGATATATAGCAGAAACAATGTGGGACCAAGGACGCTGCCTTGGGGTACTCCAAAGCTCGTATTAGCTTTATCGCTTACCCAAGAATCTATTTTTAGACACTGTTGCCGTTCAGATAAATAACTTTGAAACCAGTTTAGAGCCACCCCTCTAATTCCTATACTTTCCAGCTTTTTTAATAGTATAGGAATAGCGACAGTATCGAAGGCCTTAGCAAGATCTAAGAATACCCCAATGCAATTTCGTCCACTGTCTAAATGTGTAACTACATCATTTGTCAACAAACTAACTGCGTCTTCTGTTGATTTGCCTTGCCGAAAGCCGAATTGATTGTTTGATATCATGTGATTGTCCTCAAGATATTTAACTAAACGCTTATTGACCACTCTTTCAAGTATTTTCGAAAAAATTGGTAACAGGGATATTGGTCTGTAGTTATTAGGAGTATCGGTTTTGCCACTTTTATAAATTGGTACTATTAGGGCAGACTTCCATGCTTGAGGTACTGTACCGGAGGATAAACTTTGGTTTATAATTTTTGTAAGTGGTTCGAGTAATTGTTTATATATAGTCTTGATTAACTTTGTAGATATACCGTCAGATCCTGGTGCACAATCTGTTTTCAGACCAAGTAGTATGGATTTAATTTCATTAGGATCAGTCGGTTGAAAGAAGAAAGATGATTTTGGTGAAGTTGTCATGTCAACATTAAGTGCTAGACAAGACGGGTTGGTTTGGAGTTTATCTAGAGTAATTTGAGCATATTTTTTGCCAACACCTGCAAAAAATTCATTACAATAATTAACTGCATTTTGAGGAGAGTCATGTGATGTTATTAAATCTAATGAATTATTAGGTTTTTTAGATTTTCGTTGAGATATCATATTTATAGCTTGCCAAAGTTTGCGAGGGTGTTTTTTACTATTCTCAAGTAGTGATGAGTCATATTGAATCCTATTATTACGCAGCAGAGTTTTGTAAAAGTTTCTATATCTGATAAATATGATTACTTTAATATCTGTTTTAGGTTTATTCCTTGCATCAAGGTGTAGTTTATCGCGGATACGGGAACACCGTAATAGTCCTTGGGTCATCCAGGGTTTTAAGATTATATTTTTACGTGTAAACTGAATATGTTTTGAATTAGAGTCAATTATTCCTTTAATAATACCAAGAAAAGTGTCTGTTTGCTCGTTTATATCTTCTAAACTTGTGATTAAATTCCAGTCAATATTATTAAGTTCCTCGGCAATAGAATCGTATTTAAGACGTAAGCAATGTCTTGGGGGTTTTGGTAAAGGAAGTTCCAAGCCTGTAATGCCAGTGATAACAAGATTATGATCAGTTACCGTAGAAGGACACACTATTGTCTCAATGTTTACATCGCCACTATAAAATACATGATCGAGACAGGAGTCATGTCTAGTTGGTTTATTGACAGCTGGTAAGAGACCAATTTCAGCCATACAGCATAGATAGGTGGATGCGTCTTGGTCATCTAGTTTGGTTATATTAATATTTATATCACCAGTGACTATAGTGCACGGACCTCGTCTGTGGGATCTACTAACTTCATACAATGAATTGACAAAGGGCTCAATGTTTTTATATGATGGCGACCGATAAATACCTAGTATGGTGATGACATTGGGAATTTCAATAATTAAGCAGTCAGCCTCGTTAAATTTAGGTTCGTGTATTAGAGGTGACCAAACATCTTTAACATAAGTAACAACTCCACTAGATTTGTTTGTATGTTCTGTGGTGTGGGAAGCTGTGTAACCAGCCATGTCGGGCAAACAAGAGTTTTCATGTAACCAACATTCTGTAAAAATGAATACATCAAAATTGACACCCAATCTTTGCAAAACTATGAGAAAATCATCGAAATTCATGCTTATACTACGTATGTTGAATGTTAATATTTTGAAGTTATGATAAACTATTATTCCATTGCACTTTTCTATTTCATTAATATAATGACAATTCACCGGAAACGCATTATCAATGTATTCTATGATATCAAGTGATGCCATAACCACTTATTAATATTAATAAAATTAATGAAAATAACACAAATAGAATAGTAATAAAAATAGTTAAAGAGATTACTAATTGGTAAAATGTCAAAATTTTGAATAAATGTTTACCCCTAGGAGATATAGTTTTAATCATGAATTTATATTTTATCTTTAGAACTTTATACAGAATGTTAATAATATGTGAGCCATTTAGTGACTTAAATATACTTTTCAGATCAAATATATCTGATAAAAATAATAATGAGTTTATCCTATCTGGTACTATATTGATTAGAGTAATGCAGTTGTGTAAACATGTTAGAACATACCTATTTATAATGCAGTCAAATATTGAGTGTAATACGACAGAGAAAGTATTTATATTCTGTAGGTTGTAGAATGAATTAATTTTGTAGTAATATATAACAAGAATATTTCGAATTATGTTTATCTTTGAGATTAGTGTGTGTATTAATGTGAGAGAGCAGTTCAATTTATTAATTTCAAATATACTAAGAGGATGTCTATACAGCGAAGTGAAATTTGAGCTCAATATAAAAGTATTACGAAATATATCAAAGTTGTAAATTAAATGTATATTAGCAAGTTTTTTTTGAATTTTGTTTGTATTTGAGATTAATGCGTGTATTTGTGTCAGAGAGTAGTTCGAAGTGTTAATTTTAAATATATAAAGAGAATAACTAAACAATGAAATAAAATTTGAAAATAATATAAAAGTCTTACAAAATATATTATTATTAAAGCTGTGAATTATATCCAACTTTATATAATCAAAGATATCCAACTGAAAAGAAGAGTATTTACTTGTAGGTAACTACTTATTGTAAAATTAATGCGCACGCAGTCTGTTTGTGGGTAGTAAACTTTAGTAATTAAAGAAGACTACAAGATAATATACCTACAAATGCGGTGTAGGTAGGTACTTGGGTTGATAGAGGATATAGTACTATTTAGTATTCTGTGTTATAGAGAAATAAAATCTATACTTATTATAAAGCTGTAGAGAAATCAATTCTGTACATTGAATACTTATATTTACAAAATAACTATTGGAGGATGATTGGTGATCGATACTAATGCAAAATAAAATAAATAAATTTAAAAATTCAAAAACCCGACTGCCTAACAACTGAAAAGAAAAAAACAAGCACTTATAGTCAATCCACTCCTTATTTTTGCGTTTGACAGCAGTTTTAGAATGTAACTATTGCATTTATCGTATAAGTAAACTTGGAAATATGTGACCAAGAAATTACATAAACTGGCGTATCATATGTATCTACCCTATTTATAACTCATTACCAAAATTAATTGTTTCGGTTGATTTTAAATTTATGATTATTTGCTCACTCAATGAAAACAGCTACACTCTACCATATCTAGTGTTGGGATTGAATGAAATCGCTGCAAATTACGAATCCAAAATAATCGTTCACACTTACTTACATTTATGTCAACATAAAAGTTGTTGTAACATGTAAGCTTTGTTTTTATGGTGTATTTATGGATTCTTGTACATGTTTTCAATGGCTAATCATCTCAAATTTTGTTGGAAGATCAAATAATAGCCATTATTTAATGTTATCATTATAATAAAAATAAAACTATTTTTAACAGATTTTATTGCGAATTATTTTAGTCAGTTACACATCTGGCACTCAAAAGAAGTATATAAAAAAATATAAAATATCGAGCAGAAATAAAATATTGAAGTTTGAAATCGATTGCAACTTCTTCAGAGATAATGTCGATTATTGTTTGAAATCGGTCAGGTTACGCATTTGGACATAACTATTTGACAGAAAATTGAAATGTCAAACGCAAAAATAAGGAGTGGAATGACTATAGATTTTGATGTCCGGTGGTCTAGAAACATAACAACTGAACAGTCGGGATCCATTATTCGACAGCCAATCTAATTTTTCCATGGATCCCGACTGTTCGACCACCGGACATCAAAATCTAAGTGCTTGTTTTTTCTTTTCAGTTGTTAGACAGTCGGGTTTTTGAATTTTTAAATTTTTTTTTTTATTTTATACTTTTTAGTTACTTACATAGCTGCCCAGATAATAATAAAGTATAAAATCTATCTTTTATGGAGTTCATAATTTTCGTGTAGTGAAGGGACATTACCGAAATTCAAACTTAATTATTATATTTTTGCTCATATCTCCAGTTCTACTAAACCAATTGTAATCAAACAAACGTAAGATTTTAAGTCTGACCAAGACCTTTTAAACGAATAAAACCACATCGAAATTCGTTCAGTAGTTTTTGCGTCCATCGCAGTCAAATGTTTGTGGCGCCAAAAATCCGCCATTTTGATTTTCTAAAAATTTTAATATACCTGGTGTCACTCACACAATCATGACAAATCAAACAAAACCTTGTTTGTCAAAATCCGTCAAGCAGTTCAGGCTGTAGAGCGTGCAAGACAAATTTTCAAGATTTTTATTTTACCGCCAAAAAGCCGCCATTTTGATTTTCTAGAAATTTTAATATACCCGGTGTCACTCACACAATCATGACGAATAAAATGATACCTCGCATGTCGAAATCCGTCAAGCCGTTTAGGCTGTAGGCCGTGACAAAGAAATGGACATACATACATACATACATACATACATACATAGTCTCGAAAAACATTGCCCTCCTTTCTTCGGCAGTCGGGTAAAAAATGAAATCAGTAATTTTTTTTCTCTCTGTCTGTCTGTCTGTCTGTATGTGCACGCATGGATCAAAAACTACTGGAGGGATTTTGATCAAACTTGGTACGATTATAGTTCATGCTTCTAGGCAACATATATATAAAGCTACTTTTTTACAAGCTGATACCTGTGGCTTCGCCCGCGCTTCGTTTTTAGGTCATCTTTGATTATCTCCGGTTCTACTTCCAATTACAATCAAACATACCTACTATAAAAGTACTATACAAAAGTGGGGAGTGGGGAGTGGGGAGTGGGGAGTGGAGAGTGGAGAGAGGAGAGTGGAGAGCGGAGAGCGGAGAGCGGAGAGCGGAGAGCGGAGAGCGGAGAGCGGAGAGCGGAGAGCGGAGAGCGGAGAGCGGAGAGCGGAGAGCGGAGAGCGGAGAGCGGAGAGCGGAGAGCGGAGAGCGGAGAGCGGAGAGCGGAGAGCGGAGAGCGGAGAGCGGAGAGCGGAGAGCGGAGAGCGGAGAGCGGAGAGCGGAGAGCGGAGAGCGGAGAGCGGAGAGCGGAGAGCGGAGAGCGGAGAGCGGAGAGCGGAGAGCGGAGAGCGGAGAGCGGAGAGCGGAGAGCGGAGAGCGGAGAGCGGAGAGCGGAGAGCGGAGAGCGGAGAGCGGAGAGCGGAGAGCGGAGAGCGGAGAGCGGAGAGTGCAGAGTGGAGAGTGGAGAGTGGAGAGTGGAGAGTGAAGTGAAGAGTGGAGTAGTGAGTCATTTAATTTAAATAGACTTGGTGGTGATACCGACCTCCACGCGGGCGAAGCCGTGGGCGGAAGCTAGTAGGAAATAAAACGGTGATTTTGGTAGGTGAATCAATGAGAATGAGAATGAGAATGTAAGTGGTCAGCCGTGCCAGGGTCAACCTCGCAGGATGTAATATAATAATATCTACAGCATATTTAAAGGTATAAAAGGTTATGAAAAACGGGGCAGCGAAAGGTCTCCCCAAAGGAATAAGAGAGGCGTTGTTTCTGTTGTTTCTAAACAACGGAAACGGTTAGAAGAAGGTATGTCACGAGCGAAGCCGGGGAGGTTCAGCTCAATAGAAGATGCAGCGGGATACACTCTGGGCAAAAAAGGCGGCAGCGCCCCTCTCCCAGGGGAGACGCTGTTGTCCACGGAAAATACCGGCCATAATGGGAGCGGCACTGTAGAGGGCTTCCCACATGTCCTTCTGACTACTGGAGTATGTAGTGGAGTGCTGGCAAAGGGCGGGCAGGTTGCCGAGGCAGGCGTATTATCCCGTTACCCCATCCCCTCCTTTCCGGGGTTCGGTAGTGACATCGTGCTTCCAACTCCTAAGGGGGCCATCTCAAAGCCGTAGACGGCCCAGGGTCAACGGGGGAGCGCGGGATATACTCTAAGTAATTTTACAACTGAAACTTGAGACGGCGGCATGCGGTTTTTATCAGGTCTGAGTCAGACTTAACCACACCTGATGGCTGCCAGGGGTGGTATCCGAAGGAACTTCCGCACGAAAGAGGATTTTGAAATGGGATTCGAAATCCACTCGTGCGGGCTGAACCGCGGGCAACAGCTGTATTACCTATCTCACTTAGTCCTATTACATCAGGATGCTATTTCTAGGCGCTTCAGCCCAGCCCGTCCAAGCAATCATCTCAGGCGCCTTGGACGGTCGCTTAAACTCAGCCTTTCCTAAGGCCAATAGTCCACATTATAAATAATTGTAGATTATATAGAAATACTTGTACAACACTATCCGGACCTATGTACCTTAATTAAATATTTTGCCTATTAGAAAGTTCAGTTATCAATAAATATTGAAAATATGTGCAAACAAGTATTGCTCTAAATAAAACACCTGATATTACGTGAAGGGACATGGGTTCACTTGAACTAACAGTTTTAAATGTAAGCAAATACAATTGTTGCTAAACTCTTACAAAATGCGGCAATTGTTCTAATTTTCTACGATCTGTAAGCATGTTTCAGTATTTAATCTATTTCCTTGTTTGCTCTGCAACAAAGAAATGGCACAGATGCGTGTTTACAAACTCGAATTTAGGTAGGTACCTACCTACTTAGTTTTGTACAGAAGGTACTGTATTACTCAATGCTGATACATACGAGTATAGTTGCTTACCAAGTTAACTTTATACTTACTTAGATATACAAATAATTTCACATACTATACATTATTAACTTATAGTTATAATACCTATGTTTTAATGTTGAATGTGTACTTACTACTTCCATATAAAAGCTTTTCTATGCATCTTTTCTCCTATTATATATATGAAGATAAACGAAATATAAGTATAACATTAAAGGCTTTTTCCTAAAAAAATACTCAATGCATATACTCATTGCATTTTGCGAGGTTTTTACCAACACCACCAACACGACTAGCAATTTCGTTAAATACTAACTTCCGCCCGCGGCTTCGCCCGCGTGGAGATCGGTATCGTCACCATGGTTACTTATAGTGTGAAGCTAGCTTATAGCATGGTTTTAACATAATAATACGTAACAACATTCAAATATGAGTCGTTAGATTACACGTTGTTGCAGAATGCGTTGAAGAAATAAAGGTTCACAGCTCGTTCTCCGTAGGTGATAGCGTGATAAAATATATTATGTAGCCTATGTATTGACCCGTCTTCTTAATAATATTCGTGCCAAATTTGAAGTAAATCTATGCAGTACTTTTTGAGTTTATCCCGGACATACAGACAAACAGACAAACAGACAGACTTTTTATTAGAAAGGTCTTGGTTAGACTCAAAATCTTATGCATATTTGATCGCAAGCGGCTATTAGAACCGGCGATATAAAAAAAAACGCGAAAATCGACGTCCACGCGGGCGGAGCCGCGGGCAACAGCTAGTTAATAATACATTTTCACTACAATCAATATATTTTTTGTATCCCGCATATCACTAATGTAGTGATAACGTAGGTAAATTATACCTTGTGTTTGAAAAAGTACGAAGTACTTTCTGAGTACCTAGGTGTACCTAGTATAAAGTTATTTTATTCCTCCTGCAAACATTTCATACGCCTTGTGTTGTGCGCGAGATTGCCGTACGGACTCGTTAAAGCTGTGATGCAGTCCGTGTTGCTAATTAACAATTGAAATACCTGAAACCGGTATTTCGTCTCGGTAGTGTCCCTGAAATAGATATGTACGGATGCCCAGATACGTAAAAACGCACGCATTGGCTGTCCACGAGATAGTCTTTTGGCCATGTCTTTTTTTTTTTTTTTTATATAGGCCTGTATGTCTTACATATTTAGTCATTTTATTAAATTTAGGTTATACACATTTACACTCATGCCCTTCTCCTAGAACAGGCAGTGTCAACAGCCTACCATCAGGTTTTGTCCTTCGAGCTTCATCATCATTAAGTTTTTTTTTTCAAAATCGTCAAAATGACTTTACCTCGCCTGATGGTAAGCTAAAGGTAAAGTCTCAGGACTGGGGTCACCACTACATATACCGGTAGTGCTACAGTGGCGGCCCTCAGCTTGACGGCCTCATCAAATACTTTTTCATGCCCCGCTTAAAGGCCCCGGAACTATAGAGGAAGAAAACACATGCGCTGGTAAAGAATTCCAAGTCTTTATGGTGTGGCAAATATAAGAGGCACGGAACCACTTGGTTCTTAATGAAATTGATTCCACTGTGTGAGGGTGATACCTTAGTCTGGCATGTGTAGTTCTGTATAGGAAAGGAGAGGGTGGCATTAATTTTGGAAGAGCTCATCGGAACACTCGCCATGTTAGAGCCGGTAAAAAACTGCCAAAGACGCAATATCTCTACGTAGCTGTAGAGGCTCGAGGGTGTTCGTAGCCTCAGGACTCCCAATAATACGGACTGCACGTCTCTGCAACCTGTCGAGAGCATCTTATAAGTACTGTGCAGAGCCATCCCAGAGATGAGAACAGTATTCCATCCCGGAACGGATTTGTGTCTTGTACAAAAGACACCGCTGCTCCGGCGTGAAAAACCGCCTCACCCTGTTCAGTACTCTGAGTTTACGCGAGACCTTTTTAATGATGCTCTCGATGTAAGTAGTTTTTGTTATTCAGCTTGCAGCAAGTCATGAGTGAATAGGTTCCTTCTAGGCAAGCGTGATTCATCGTAGACCACATCGTCACTTACCATCAGGTGAGATTGAGGTTAAACGTAATCCTATCATGAATAAAAAAAAAAAAAATCAAACATCCATGCCGATTATATCGAAGAGTAGGGAGGGGAAGAAAAGGAAATACCTTTGCCGTAAACGCACAGGCCTGCGTCTTCTTGGCATTGAACTCGACCAGGTTCTTAGAGCTCCATCGAGAAGTGTGATTCAGGACCCGGTCAAAGTCAGTGACAAGAAGCTGTCTTTTTTCCTCGATGTCAGCCTGTTTGGCCGCAGGGTGACCGAGATAACGCCCGTGCACTGTACTATCATCTGCATAGCAATGTATGCTGCCTACTGACAGCATGTCATTGACATGCAGAAGAAAGATAGTGGATGATAAGACGGATCCCTGCGGTACACCAGCATTAACCTGCAAGAACTCCGATGCTTGTCCGTCGCAAAGCACTCGAATTCCATGCTCCTGCAGGAAGCTACCAATCCAGCTGCACAATCGAGGAGGCAAACCAAGGGCAGAAAGCTTGGAAAGAAGCGACCTGTGCCAGACTCTATTGAAAGCTTTGGCGATGTCAAGGCTGATAGCCAGTGACTCACCATGCTTGTCTTTAGCCTCACCCCATAGATGGGTAACATACGCTAGAAGATCACCCGTTGACCGTTTAGCCTGAAGCCATATTGCCGATCATTAATTAAGAAGTGATCTTCTAGGTGCCGCATGAGCTGTGCGTTAATGATATGCTCAAAAACCTTGCACAGCACTGAGGTGACGGCTATGGGCCGATAATTGCCTGGCTCGGACCAGTCCCCTTTCTTGGGGATCGTCTATACATTCGCCTCTTTCCAAGCGGGCAGCACTTTACCCGAGATGTAAGATATGCGGTACAAACGCGTAAGCCATTGGAGACAACGCCGCTGCACAATTACGTAGAACCACCGCTGGAATACCATCAGGACCACTGGCTTTCCGGACATCGAGTGATTGCAGTGCATATGAATATCAGGCATTAGGAACTACCTACTTATATAGCAGCTATAGCCTAAAGCCCGGGTGTGGCACGGGGTCTGCTCCCCTACTTTTTCTCCTCCATTTACCTGATTTATCTTGTTTTTTATGGGAGTGACTGTCGTCTGAAGGTAGGTACTTTAAGTAATTATATTTTAACGAAAATTCGAAACTTTCTGTAAAGTAGGTAGCTATATCCACTGAATGAATAACTAAAACTGATTCTATTGTTTAAAACATGAATAGTCAAAATATTTTATGATATTTTCAAACACGCTTAGATAAATATGCATTAAAGTACTTAATTGTCAACAGAAAATATTGTGAGAAAATGACTAATTTTATTATGTTGTGTGCTAACTCATTATCTATATTCAAGGCCGATGTAAATTCGCACATAAGTACTTCCTATTTGTCATTACCCAATGACATATATGAGTATGTACCTATTATTATGGTAACCACTATAAACGAAGAAATAACTGTATCCTACCACCTACATAGTAAAGTTGTAAAAGCGCTTATTGTGTTCCGAAAAAAGATGGTCCTTTCAGCGTCTAATGTGGGCGAATAAAATAAACATTTTACTATTTTTCGTTGATAAGTATTAAACTTTCATCGAAACATTTACATTCATTACTAGCTGTTGCCCGCAGCTCCGCTCGCGTGGACGTCGATTTTCGCGTTTTTTTTTTTACTATATCGCCGGTTCTAATAGCCGCTTGCGATCAAATATGCATAAGATTTTGAGTCTAACCAAGACCTTTCTAATAAAAAAGCCGCATCAAAACCCGTTCAGTACTTTTGACGTCCATCGCTGTCGCGACGTACCAAGTTTGATCAAAATCCCTCCAGTAGTTTCTGATTTTAGCGTGAACAAAAATTTAGCGCGGACAAACAGAGGCACAGACAAACAGACAAACAGACAAAAATTCTAAAAATCATAGTTTTGGCATCTATTAGGTACATTCATATGACTATATGAATGTATAATGATTTTTCTCTCATATATCTTCCATGTACAGACACCGACAGTTACAGATTTATTATAATAATATGTAAAGAATATTATGTATTTACAGGAATCATTAATAGTTTAAGTAGGTACATAGATCGATTCTAAGACCTAGTAGAGTAGTGCTGCTTTCAAGTAAGGTATGGGCCCCATAACATTGTGGACCGTCCGTGATCGAATGGGCGCGGGTAATGAACCCGAGCATCCGCGGGATTCACGACCAAGCAGCACGCGCCGACCGCCGCGCTTCCGCCGCGCCTTGCTCCAACCTGCCTCGTGTTCACGAGTTCACAGTTCCTTGAGGCAGAACACAGTATTATAACTATCATGTGGAATTCTTTTGTTTCCATGAAAACTATAAAACATTGTATATCTTAGAGGTCATATTAGTTCCTTTAGTAGTAGGTAGCATTTAGGTATGTGTGTATTTATTGGCTAGGATCGATGAAAAGGCTCTGACGCTGGCGTTCCTCTCGGAGTTGGGATGCCAGTGGGCCTGGTGGACCCACTGACATCTCAACCTCAACGTCCTATAATCCATCATTTTCCGGGCGAGAAATACATAAGAGAATGGCGCTATACATGAGTGTATGTAGCCCTATGCTCCATACATCCATGTGACGTAGCATGTTATGGTAGGTCAACACGTTGTAGTCGCTTCTATAATAATAAAAAAAGCTATACTTACATAAAATGGAAAGCGGATCCCGGTTTCCGAGGTGAAAGCATTGGATATAACCGAGATTATCGCCAAGACGATGAGTAGGTATTTTCTGTCTCATCTTTTCCAATACATTACTTACCATTATATTATCTGTTGAATGTTTTGCAAAAGAAAAGGATGGACTCATTTAATTAAATCTTAGTTGAATGACGACTTTGGGCCATGAAGGGTTCGATTTATAATGCCACGCATCATAAATCGAACCCTACATGGCCCAAAGTGCCATAGTTTTATAAAACTCACACGTATAAAACAGCAAAACTCACGCGAGGATCATGATTTCTTGACAGAACTGGTGAATGTATGTTTAATGACCACGATGATTGGACTCGACAGGCGACGCCAGGGTTCGGGCAACACCATAGCAAAGTCAATAACAATGTCTAGTCGAGTTGAATGTCACCGCCATAACCGGTCATAACCAACCGAGATTATAAACCTCTACGAGCACAGCGGGGGTATTTTCTTGTTTAGTATAGTCAATTTATTTCAATTACTTTTTGACAAGTACTTTTAATATGTACTTTTACCCAATAAACTGTTTTGTTTTGTGACTTATCATGATGTGCCTCTGAAAAATAATCAAAAGGTGCATAGAGCCCTACCAAGATCTTCAGGGCCCAAGAAAATGTCTTTGTACTTACAAACCGGTACAGTGTACACCTGCTAAATGAAAAACGAGGTTCTGACACAGGCTTTCTTCTTTGGGTTGTGGGGTCAGATGGCAGTCACTTCCATAAAAGTGAAAAGTTGCCCAGGCTACAAAGTGGAAGCTTTGAAAGTAACCCGGATTGACGCTGGGGTGATGAAGAAATCGGGTAATAGTATTTTCAGTAGGTACTTACTAGAAAAGTTTTATAACAGTTTTTATATTCAAAGAAAGAAAAATTCATTTAATTATTATTATAAAATTGTTTCTTTTAGTTAAAATTCCAAAACGTTTCGTATGTAAAAAAAAGCAAGGGCATTTCTTGAAGGTCAAGTGAAGGTTTGTCACTTTTTAGTGTCCGTCAAATACTTGTCCGTCTCTTTTGGCCGCACTGTCAGCTGCAGCGGTATCCTTTATGAATACTAATGCGTTTCTTATTCAGTAAATGAAAGGATTTTAGCCATCACAAATTGGCAAAGTCGCATGATACCTAATTAACTTGCACTGCTTGTAGCCGTCCATCCTATGTTTTTTTTTTTGGATGACGCTAAAATGTAGGTAGTGTCTTTTGTTTTTAGGCCTCTGTCTCTTAAGAGGTAAAATCAATGTACAATGTTCAGTATACCTACTTAAGTAAAACTTTAAGTAAGTATTTTTGAATAGATTCTCATTCTCCTCCTGTACATCTTTATAAAAATTAACGCGTAATATGTGTCACATAAAAATAACTTTTTTTGAGTCAGTAATTGGTTACAGATTTACCGTAGCTTAGTATTCCTCTCTCGGCACTAGTAATACAACTAAAAGGAATGCATGCAGAATTCTAAAAAGACGAGATTTACATCAATGCTGACTTCGCCTTTTCGAGGCACGGCTCCACGGACATACTATACTTACTCTCCCTGTGGGTCAAAGATGTCGGAGGTTAACGCTATGGAATAATCTCATTGCTGTGGTTTTCCTAAGCCACTCAATATGAGGATCTTCATGAACGAGGGTGCGGGCCGGAACCTCCACGTGGTGCACCCGGACAACGGAGGCGAGTAGCGCCTCTCACTCACCACGGGATACGCTGCTGTCTGCGAGGGGCGATGCTCGCCCCACCCCCGCTTTCGGGGGGTCGAGGTGGCCATCTTAAAACCGTAGATGGCCCAGGGTCAGCTGGGGTGCGAGGGATATGCCTATTGGGTAACCTTACACCCTAGTAATGAAGACCCGAGACGGCGTGCGGTTTTAGTCGGTTCGATCCCGACATAACCACCCCCGATGGCCGACAGGGGTGGTATCCATGGGGATTTCTGCACGATAAAAAAAGTAAAGATTCTTCATGAACGACATTGGAAGTTTTTATAAGGTCAGTAGCGTATGATACCTTTGGATCCCTTAGTGTTGTACCTACACGTCCATTTTTAGACTCACGCTAGAGTGATAGATATAAAGAACTAACTTGAAGTTAAAAGACTTTAGCTTGCCTTTACCTGGCCTTTACTTTCCTTAATTTAATAGATATAATATGTACGTCTAAGCTGATATTTACAGGGGGTGCCATTTATCTTTTTTTTTTTTCCTATAATTTTTTGGTCCATCCTTCACCTAAGCATCCTTTTATCGATCTTGGTCACTACGTCTTCCACCATAACACGACGTTCCCTTATCATTTATACACTGTTCTTCAGTAGAGCCACCAAAGTCCAGAACTAGAAAGTGCATCGCCGGAAATATTGACAGTCCGTGACCACCTGTCGTTCAGTAGGTGATTGAGCTTGCTTTTCTTGTGCGAAAGAGGCGCGCGCGAAACATATCACATCACCCCGTCTCCAACCTGCTTATGCCAGGTTGACGCGCAACCTCACCCGTCTTCCTCACGCAGGCTAAAGAGCATGCATAAGATCGTAAAACATATTTCTAGTTTCTAGTAGTACACAAACACATAAGCTTGTAGTAAAAATTGAAACGAAATAAAACCGGCGCATGGCCTTGTGGCAATTGGCAATGGAAGCCTGGAAGAGGAGTAATTGAGTTATAAGAAACCGAAGAAACGTATCAATAAAAAAAGTAGCCTATATGTTGCCCAGAACTATGAACTAATCGTACCAAGTTTGATTAAAACCCCTTTCAGTAGTTTTTGATCCCAGCGTGCACAAAAATTTGGTGCGGATAAACAGAGAAACAGAGAAACAGACAACAGACAAACAGACAAAAATTATAAAAATCATTGTTTTTGGCATCTATTACATTGATAAAGTCCCATGATTTTTTTTTTCTCATATATATCTTCCATGTACAGACACCGATCAGTTACATATTTATTATATTAATTGTATTTTCTGTTTATTGTAATCTGTTATCTGTTTCTGTACCAAATAAAATAAAATAAAAAATAAATAAAATATATGTATAGAGTATCAGATAAGTAGCTAAACAAGTCACATCAAGTTGTTGACGGAAAGTAGCACTCGTTGACGACAAATAAATTACACCTATCTGTTCTGCTGAATGTGTTGGGCCTTATGTGTGATATAGTGAATAGCTTGTGGTGGGTGTTGAGATATTCTGTAATTAAATAGGAAATAGTTTACCAAGTAATATTTGCATATTATTAATTACTAGCGGTTTCCCGCGGCTTCGCCCACGTTTAATTCGGATCCCGTTCTCATAACCCATGGGAACCTATTCTAGGAATAAAAAAGTCTAATATGTTATCCCAGACACCAATCTATACGTGTACCAAATTTCAGCAAGATCCGTTTAATCATTAGAGCGTGATTGAGTAATAAACGTCCATATCTACCTCTGCACAAACTTTCACATTTATAATATTAGTAGGAAGTAGGATGAGATGTCATCCTGAATGTATTATGACGAGAACAATAAAATTCTTGAAAATTGTTTAGTTATTTAATTATTATTTGTAAGGACAATCACAATTGAAGGTCATGTAATGTTTTTCTAATTAAGATGTTTGTCTTTTTTAAATATTCAATTTGACACTGCTAACAATTATTAAGATAGGTTATACTCGTATATAGGTACAACACTATTATATTTATTTAAACATTAGTCAAACCAATTCAGTATCTACTTTGTGCGGTACCTACTACCAATTTATTTTAATATTTTAAGTACTTACCTATCTTTATATCTTTGCATCACCCCAAGGTTGTCGGCTGGAAATTACGTCATTCTGTCTTTGTTCTAATTTTGTTTTCAATTCAAATTTAATAATTTACTTATTAAAATATTTGTTCTTGTTTTCAAATTATAAACAGGTATTCAAAGACGCTATTGATTTGGCCACAAAGATGGGTTGGTGCATATATTATCTAATGCTGCCAGCCTTCTAGGCACATTACCAGTCAGCGATGATGCGGAGGAATTTTTTGACGCCATGTAAATATTTATTTTGTTTAGTTTTTAGTTTTTAGTTTTTATTTTAATGTAAATAATATTTAATGTTCATTGTGCGACGGTATATTTAAAATTAAAAGTATTTTCTAGCAGCATAGAACACATCCTTAAAATGTGTTTGCGGCTCGTTTAATATTAGTACCGTTAGAGCAGTCAGTTACCTTGCCTCGTGGGCTAGAGAAACGGAAGCACCCATATCCTGGCAGTGCCACGGTTGGAATAGCGGTTTGTACAAAATAATATATGTGTTTAAATTTATACCCCTTATTATTTACTAAGCGGCCATTTAATATCTGGTTTTAGACTAATTAGTGTTATAACTTGGGAATTGTACACTTCCTCAATAATATTCAACAAGCAATAATAATAATTAATTTATTTGCGGAAATATTCTGTCTTTAGTAACATAAAATAAAACATTATCACGTTTATACCACAGCGGTTTAAGGTAATTATGGACCTTATATACATAGGTATATAGATAATGTACCTGGTCACTTTCGATTATTAACTTAACTATAATACCTAAAATGTTTTCATCTCATCATCATCCTCATAGCGTTTTCTCAGTTGCATCCAAGTCCAGTTTGCATTTTGGGTTTCGAGGTCCACTTTTTATTTTGAATTGGTATATCGGATTTTCGAGCGACTACCATCGGATCTCCTAACCTTGAGAGGAAAGCAGAATCTGTTGTTTAGCAGGTGCCGACTTGCAGGTGAGGTTGGCTTGGGGCTACAGAATGTTACCACCCCTAATAAAATATTTCCATATTTACGCTTCATTGAGGTAAGTAGGTAGTATCTGCATTCTTCAAATGACAGCTTTGGAAATCTTTTTATGTTTCCTGGAGTAGATGGGCTAACTTGAGCTTGAATAACGGATCGAAATGAATACTGGCATGTTTGCACTGTGGGCGACTGTTGAATGAATGAACGCAAGTGTAGGTATATGTTGCCGCTTTCTGGTTGGTGAATTAGTTTATTGTATGCCCAGGCCTTTAATTCAGTTCAATTCAGTTCAATAGGCATCTAACCAGACGACTGTAGGTAAGACAATGCCAAATCGTCGAGCGAAATATCTAACTTGATGGCTGTCAATTCTCAGTTGGCACTAGTTATCCAATTACACAAAAGTAAGTGACATTACAGTCAGAAATCTGCGCAATAGAAATAAACTAATCCTTCCTTGTTATCGGCTTAGCAAAGTTAGTGGTTCTTTTAGGGGGGAAGGTATACGTTTTTATAATAAATTGCCTGAATCGGTCCTTGGTATGCCTGACAATAAATTTAAAACATTTGTTAAGGCCACCTTATGCAAAAAAGCATACTATAGGACTACTGATTACCTTGAAGACAAAAATGTCTGGCTTGAGCATGGTGCAGGCCCCTCCTAGAATGCTAAAGTGCTACAACTACATAATGCTGTAGTTGTGGCATTTACCTACTACAATATATTGATATTGTGGTAGGCACGCGACCTTTTTTACTATTTTTTTGACATTAGTATATTTTTGACATTTTCAATTATTTTATTGTTTAACTTCGGTTAAAATTTATTATATATTATTATTATTTTTTTTTTTTTTTATATACCTTTATTTATATTGACACGAGACAAAATGTACATTCGTCCATATTTAGTCTTAAGATATCTATGTATAACCTGACGTCTTAAAATGCAGCAGTGGAGTTTGTTGCGCCGTTTCTTCTCCACTAGCGCCTAGGAAGCGGTGGTAAACTTAGTATTAAGTAGTTTTTGACGTCAAAAAGATGTAATTACGTTACACTATTTTGAAAAATAAAGAATTTGAATTTGAATTTGAATATGAACTGGTTATTAAACGCAGATTTAATAGAACTAGTAAGACAATTTTAAAAATACCTTTTTATGAAGATAATCTAACTTCCTTAATTTATTGTTAGTAATTTCAAATTAATTTCCAACAATAAAATAAGTAGGAGTATATTTATTTAGTATTCTATTGTTGATTTTTACAAGAACATAACTGTCGGCCATGATTTCCTGTCTCCTTTAAACATGCATTATAAGGTGCTGCTGTCATGATGTGCGTCAGTCGTCAAACAGCTCCCCCCTGTCCGCACGTCGCACCTCCCCCGGTGCCTTCTGCCTGCCACGGTCACTGCACACTGTGACCTTTCACTGAATATCTCACAAGTAATATTACGTAAGTCATTGCTGTGTCCGATAACATTTGCATTATAATTGCATTATAGATCACAGCATTCGCTAATAGATCAAAAATAATACATTGCATTATTGGATTAATTGTTCAAATTTGAAAGTGCCCGACTGAAGAAGTGCATTTAGTTAAATAGCTCTTGCAAACCACTTAATTGCTGCTAGCATAGTTCTGGGTTTTTGCCAGCGAGGATCACCAGGGCATATAGCGATAGATTGGTAATGCATGAGCAAGGGAGACTGATAACAGCTTAGTAACGTACAATGTTCGCATTAGTATCTACTATTTATCACTTCCTAAATACCGTCCTAGCCTCGCACAGGCACAATTTGATTTTGCGCTTTTCAAAGTTTAATTAGGATAAATGATATATAAACCTACCTTCAGTGAGAAAATATCTAAGCGATAGTGAAAACATTATCAAAATCTGTTGTCTCTGGACTCACCGAACATTTACGCGAATTACCCACTAAGACCATTATATTCTTATTCGAATGGACCATAGCCTCCTCCCCCATTACGTGACTCTATTTTTTCAGTCTATTTTTAATCTGAAGTCCTAAAGTCGCTAAACGTAGGTATTGTAGTGTGTTTACTAGTAGGTAGTTTTTTGATATTAAGTAAGAACTAAATAAAATAAAGTGTAATAAAATTTTAAAACAAAGTAACAAAAAACTTCTTATCTTAATATCTCTTCTTCTTAATTTAAAGAGCCAACATGGAGCTATTCAACATCGATTCAGATCAGAAATAAGAACAAATGGATTATTACTGTGAGAATAATACGTATCTTGTACGTATTTTCTCTGGTCCGTAGCGTAACTTCAGCGATATAAAATTACCTGTTGATTAAAGTACCGCTGAGACAATCTTGGGATGAGATCTATCGGCCATAGTCCAGTTGCCCAATAATACGCTATTGTCGTGTGACGGATTCGGTATTCCACTCATTATTGAGTACTAACTGAAGGTTGACGTAACGCACTCAGTTTTGTTACAAAAGAGTTCAACGAGTGCTGATGTGGCGCCAGCGATTCATTAAACACTAGTTCGCTTTTATGTATAAAATAGCTGCGATTTATTTTTTCAGGATAAAAAGTGAAGGGATAGGTAGTGAACATGCACACACGGAAAATTTAGCATTTTTTATTATTATTTTATTATTATTATTATTTATTTATTAGGCACATCAATAGATTATGTGTATTACATTTCAAACTTAACTAACAGATGTTGTGGACTTAAGTCTAGTACATAACCCAATTATAGATATGCACAGCGTTCATAAGCCTAAGTGCATTGCACTATAATATATATATAAATTTTTTTAACAATTTTTATAGTCGATAGGCTCGCGTTTGACCACTATCTCACCCACAGAACATGTCCTAAGGATTTTTCTTTGTTCTGTGATCTCACCTGATGTAATAATATTGGTGGCATTATCTGCATATAGTACCTAAGTAAATATCATTTCGCGTGCAAAGTAACGTGTTTTTATATTTTAGTCGGATGCTTCTGGCAATGCATTTTAATCATGCAGTGGGCACGTCGTCATCTTACATACAAGAAGTTCTTGTTTAATAGTATTAATCAATGTGGCCTTAGGTAATATACAAATATTAATATCTCATGTTTCTTAACCATTTAATAATTACAGCACAAATTGACTAAAGCTTTAAATTAGTGTAGATGTTAATTGAACAGTTTAAATTTTGTTGCTATTAAGTTAAATTGATTCAGCATATTTTTTTGACAGTGACGGTAACAAACGCAGTATTTAGCGGTTTGAATAATAATTTGAGATATTTGATTTAAAGCCATAAAATCTAAACTATTCATAAAGAGAATACGATAGGTTATGGTAGGTACAGATTAATTAATTAATGATAGTAAATGATAAAGAGAGAACTACAAATTTACAGTTTATAGTTTTTTTCTATTGTACCTATTGAAATTGAGTCAAACATATTCGAATCGAATGAACAACAACTGCGAATAAAATCACTTTCTAAGAGAGCTTTTAGCGTGAGTCCTACAAAAGACCTCGTTCACATTTTATGGTTACTTTTTACAAAGAAACTGGTTTTGATCCTCTAAAGACATGAATACGTGGAGGTTTTATTTCAAAAATACGTTTAATATTCTCAGTGGAAGAATATTCGCCCATGATCTACTCCGGTCATTCGGTGTTCTGTCATAATGAACTGTTTTATGTTAATACTCTTTTAATCTCAAAGGTTGAGCCAATCATAATATTATAATTTAATTCCGTTACTGACATTTCAGCTGAATCCTTTGGCGGTTTTTTACAGAAGCTTGGAAGTATGTTCATTACAAGTCTTAAAAGTTATATTATCATCATCGTTATCATGATCAGCCTCGTAACTCCTTTTCACAATTAGGTTCACTTTGGTGTAGAACGACTGCCATCTGACTTTCCAATTCTGGGAGCAAAGCTTGCATCAGATCATGGTTAGTCAATCAGCAGATGAACCGACTTACAGGCGAGTTGAGTTTGGCTCTGAAGACCTTAGTGTGTCCATACACTATTTAGCGGTTTGCCCATATACTGCACACGATGACAACCACAAAATAATGGAAAATTGCAAGGAAAAAAATAAAAATTTAAAATGAAAGTATATTCTGGTAGAAAAATAAGAACATTTAATTTTAAACAGCGACTCACACGAGGCGCTAACATTGTTAATATCTTTGAATAACTTGATTTCTATAAGGAAGGTTGACTTCTGATATAAAATTATTCTCGTGAGCTTCAATCTCTTATTTTTTCAATAAACAACACCTTGAATATATATAATGACTGCAATATATTAGGAAAAGTTATTTTTTAATGATCTTGACCTATGCATACTATAAACCAGCATCCTTAATCATGAATTCTATTTAAAAGAGCTTGACATTGGCAAGATAGTTGACCTGATTGTGAATCTGTTTATTTAAGAGAATTAATATTTTTAGGATTATAAATTTGTTCAGTTATTTTAAATACAGACAATGTCGAATTCGAAGGCGGATGGCCAAACACAAAAGTATTCGAGAGTGTGTCTCGAGGTAGAGATGCTTCTCATATAATAAACTGCAATATAACACAGCAAATACCTACTAAAGATTTATTATTATCTACCAATTTGTAGTCGTCTAATGTGGGTTCATAAATCGGTGCAATACAAATAAAGACGTTAATATCCTATTATAATCTAGTCCCATAACAGTCCCTTTTTCATTTAGCAAGGCCAGTCTCAGACAAATATACACCAAACAAAATACTTATGCTTGATGTCTTGTATTATTTCAGGACAAAACATCATATAGACTGCAATGTTTATTAATAAGATAACTAGTATAAAACTATAAAATAAATAAATTTAAGAACCCCTAGATAACTAGTTGATAATTTGAACGTTGAATGTATCAAATGTGTCAAATGTTATATCGATTGTAGACAGAGGTGTCTACAATCGTGTCTACAAGACAAGGTGTGGATTTAGACCCGGCTTCGCCCGGGTGTAAATTCCAGTTTTCCAATAAAATATATAGCCTATGACACTCAGCAATAATATGGCTTTCTATTGGTGAAAGAATTTTTAAAATTGGTTCAGTAGATCCCGAGATTACTCCTTACAATTTAACAAATATACAAACACACAAACTTTACTTCTTTATAATATTAGTATAGATGTCAAAAATGTGCGGGTGGATGAAGAATCTGCTACGAATCACGGACTCGGCGAAGGAGGGCGTGCGCAGCTGAACCAGTCAGCCTGTGACCACGGCCGGTGTAACCTGGTCGAAACGTCAGGCATTCCAAAGGTATGTATATACCTATACCATGATCACGTTAATTCTTGTTAACATTTTAGTTTCCTTGCACTAATAATTGGAAATGTCTATAGGTATTACTGATTCATAAGCAATCCCAAATCTGTAGTTTATTTTCTAATGTTATTTGTCTTAGCTTTAAGGTGAGAAATATTATGAGAAGCTGGTTGTTATCTTAATCCTTTTTTAATCATTCTAAATAGCCAATACATCAAATTGGAGAGACCTTCAAAATAATCACTTAAGCGTCTTATCGGAAACTAGTTGAGGCCACAATTGTAGACGCTAAATAATTTTGAGGATTCCATGCGTGTCGAACCGTAAACGTTTGTTAATAGTAGACGTCATTATTCTTAAAAAAAGGCACAGAAAACAAAGTGAGTTCATATTACTTCTCAGAAAAATGAGGCATCTGGTTAATCATTTGTATGTAGTGGTATGTAGACATGGGTATGTACCTATTATGACATTATATAATAATTTACTGTACGTTCTTTTATGTATACTGTATACTGTACATATTTATATACCATAGAGGGCTTAGAAAAAGGCAAGAGGGAAGAAAATCTAATTTTATTACAATGTTTATCCATTTTGATCTCCAACATTTTTTTTCAGTAACGTTACATAATAATTACGCTATTGCTAATCGAAACGAATAATTGTCTTACGCGATTTTTCTTTTGATAGTAATGATTCATGAGTTTATGCAATTAATTATTTGTGATGTTTTTTAATTCTTTTTATTAGTGTTTTATCGAAATTCTTTAGTGTATGCGCAACTTCCACTTATGGAGCGGATGAAGCCTACATAGTCATAGTTAATGAAGATGTTTTTGCCGATTGATTTTTTTAATATTTAAAAAATCGACATACATGAAGGAACTTGAACCTGCGACAGTTCTTCGATGGCAAATACTTTGCAAAGTGCTGTTGCTGAACTTACATTAATTGCGTAATTGTACCATACACCGTTACCAATATAAATGATTTGTTTTTCACCATTGAGAGCAATTAAAAATAAAAAGAACAATTTGTGCAAAACGACAAAATGGGATAGAAATTATTCAATAAGATTTACAAGCAAGGCCCTAATTTTTCGTTTTATGCAATTATAAACAATCCAACATATTCAGGCACCATCAGTGTCGCGCTGCCGGCGTAGTCCATTGAAACCTGAGTGAGTCAATGGATGGAATATAATGATATTATTTTGATATGCAATTTTAACAAAATATTACATATGAATAAACATCCATATTCTGTATGTAAGTTTTACTGTAGTCATAAACCAGAATTGTTATTGAATGTGAATAAAAATAAATAATCTATTTATTTCCACGTATGACACAAATACCTACGATTATATGTACATGAAGCTCTGAGCTGTGATTTTCATTATAATCAACGATACTTAAGTCAATTGAAGTTCAGTACGCAATTAGGGACAAAAGTTGCGACTAAGTATAACGAGGTCAGTCGTATGTTATTTAGTCAGCAGTCCGCATTTCGGCACAGAATTTGTGGTATCTGCATAAACATACGAGCAATGAACTCCGAAAAAGATATTTTACAAAAATATTCCCCTTTATGGTCACATAAATTGTAAGTATATCATTATCAGTTATCGTATGTTTCATCAATGTGATAATAGGTATACCTTCATTTAGATATTGACAATTAAAACAACTCAGACAACCTGAAAAATGTACTATTCATTCACAAATTTTTATTGTTTATTAAAAAAAATCGAATATTACTTACTATTAACAGTATTAACTAATTGGCCTTCTTCGGTTCTTTTCAAACAGCAAATTTCACTAAATTATTGTCGTTTTGATTAATCATTCCTTTACACTCTGGGGATTTAGGAATACTAATGAACCAAGTGATTAATTTACTTTCACAATTACTTCCCATACCAGCTCCTTGATTTATCAGCTCAACTTTACTTTCTTTACCTATTTAAATTGCATCTTCATCAGAATTTTCTCCATGTGAATACGCCGTACTATATAATCGCGTCGAGTAGCTTAGTGGTTGAGAAGCATGCCTTACGATCGAGAGGTCCTGGCCTTCCTGGGCTAGAATTCTGACTATCACACGCTGACGTGAAGCTTAGCTAGAGGCGTTCAGGAAATAATATTAATTTCAGTTACTAATATTTGTGTTATAATAAATACTAAACAGCAAAAAGCGAACAAATTAAGTGGACTATGAAGCGCTGTTAATAAAGTTTAGCTCTTCTATGGTAGCCATTTTATCCTTGTTGATATCAGACATCCATCAACATACCTTATATTTGATGAGTTCGAATTATTCTTGTTAATACTTGTAAAATAAATGGGTAGGTATAGAAGCATCATAAGTGGTAAAAATTATTAAAATTAAATTGTAATCGGACTGCAACTACTAGGTGGGTATTAATTATATTATGCTTTATTCTTATAACATCGATTGGTGTACCTGCTAAGTCAAGGCAAAACACTCTTTACCCAGTTCCAATTAAAATTATAATAATACCTATTGTAGACGGCCTATTATTGTATTCATAATGCAAGCATAAATTACCGCCCCAGTAGGGGTCCCATTCCGTATTAGATTAAAAATTATCTAAGGGCCTCTGCGCGTTGGACTCATCTAATCCCATCTAAGCTAAAGGATCGGCTCTATGTAATTTTAAATTTTATGATTATAAACACCTGATTTATTATGTTATTCATTTCGTGGGTTTTAAAAGTAAACTGATATTCGGTTTTACTAAAGAAGAACAACACAATCATAACTGTCATGAGCCAAGATGAAAATGTGAAAGTTATAAGAAAAGGTTGAATGCAAATGTTACAAGATTTAAGTAGGCAGATGGCTTACAATTGACCACGCTATTGACTGGCAGCGTGTTTAAAACTGTATTTATGTTGGCACATCCATAGTTACACTAGTTGTTTTATGTTTTTGTTTTGACTTTAAAGCATGTTTGTGTAAAAAATTACACAAGAAACAGTGTTACACAGCATACGTAGCAAGGTTTTCGAACAAGATATATTTACATAATATATATATCCAAAATAGAGATGACGTGTATAAGACCGCATTCGTTAGTTAGTCAAATATATAATAATTAATACCAAATGATGAGGTAGTGTACATATATAAAAATATTGACATTAGAGTAATGATGTGTCTGCGTGTAATAAATAATTTAAGGTCAGAAAAAACAATAATACATAGGTAGGTACTTTATACTCGAGACGCTTTGAAGTCGTTGGAAGGTCGTTGGATCTATACCTATAACATAAAATTCTTGACAGCTTCTTCAGTATATGACAACACAAGAAATAATTTTATTGTGTACATAAAATGTCGTAAGGATTTTCCTTTGTTCCGTGACATAAATATATATTATAGTCGCTCTAAGTTATCAGATATTTTTTTTTTGTATATCGGTTACGACAATATTACTTCACCTCGCCTGATGGTAACTAAAGTCTCAGCAAGGAGGTCCCCATTATATACACGGACAGTGACATAATGGTGGCCCACAACTTGACGGCCTCATGAACATACATAATTTTACTTCCATCTATCTATCTATAGATCTATACTATTATTTTGTAAATGAGTTGTGTCTAATATATTTAGGTTATCTTAATATGAGGGATTCTGAACACAAAAACATTTTATTTTGTATCAGAAAATAAAATATTTAATATTTTTGTATAAATGATTTTTGTACCTATTATCAGAAAATCCGTTTATTCTCTACTAAATGGATTTTAATGCAGTTTTTCTATTAGAAAGATCTTAAAGCCAATCTTAATCTTAGCCTGGGATAGACAGCTCCAAAAAAATTGTACTTCTTTCCGGTGTAACTGTATACGCTTTTTTAACAAACTCCCAAGTGAAATTAGAGATTTACATGTAAGTAAATTTAAAAATGTGGTTAAAAGAAAATTCCCAAAAAGCATACAACTATAAAATTTAAGATTATTTAGACGATAAGCAAGCTTTAAATATTTATAATTTGACGTTTTGTAAGTGCCGCTTAAAATGGTCTATACAGAATAAATGATTTTTGACTTTGACTTTGACTTTGACTTGGAATTGAGCTGTCCACTCAGCTATGTTACTCAAACTAATAACTGTATCTAGAATAAGGAAATTATTTTAAATAAAAAAATAAACAGCCCGCTGTGTTTCTTACCAGAGTCTTCTCAGGTCTGGGCCAGCCACGTTTCGAACCGGGCGGTGGTCCATTTGCTTCTAGTTTTAAATAATATAAATTTTTTGGTCGTATTTAATGGTCTATAGAGAATAAATGATTTTTGACTTTGACTTTGACTTTGACTTTGACTTTGACTTTGACTTTGACTTTGACTTTGACTTCAGTCAGACTCAAAAGAATTGCAATTGATTAGGTGAAACAAGAGATATGATAAAAAGAATGATAGGTAACCAATCTACGCGTGAGTGTAGCCGCGCGCATCAGCTAGTAAAGAATATTTTTTAAAATTACCTACTCGTTATTTTGAACGTCTAAAACAATTAGATATTCATATCAAGGTGGTAGATTATAGCCCACAAAGTTCACTAAATCATTATATTCCTTAGAGCACGAACAAAAGCACAGATTAATAAATAGTTACTACAAAAGGTCGTTTCAAGAGCACTTTTAAAGTAATCGGTGGTTACAAAGTAAGGTGTTGTTATGCGTTAAGATTTTTAATCCTATGATACTATGAAATGTCGGGAATCCTATGATACTCTCTTAAGCCGATAAAAATTAAGGGCAATTTATATAAAAGAGCAGTACCATAAGCTCGGCTATATGGTTCCGAGTGCTAGAATGCATTTGTACATGCGGATATTTGCTATGCATAAATTAATACAACAAATTAATTAAAAATACAGTATTATTTACCGATTCCTTCTTCATGTGACTCATTTAGAAAAACCTTGTAAGTCAACACCTAGTTTCATGTTGTTTGTACTGGCAGGCGACAGGCTCTCGAAATAGCGGTCGAGGTCTTTCACACATAATATACTTAAGTACCTACGTGTGTTATATTCAATCAAAGCACTCCTTACTTATTTCTTTTACCTTGCGACTTGGTAACTTTGCTTTGGTGACATCACTAGCATTAACTTGACAAGAAATCGTGTCACTCTTGTAACTACACTTTATTAATGCAATTAAAAAGTTGATGCTATTATAACATTACAGATATTATTTTTTAGTCATACTGAGTAGATTATCTAAGCGCATGGCAGTGCGCAGGACAAGTTCCAGCAACATGCCGTACACTGTTTACACGAGCCGTTTCGACCCACTTTTAACCCCCCTGTAGCTTAGTGCCTATTGCAAGTACAGAGATAAAATTGTAGGTACCTACGTAATCATATACTAGTATTGCATTGCATTGCATAAATATAGCTTCAGTAGATCCTTAAATATGACCCTGTAAATATAGCTAATTTTGGCATGCACTGACTGACCGGTAATCAAAACCTTTAGGCCACTTCCAATAACTGTCCTAGCGTTATGAAATTTGGCACACAGGTCGTGTGTTATTATGAAGATTAACAAAAAATTAAGAAATTTAAGAAATCGGTCAAGCGTGAGTTGGCTCATCAAAGTCATCAATCTAATATCGAATTTTAATGAAACTATTTATAAACCAGTGATACAATAAGAATACGTAGAGGAGGGGGGAATGAGAGGGGGAGGAGGTATAAAATATAACGTAAGAAATTTAAGAAATCGATCAAGCGTGAGTTGGCTTAATCGAATCCTTGAAATTCTTGAAAAAAGTATTGAAATCCCAACAAAAATATACCTGTTAAAAAGGAGGCCAAGTTCCTATCGGCTAATAGTTCGTCTAAAAAAGTCGTCATCTCCTTTAGATGATTGATCGATTTTAAAGTGCATCTAAACTTGGCATTGGATTGGATTTCAACCCTTTTTTGGCGAACAAATTAGCCGATAGGAACTTGGCCCCCTTTTTATTAACAGGTATATTTTTGGTGGGATAGTTTATACTTGAAAGATTGGAGAACTTCTTCCTTTTCTTATTTGGCTATAAAATAGAACTAATCTGCACTCGTTAACATATGCCTATAAAAAACATTTACAGGATTGCAAAACTCGTAATGCTAGTATCGTATGTAAATAAATACGTATTGTTATGTCTGCGAGTCATCCAGAGTCGGGTCAAGCACTGCTGCGGCATCTACTCAGGGTGATTTTCTACTTTAATGGGTGCCTTGTTATGTGGAATGTTGATGACTCTTATTGCTTGCGCATACAGATCTGGTTCAATTGCTCCGCTCGCGCTAGTAATGAGCATATTAATATAATATATATTGACGTATAGATAGTCCTAAATTAGTCAATTTGTTTACTGCTTTCATGTAACCGCTTTTAGATTCCTATGAAGTTTTACATATTGATAATTTTTATAGATAAAATCGAGTAAGCACGAGATACAGATGATCTCGCATAAATTAATCTGTGTACATCATGCGAAGGTCAAGTTTCAAATGGCATTTAAGGTGATTGACGTAAAGGATAGATGTTATAACAAATCTGTAGATAATAGATTTGGAGTCTAGCTTGAGGAAACACATAAATATGTATGTAAAAAACATACGCCGATTAAAGTAGGTACCTATTTAATAACTGAGCCTAATTTCAAGAGTTTTTACAGCGTTGTGGGGAACGAAGCGAATTCATATTTTATTGTTAGGGGCAGCGAAGCGCGAGAAGCTGATGTCATGCTTAAAATGCATGATATGTAAAGTTAACCTAAAGCTAACGCGTCTTGTATATTCCAAGAAACGACACTCGTTTTGGATACGATTTTTCTCACCGGTTTGTGAAGAAGTTAAGAATACACTATTTCACTAATACAATAATCATAACTTAACTATGGTATCTCGTAGAATTTATTAACATTAAAATGAAATGAAGAAGTAGGTAACGGGGAGTCGAGTATTTTCAGGTTATGTAAGGTACGGTAATGCAAGCATGTTATTCTGAGTTAGGTGGTAGTTATATATATAAGAACTTGGTACCTATGGTAACAAGCGTTTTTATATTTCAGTACCTAACTCTCCTTTGACTTCGTATACTGTCTAACTTGTAATTAATTATCATGAATTAAAGCTCTATAATTTGGCGTCGTGTGTAGCTATATCTTACCTATAGTAAACGTCATAGCAAACAGGCTACTGGTGTTCACTTTTCGTATTGATTGACGATTGTAAAAAAGTTTTTCATCTTTACCTGAGTGCTAATCCCGTCTGCAGCAATCAGCAGGTAAACCAGGTTGCCGGTTAGATTGACTTGGCCGAACATCTTTTAAAAGTTCTCACTGTACTCAGTGTTGACATAACTTCAACGTTATCTAAGGATATATTTTGTAATATTTTGAATTTTTCAAATTACTATAGCTTAGCTATATCTATACTAATCTATACTATATAATTCAATGTCCTGACAGGCTGATTGACTGACTGACTTAGATACAACGCACAGCCTAAACCGCTGGTCGTAGAGACTTGAAATTTGTAGGGAGTGTTTGTTTTGATGCGTAGAGGTGTACTAAGAAAGGATTTTTTGAAATTCGAACCCTGAAGCCCTAAAAAGGGCTAAAAACGTGCTTTTGCCAGAACTCAAGAACGGCTGAACAGATTTTCATGATCTATGATTTTTTGGATTAGCTCCGCCTCGAATAGCATTAGGTAACATAATTAAAAATTTATGATTCATTTAGGAAATTTAGTAATAAAAAGAAAATTAGATGTTGCAGACGTTTTTAACGCCATCTATAACAGTTGCCATGGCAACAGGAACTAAAAGTGGCTTTGTCTAAATTTTCATAGAGTAATAAATATCCTTTGATTTACTTATTGCTCAAAGACAAAGAGAATTTATATATTTTTAGGGTTCTGTACCTTATTAGGAAAAAACAACTCTTTTAGGATTTGTTTGCTGTCCGTCAAGACCTCTTTCTCAGGAATGCATCTTAGGGGCATCAATTAGAATCGGTTCGTGCTGTAGGTATGCTAGAAGAAGATATTATGAAAAGGAATGAAATGCATCTAAAGAGTACTTTCGTTCATGAAATTTGGTAAAAAGCAAGGTCTTATAGCACAAAGTTAGCTCCCACACAAAAATATATATTATTTGTCTCTTTGTCAAGACCTTTTTCTCAAAAACACGAGGAGATTACTTAAGTCGAAATTAATATGCAATATTTAGGTCCGCATGTCTTGAAGCTATGAAAAAATCAAACGTCAATGCAAAAGATGCTGCCGTTTGGGCAATATGTTTAGACAATACCTCCAGGACATAAAGGTTTGAGGCCTGCCACAAGAGAAATCGAGGGGCAGCGATCCCAATTCCGTTACGTGGAATGGATAAACGACTTGGGTAATCAAGCGTAGGGCAGGCAACGATTGTGGTAGTAAGACTCTTTATGAAGGAATTACCGGAGATGCGAAACGATAGCCCCTCCTGCCATGTGACGCAGGTGCTCGCTGAACATGGCTGTTTTGTTGAGTTCCTGCTTTGTATGGGCCGGGAGCTGACGTCTAAGCATCACTGTTGGGTTGGGCTCCGTGGACACACCGACAATTCACACACTGGCAAAGTTTTTTTCTTTTTTATTTTTCGATGCCCACCTCAACGTTGGCTCCGGTGAAGTGAAGTTCGAGGGGGTTTTCGTACGAAGAAAAGAAAGAGCACATTCCCCTTGGTATAAGTAATGGTAAAAGCCCCAAGACCGTAGTACTTAAATATTACCCACATCAAAATAAAAGTCTGTATCTCCATCTGTCAAGACTAGAAGCTCTGCAGCAGCGTTTAGTTCCTTCCTCAGTCCAGTTTTGTACGAAACCCTCCGTGCACGAGTTCAACTTGCACTTGACCAGTTTTTTATTATTACAACCTATATACAACCTCTTACAACATACTTTTTATGTCAATTTTATATCTATTGTCAAATGTCAATGTCTGCAGCAATTATTTCAATAATAAAATCAGTTTTTCTAAAATAAATACGTAATAATTAACTGAAAGGGTTTATGGTTTATGAGAATCATGTTTTTCAAAGGGCAACTTCGAATCGCACATAGTTACTTTGGCCAGAGTGGCTATCTAATCCAAATAAAATTCAGAAGACAATGAAAAAGGACAATGATAGTATGTAAATTATCGACCTAAGTTATCGACTTTCGGTCGCTATGCATGGAACTCGGGATGAAATGAATACTTACTACTACTGTTTGCCAAGGAATAGACATTGAAAGTTAGTACGGACAGTCCCTCGGTTTAAAAAAGACTTGGTGGTGATAGCCAACATCCACGCGGGCGGAGCCGCGCGCGGGTACGCTAGTATTATATATTATACTAATAGTAAAGTTTGTGTGTTTGTATATTTGTTAAATTGTAAGGGGTAATCTCGGGATCTACTGAACCGATTTTGAAAATTCTTTCACTAATAGAAAGCCACATTATTGATGAGTGTCATAGGCTGAATATCATCACGGTACTGCCCAAGGGAGCGGACCAATAATCATAAATGTGAACGATTCCGGTAGATTCCCATACATTTTAGGAAAACTGATAAAATATGAGCATATTATGTGAGTTAAAAAGGGTGCATCGGGGTTCGATATACGCCACGGGCGAAGCCGGGGAGGGCTAGCTAGTATATTATGTATATACAGGGCGAATTTTTCAAAAGGGATTGGATGGCCAAATCCGAAACTTTAAGGAATATCGAAAAATGCTCAAAGGAGTCACGAGCCCGATTTTGATGAAACTTAAAACCTCATCATTAGATTTTTGAAAAACCAATAAACCTAGCTGAGAATCGAACCCGTTGATTTAAAAAAAAAACACACACCCTTTATTATTGCACCATACGATAGTGTCGCTGTTAAGGAACAAATTCTGCGAAATATATGGCAATTTTAAGGAAAATTCATGTTTCATGTACTTACCTATTTGTTTCGTTCGAAATCCCAGAAAAGATCGTAACTATTCCGTGTTTTAAATTATACTCAGAATGATTACAATGATTGATGTTTTTTTAAACAAGATGTAGGTCCAGCCCATAGAGGCGTAAAAGAGATTTTGATTCAGCAGTTTGACGACAATTTTATTGCAAAGCATGGCCCTGTGTCTTGGCCAGCGAGATCCCTGTATCTTACTCCAATGTATGTCAAAAACGAAATTTCCAAAGACACATATGATACAGAGATACAGTTGATGAGTTGAAACGTTCTTTGGAGAATAATCTAAACGGAATTAATTACTAATATTGAATGCAGTACGATCCTTGAGGTCTCAAATTCAACTATCTATTGAAAACAATGGTCTACATTTTAAACAATTAATCAGTTAATGTAAAAAAAAAATGTATTTTATTAAAGATGAGCTCTTTCCTTTAGTTTGCGGTATGTCATTACTTCCCAGAATAAGATCCTTAATAGCAACACTATCGTATGGTGTAATAATATAGGGTGTGTCTTTTTTTTCAAAATCAACAGGTTCGATTCCTAGCTAGGATTATTGGTTTTTCAAAAATCTAATGATGAGATTTTAAGTTTCATCAAAATCGGGCTCGTGACTCCTTTGAGCATTTTTCGCTATTCCTTATAGTTTCGGATTTGGCCATCCAAGCCCTTTTGAAAAATTCACCCTGTATATTCCTATAGATAGCCTTTTAGTACCAGGTTTATAATACAGAAAGCTTTAATTAAAAACCTTGCCTAACAACACCAGCTACACCAGCCCCAACTCTTTATACTGATTTGTGTTAAAGCCGCAAATATTCATTACTATTCTGAATTAAAACATGAATAATTTAAATGATTTTAAAATGGCCGCTTGTGGCCCCAGTGTGCAAGGCACATTTGCGTTAGGTTGCCACCCATCCGAGTTTTCTCGCCACCATCCTAGCATCTAGGTAGCATCCAGGTTGGGTTTTGCCGACTGTTGGGTTGCAAATTTTCGCAGTTATATTGGGAACCGTTTTGTTCAAAAGACTTTTTCTCTTAAAAATATTACTTCTTACCCATCAAGAATTACAAAGTTTAAGACCTCGATAAGATTCAAAATAATGAAATCTTGGACGATGGAAGTTCAAAATTTTTTTAAGACACGAAACGCTATTATTATGTAGGTAAGGTTCTGTGAATTAAAGTTTAAATAGCAATTTTATATATCCGGTGAATTGAATGAATAGGTACTATTGAAAAAAATAAAATATATTCTAATAATGGAACATAACAACTGTCGGGATCCATTGAAAAACTCACACCGTCTAAAACCACTCAACAGTCGGGTTTTTTGATTTTTTAAATCAATTATTTTTATTTTATTTATACTTTTTGGTTATGAGTACCTAACTAGTTAATTACTAGACTGGATTTCCTATGAGCATCAGTAGGTACTACATCGTACATACGTAAATTTCTACTGTCTAAAAACCTATATTATGTGAGAATAGTTGTTATGCAACTTTGAATCGATATACCTAGATCCTAAGCGGTTAGTCGAATCGAAAAATTTTAAAAGAAAACTAAAAATGCTTTTTAGTACCTATTCAACGTTATCGTAGTCGCCATATTGACTTTTCACTAACGTTATGTCTTTAGTGACACTCGCCGGACTAAGAAGAATCGATTGACGTGTGAATCATAAAAATCGGTCCAGGCGTTTAGTCTGTAGAGTACTTCAAGGGACATACATACAAAGGCTGTTAAACACATTACCACTCCTTTGCGTCGCGCAGTCGGGTAAAAAAAGAGGAGGCTCTCAATTCGCATATTTATTGAACAAAAATATATTTGTAAAGTATTCATTTATTTATTTCATTTCTGAGGTTCTTGGCTTCAAGGTTTTCATTGGCATTGCATTGGATGGACATATCCGGATTTTACTCTCGAACTTTTCGAACGACATGTCCTCTTTAGGCCCATAGCACACGGCGTATTTTATACGAGCAGACGACGCGCAGATGACGCGCTTGTACGCGCTTCATACGAGATTTGAACGCAATCTTGTAACCTAAGCATACGGGGCGTTTGTGAAACGCGCCTCTCCTGCGCGTATACGCGCTGTAGTCGCTCGTAGCTTGCGTTTTTGAACAGAGACTGTTCGCACTTCAGTTGTACAATGGCTCCTCTGTACGTGCACGCGCGTTTGCATGGCTTCAAACGCGCGTATACGCGCTTCATGCGCGCGCGTGTAAATGCAAACGCAACAATCAGCGTCTACGGCGCCGAAAACGCGCGATCCTAATACGCACGTCGTCTGCGCGTTAAAAATACGCCATGTGCTATGGGCCTACTAATTTTTCACATGGCAACCCTACATTCATGTTATGTATATTTTCCATCTAATGTGCTTGATATTTTCTAATACCGACGTTGCTAAGGTAAACTGGAGTTGACAACAGGTTTCAAGGAGTAAACTAGTTATGTAAACACTTGTGCCTATAAAACATTCATGATATTCTTCACAAGATTAAAATAATACCTACGCTTCTAACGAGTCAATTCATTACTTTTTGTTTATGTAAATTGGCATAAGAGGATGTTTGTTCAAATTCTTCAGATCTAAAATAGCCGGTTATGATAGATGAAAAAGCTGTAACTCGAGGTCAAACGGGCGTAGTACGAACGGTACTAACACCTTTGTTCTAACACCAATTAAAATGTAAGAAAGAAAGAAAATGGAATGGAAATGATTATTATTTATACTCCGATTTTTAATTCTAGGCAAGAAAATGACATTTGCAGTGTTGCAAGTTTTTTGTATCAAATAAATAGTGATGTGGTTGAATCGAGTTTTCCAATTATAAGTTAGTCGTGAGTCGAGATTATAATTCTTTTATTAAATATATAAATAAAATTTTATATAAATAAAGATATGTAATTTACGGTAATTAAACAGAAAACATACACAGTAGTAATTAAATCTATATATTATATAAAATCAATTGCTCTTCGTTAGTCTCGCTAAAACTAGAGAACGGCTGGACCGATTTGGCTGAAAATTGACGGGGAGGTAGCTTAGAACTAGAAGAAGGACATAGGATACTTTTTATCCTGCCACGGGGACAAAGTATGCCACGGGCGAAGCCGCGGGACACAGCTAGTATTCTATAAAAAATATTTCCGTCGATTAATGTACTAGGCGAACATAAACTGCAAAGAGGTTCATTCACTGATAAAAATAAAGAATGACTAAAGTATCTAGTCTATTGATTGCCGAACATCACTATTGTAGCGGGTCACCCTTTTTTGTATCAGTGACAGTTGCAGTTGTCATTTTCTTGCCTAGAATTAAAAATCGGAGTATAGGTGCTTTGCTTTGACTATGAAGAGAGGTCTTTTGTGAGAAGGTTCGTTAATGGAAGGACGAAGCGGTTATATCGAAGTCGAACTATCTAAACCACATAGACTTTTTAACATCTATTGCCGGCATTGAAAGCTTGTCGACTGCTCTTAGTATTTATAGGTTTGCCTGAAAGGGCCAGTGTAGGGTTCCAACCTGACTATATCCATCAATCTGACTCTCTGACAGAATCCAGAAACAGTTAACTCGTCATTTATCCGATACTGGTCAAAAGAACACTCTTTAGGACTACTCCCATTTCATCAAATCATAAGGCGGTTGTGGCAGCGTTTCCGCTGTTGTCCAGGATGAAAAGAGTACCTAAGCATAACCATACGGACGAATTTCACTAATAATACAAGATCAATAAAACTTAAGCTATGTTTTATTAATTGAATTTCATCGGGAAAATTCAACGTTAGACGCAAAGTCATCGGCGTATAATATTGTACCTGTGATTATTGGAAATAAATTGCCGCCACAAATAATACGTTGCACAACTATTTTCACATAGTTGATGATGACACCACAATATGATCTCATCACGTATGAACTTGAACAAGTCATAATAAGCCTACTGTGTCCGTGTAACATATCGTAACTTACTGTAAATCGTATTCAATCTGCTTCACTCATAGTCAGGGCTATGTTAAGACCATACCTGTAATTTATTGCTTATTGTGGTTATACTGTAATTGAGCTCTGTACATCATAAGAAATCTAAATCCGAATAATTGAATTGAACTTTTTGTCAGAGGTTTTTGAGGAAGAGGATGGACTAAAGACGTGTTATTAGTTACAAGTCACACTTCGTATATGATAACTACTTATTTTGTACATTTTGTTAGAAAGAAAACACGTTTATTAAGGACCTATATTCATAACAATAATAGCAACGATAATTTTTCGTCTTAATACACTCGAGAGCAATGAATCCGGGTCACTTAAACGAAGAAACTGGTTCTAACCTACGCAGACCAGGAACGGGCAGAACCAGGTGTACCACAGCACGAGAAGACCGATACTTGGTGAACACCATGCTTCGAAATCGCTTTCTCACAGGAACTGAACTCACCAATCAGTTTCGACGCCTCGGAGGAAGTAACCCAAGTGCATGGACAGTAAGACGTCGGCTTGCTGAATCTAACTTAAAACCCCTTAGACCTGCAAACGGCCCTAAACTGGAGCGTGGGCATCGTATTTCGAGACTAAGATATGCCCTGTTTCCTATTTTTGTTTTAAGGAGAGATCAGCAGTTTTTTTCTTTATGTAATTTTGTGTTAATAAAATGTATGGTGACTCATATTTTTTTTACTTTCATTTAAGGAGTATTACATTGTCTATTAAATACAATTTATTGCATTAACCTATCATTTTTAGTTTCCGAGATTTTTAACATTCTTTAAGTGACCCGGATTCATTGCTCTCGAGTGTAGGTTGCTGTCTCTCAGCGTATATGCTGAACATTACATTTTCATTTTTTTCATTGCGTCTTTGCTATGACCTCACTCATGCACGCTCGGAATAAATAGTAGGTACTGTATTTGAAAACGAAAGGGCTTTGAAAATCATTATAGATTATATTATTTGAATAAGTATATAAGATAATTCCTTGTAAATAAGTAATATAACACATAATAGTTTGTTGTTATTTTTCAGTATACAACTTAGGTGACAGACAAGCATACGGCCCACCTGATGGGAAGCGATCATCGTGGCCTATGTGCGATCACGTGTGCATTTAATCTCCTAAAAAGGTGGGCTCTCCAGCTGTGGTATTTTTGTATATTGCTTACGTTCTTAAGTGTACCTACTGTGATGCAAAATTTAAATATGGTAATAATAAATATGGTGACCAGGACCCACCGAGGTTTGATAAGCAAGCCGTCTTTCCCTGTAATATTTCTTATGTCGAAGACACGGTGGAGTTTTAGTTGCTAGATACAATTGAGAGCTTCTTGTCTTTCAATTTTCAAAACTATCAAATGTAAAATAATCAAGGTTTATCTAAAGGAATTAGATAGGTACTTTTATATACCTACATGACGATGCGTGACTCATTTAGAGTTCATGTATAATTAATATTGTGTGTTAATCAAATTCAAGTAATTGATTACTTGTATCGAATCGATTGTAATTAATTTGGAGGGTGGCTTTACCTTAGGAACAAGTAACCATGGAGACGATAGAGAGTGATAGCTTAATGGCTATTATGTTACTGGTGGCAGCCAAAAAGGCTTAAAAGCCTCTCTTATGATCCGATACACATACGTGTGGTAGGTATTAAAAAGTAACAAATAATAAAATAAAATAAAGTAAAATATTTTTGGTAAGTACATGTATTGTCATTAGGAAAACGTACGTAATAGCCATATGCCTATATTAGCAAGCGTATACGTGTAGTAGCATACGTAAACGTGGGCGTAACAGAAAGAATACCGAGATACTGTCGTGTGAGAACCCATCTTGAAGAAATCTCGTTCGGCCTGTCGTCCGCTAATACTGCACTGTGCTATTTCTATGGCGGACTAGACTAATTATGGACAGATTACATCGGCCATTGCACCTCACCATACTCCGGTTTATGCATTAGATATTCACTGGAACTTATATAATGTACATTTATAAACATAACTAGTTATTACGTTTTAAATGTCAATTTAGTAATACGTCTAATTATTATAGTAGGTGTAGGTGCCTACTTCAGTTTACTCAATGCATTAAGGGTAGTTCAATGTAATATATCTAGGCAGCTAATAATATATAAGGTCGAGTGCATTTAAAAACGGTTGAATAGCCCAATAAGACTGACCTTTCACGAGAATTTACATAGTTTATCGTGAATCGATGAACAAAAAAAAAACAGAATTTGACTTTCATTAGGTTTCAAAGGAAGCTTGTAAATAAAAGTGGCATAATTTCTTGAACTCGTTATAACGCTTTTATTATTAGAGTCAATTATCATTACTGATCTTCAAGTTGTGGTAACAGGTTGAAGCAGAGATTCAAGGAAAAAAATGTTCCACACGTTTTATTTTTATGTTTTGTGTCCGATGTTAATAGCTTTCGGCCGAGTTGAGAGCCCGGCGATGAATTTAACGAGTTTTCAATGTGACCTTTGTTTCGATATTTGCTATATTTTCTGCGTTGTGACAACCTTGGCCATTGGCGATTGTTTGACAGTCTCTGCTAATAAATTCTTATCTACGATTCTCATTATTGTTAGCAAGCAACGGCACACTGAAACATAAAAATATTTCATGTTTCTATTATGAAACTAGGTAAATCTCATTTTAAGTGAACTTTATGTTTTTATGAGAAATAAATGTCTTTAAACCTAAACCTAGTTATTCGTGTCTGGCGTTACGAGCGCTGTCTTTTTTAACTGACTTAAAAAAAGGAGGTACTACCTCCTTTTTTCAAGTCGATTCTAATGAGAACCATCTCAATTCGTACGCTATTTTTGTTTGTATGTATGTAACGCGATAGCGGCGCCAATTATGGATGGATTTTGAATTTTTTTTTGGTATAAAGAGGCTACTTCTGAGGCGGTCCTATATCCAGGGTATCAGGATCTGATGCTGGGATCTTAGGAAAATCGAGGGGAAATCACGGCAAAAATTCGGTTTTTAGTTTGTGACGTCCGTTTCTTAATAGTTATAGTAATTATTCGTGGATTTATTTAAAATTTATTCTGAAAATAATGTCAATACAAAAAAAGAATTAGCTAATTATGTGCGGTATCTCTACCTATTGACTATTGACGCACTATCAAATATTTTGTAGTTATTATCTACACTACAAGATAGGGGTCGGTTAATAAGAATCTGGTTCATCATGAAACAAATGAATGCATTTATTCGTTTTCCTCCTAATTAACTTATATTATTCGCTACTTACACGCTCACGACAATTCCATGAGAGCTCTCTTAAAATATCTTATTCAATTACATTGAGTATAAATTATTTATATGAATTGGTAAATATTATAATCATATTAGTATTTTCCTCAATGACGTCCTGAAAAACAATTAATTAATTAATTAATTGAATTTTGATTTATGTCAATTTACTTATATGATATTTTAAACTAGTTATACTCACATAAGACAATGGTTAATTTAGGCATTCCTTAGCTAAGTATGGCAGTGTATTTATTATATTTATATTAAACGACTGCGCGGATGGCGCAGTGGTTTAAATGATCACCTCATCAACGCCTACGTCATGTTTTATAGATTTGATTTCCGCAATGACTAAGTATCTGTGCGAATGAAATGTACTTATTAAGTTTATGTATGCTTAAAGCTTGTTGAACTTTATTTCTGTAAAACCCCTTATGATACGGAGATTAATTAGTGCGCGAATTAATTATAAATGCGAACCCACCATTTATAAAGAAATCATAATATATCAGAGAATCTTAATTTGTGAAGTGAAGATGTCCCAAGTATTTAATTTTTAGGAAAAATATCTACTCATAACTATCTTTACTAGTTTGGGTTGCTTTAATAAAATGTTATTACTACCTAGTTACATCATTTACTTGAATTATAATTTACCTACTGTCTTTTAATTTAAAAGTTACAACATTTTTAATTGAATATTTTTACTTTCTTCCGAGCTAAAGCTCGGTTGGGCCGCCGTCGAATGCTATTACTTTCGTACACGTAAGTGAACTTAAAGAAATGTATGTCGTGCAAGTGGGGATCGTCTCTGTTTATGTATGTTACCGGTTCGTCTAAAGAATATTGCGTAAGCGGCGATTTCATCAGAGCCGCCGGTGGATATAGCACGGGGTCGTGTTTCTTGGCCCACACCTACACTAAATTATTTGAACTGCTCAGCCTGCATACACCATTTGTTAAGTGCTTAAACAAACGGACCGCAAGCACGGTACATAATGGCCGGCTCACGTTATCAGTTGACACTGCCATTATAACGCGGAGCACCAACTTAACTATTTTGTTACTTTGCGTCATTCAATAACTCTATTTGTACAATAAAATAATTACAAAATTGTTTTATACACATTACACACTGATCTGCCTGATCTAGATGTTTGTATACCTACTTATGTTGTTGTAGGCTCTTTGCGAAAGTATATTTCGCTGCAATTACTTTTTTGATGTTCACTTATTACATGCTGCCTTAGCACATAGGCGCAAACTAATGTTAGCAGTTTTTTCCTAACACAATATTATATATATTTCTTGCCTGTTCCAAGATGTATGAATATTGTTGAATCACGTCTTGTGTCATCGGTCGAGGTCTTGTATGATCTCATTCTTTTAGAAACCTTCTCATACTATTGAAAGTCAATTGACTAGATATTATTAAGTACCTACGACTGTAGGAGTATGGCCGATGGACACTTATAGATAACCTGTGGCGGTAAGATGAATAGGTAATTGATACTGAGTGCATGCAGCTCGGTACGTCTAATTGCTTTGTTATGGTCAAAGATTAGTACAAGGTTTGGCAGCCTTCCAACTGGTACTTAACTAGACGTTGGCAAATTATTGTAATTCTGTCATTATGATGTAATTCTATTATTTGTCAATCTGAACTCTGCAGCGAAATAAAACTATACTGATTAATAACAGAAGTGGTTCACATGAAGTTAATATTTCAAATAATTTTAAATAAACGGCCCACGCTAAAAGACCCTGGTGGAATGTAATGTTTAGTTTAGATTTTCTTCAAAGTTGCTCGTAAGAAGACAACCACTGATTTTAAAGAAAATTAAAAAAGCGTTAGCAATAATGCAAAAAAATAAGAAATGGGACGCAACGAGAATGTTTTCAACGTGGAGGACAAACGTCGGTACAAAGTTCCAGGAATGCTGGCAAGAGCGCGGCGGGCGACGGCGCGGCGCGGCGGTGGAGGCGCGGGCGCGCTGTGCTTGTGAACCTCGCATCGCATCGTGCGATTCTCTACGTCACCTCACCCTCCAACAATGGAATGGAATTGAATGAATACAGGCATCCTTATAAAACAAAACACAGAATATCAGAAACATTGCTAATAATAAATGACTATATGCGGACCCAGCGTCTCGACTTTTTTGTTCTATTTATTTCTTGTGAGCCAAATAAAAGTTAGTACGAATTTTCCAGGCAACAGTCAGGACAGAGGCAGATAGATGGTGGTCTGTTGTCTCTGCCTACCCCGGAGGGAAAAAGGCGTGAGCATATGTATGATGTATGTATAATTACAAGTTGAACTGATGAATGAGTAGGTAAAATATAAATGCAGTAAAATACGCTAAACCCATCTCTTCCTGTGGGTGTCGTAAAATGCTATTCTAGATTTCTGAGGTGTAAGTACAACCCACATTCACACTCAGCGGCTTGGACCAAAAATGAGTTAGGTACCTATTAATTTTAAAAATACTTTTATAAAAACAAGCTTTCTAGTAAGTTGTAACTTGACGGGTTTATCTTGTTTACTACAGAAGTTCTTAAGTATGTCCACTTACCGTAGCCATCGTCAGACCCTGAATATCACGTAGTATCACAGTATAATATCTTGTATAGTTCAGTAGTCATGGACACTTTCCGATTCCATCATCAGGCCAGCTTCATAATACCATTATTGTTGTATTGTCACCGGAGAAACGCAAGTATTCCAAATTTGACCTCAATCTGACGTCAAGACGTGGTTTTAATTGGGTTTTTTCGGCAAACAACAGAGCACGTTAAAATAAAACTTGTAGGTATAAAATGATCAGTGACCCGTAATAGGGTCACAAGTGAGACCTAATAGAGAGATTGGTGAACTGTGGGTGTGTTTTCACCGTAGGTTTTCAACTCTATCTAACTATTCTGGGACAAATAATTGATGCAGTTATGCTTGCGGCATGTACCGAATATACGTCTTTTAATATTATAAATCTAAGTAGATAATAAACATTTAAATACTTAATACATTACAATATATGAAGTCCATGCCGTAAGGTTTATTTACAGCTGATTATTAATAGAGTAATAACACTTCTCTAACGACCTTTTTTGAAATTTATTCCCAACAATTTTATGATTAAGTTTCTTAAGAATTGACTTTGCTTAGCATCAATAGAATAATAAATAAAACCAGTTAAGGTGGTGACATCATCATGCTGAAATTGGCTGTGCATTTTGCAAGCTTATAAGCGTCTAAACGCCATTTTAATTGCAACCTAATCTAAATAATGTTTTATAATTCTGTAAAATGCATATTTAATGGAAATAAAAGGTGTGTGAGCAGATGTGGTATTATACTCGTAGTATAATTGATTATTCAGATTTTGAGTCATACGTACATTTGTTAAAATTAAACTTATAGTACATTTCTATTGCATATAACATGGACAAGGCTGAGATATTGCAAGTTATTATTTTATTTGTGTTATTGGTAGACTACTACGTCAGAGGTCGCGGGTTTCTTCTTTGCCTATTCCTGCTCACTTGAACATTTTGGCTAGTAATAATTATATTTTATATTGTTATCTAACATTAGTCTGGACATCCTATGCATACTATGTAGGTACTTATAAATAAATGTACCTAAGTATTTTGGTGTAGATATCTGTGTAGCTTTCACACATACTAATAATATATTACGTGCACAGCTTTGTTGCGGAATTGAGGTCTGTACTGGTGGATGTCTAGTTTGGTTTTTATCGGACGCGCTTCACTGTGGATGCGATCATGTGCGTAATTGCACTCGCGAAGGAAGCAGTGTCTAGGGACGAGTACGGTTTAATATCATCTCTGGCCATGACTCCTACATTTCACAGTGAGGCTATCTGCTGCAGAAAATGCCGAAAAAGTTTGTAGTTCCAGTTTCTTGGTGACTTGTAGCTTAGGTTATACTTAGGACTGGGTGCGGGCCGGAACCTCCACGTGGTGCACCTGGGCAACGGAGGCTAGCAGCGCCTCCCACTCGCCACGGGAGACGCTGCTGCCTGCGGCCAATCCGGCCGGGGTGGGAGTGGCCCTCTAGCTAGAGGGCTGCTCCAAGGCTCTCCACGTGTCCCTCTGACTAGCAGATGGCACAGTGGGGAGCGAGCGGGGGGCGAGCTGATTGTCTGCGCGCCGACGGTTGGGTGACAGGACGGCCTCCTGTCACCCTACACCCCACCGTCGGCGAAGTGGCGCGATGCTCGCCCCACCCCCCTTTTCGGGGGGTCGAGGGGGCCATCTTAAAACCGTAGATGGCCCGGGGTCAGCTGGGGTGCGAGGGATATGCCCATTGGGTAACCTTACTCCCCGGTTACTAAGGCCCGAGACGGCGTGCGGTTTTAGTCGGTTCGATCCCGACATAACCACCCCCGATGGCCGACGGGGGTGGTATCCATGGGGATTTCCGCACGATAAAAAAAAAAAAAAAAAAAAAAGGTTATACTTAGGACTCCAGCTGAAAACTTTTGTAATTGTAATAGGTTCAATTCAACTTCGCCAGGTTCGTTAGGCTCACTACTATCACACTAGGAGACCTAAATGCACAGCAGACCCAAGCAAGTCTACTCAAGTAATTAAGTTATCTGGACTCGCTCGGGAATGCATTTTTTTTATACCACTTAGGTGGAGACAAGCACACCTGATGGGAAACAGTCACCGTGGTTTATGAACGTGTGCAACACCAAGGGCGTTACCCACGCGCTGCCAACCCTGAAGGGAAAGGGCGGGCGTAGGAAAGGGTGGGGAGGCTAGAAAGGGGCGGGGAGGAAGACGTCTCTCTCTAACTTGGCAGGTAAATTTAATTATATAAATAGTAAATTTAATTATAGGTACAATTAATCAAGTGTTACGTGCAGCCCGGAACCTGCCAAGTTCAGAAGTTTAAAAGTGCATCTAAACTTAGCATTGGATTGGATTTCAACCCTTTTTTAGGCGAACAATTAGCCGATAGGAACTTGGCCCCCTATTTAGCAGGTATGTTTTTGATGGGATTCTTTATATCATTCATAGTTCTGGCTGAACTTATACATAACCAAATACTTCAACTATATCTAAAAATGAACCTGATGCTATTGAATGTATTATAGGACTATGAGAACGACATATGTATTTATCGCAGTAACTTGGATATCAACGGAAATACCTATCTTGCAACATGCTATAAAACTTCTGTATCTAGAGCCATCTAGAATATTAACTTGCATATCTACGGAAATACCCATCTTGTAACCTTCTTGTTAACATTATGCGAGGTCCTAATATAAACAGTTGGGTCGAAGTTTGCTGTAGATCTCTTTTTATGCTGGCGATCTTTTATGATCATGACCAGTTCCTTCAGAGAGTTATCACTGGGAGATTTTTCCATGGATGGTAAATTAAAAACAATTATACCTACCTATGCATTTAGTATTAGTATATTAAAAGCGAAGCAACTAACAGTTCTTCAAATTGTAAATAATAAATTATGTACCTTAATAGTAAAGATGTTGCATCCTCTGATCTGTAAGATAGGATGTAGCGTCCATTGTTCATTTTAAGGTTTTGTAACAATGAACGCTACGGATGAATTCGTGCGGCCTACCCATCTGACTCGTTTGCGCAATGTTCTCGCACTCGTAGATAAGGTTGTGTTAACTACTTACTCAAACTCAACGTTGTTTTAAAAATCAATGCTGACATAGAACCAATAGTCCTTATCTATTTATTTGTTTGCTCGTTCCACACAACCGGACTGATTTTGAAGACTTATTCAAATGGAATATAGTTAGACTATAAATGGTGGGACTCTTTCACGCCTTACTGGCTGAACGGAACTGGATGAAATTTGACACCGAGATAGCTTATGGTCTCAAATAACACATAGGATACTGTTAATCTCGAGAATGAATTGATGTTTCAACATTACAAAAAAACCCGCGATTAAAACTCATTTCATCATCACCTTTAGCCTATTGCAATCTATTGTTGGACATAGGCCTACGCTATAACTCTATCATCAGTATCCAGTCTAACTTAACTCCATTTTCGTGGTCATCATTGAAGTATTGGTAACTCTAGTTTACCAGAAGTAACCAGAAGTGTGTCTTTTAATCTAGTTAACGGACGTTTGTGTCTTAGTCCAGCACGGAACCCTTAGTGCGCAAATCCGATTAGCACTATATCGGTTTTGTTAATAGTGAAAACAATAATTGGTCTTTCATACATTATTAATAATCAAAACAAATCTAAATGTTTAGATAGTACCTAAGTTGAGAGATCAAATCAAATGGACGGATATTAAACACTTCAATTAATTTTATCTTATGATATAAAACTTGATCATCAGAGGAATCTTCAAATTTATTGAAGTGAGATAAGTCATAAACCGGTTTAAACTTTACTATGCAATTTCCTATATAATATGGCTAAATATAAAGACATATTTAAGAGACCCTAGAGTTCAATGCCTTTATAATTATTTATTTAGTCGGTGGCTGCCACAACTAAGTATACGTAAGTTGGCTGCACAACCTTTGGTTTCTACGCCTAAGTTGTTGACCGCTACGATTTATGCATTAACAAAATGGCGCATAAACAATCGTGGATCTGCACGAGGGACGGGGGTGTCCGGGACAGGTCTGGCGCGGCATCGCCCGGCCCTGAGTCCAAGCCGAGCTCTATTTTTAGCGCTGTGTCACCGTTCGTTTGCGCTCGCGCCCCGCTCGCCCATGCGAATAAAACTTTTACCTACAGCGGTGGTTGAATAATTAACATTGAAATATATGAGGCATCCTAACAATGTATTGCAAGTGCCCTTAACTTGTTAATTATGTACCAGGTACGACTAGACTTTGTAATTGCAAAGCTTTTGACTTGTGAACTTCTCTTTTTTTCTAAAATATAAGCTTTATTAGGGTCCAGACTGACCATCACACCACCCTGTCACTACATATTGTTTACGAGGATAATTTACATTTCTTTCAGACATTTGTTAACATTTTCATGGTTTTCATAAGCTACATCGACCATGAGTCGCATCAGCAAATCGCGTTTTTTTATTCAAATCACGTATAACGTTCTATGTAACAGTAAGCCGGTGTCATGTCATGATGTCATCGGTATGTGATTGGCTGTGCCCTTATGTAGGTGCAATGTTATGTCAGAACTTGTACGTTTGCACGCACATACGAACTAGTACTACATCACATTGCACCACTTAAGTTCTATCGAGGTTTAAAGTAGGTAGTCAGGAGAGTCCTCAAGTCCGTTGTTCGCTGTTTATCAATTTGTTACGTACGTAATGTGCCCACACAAAGCAAGTGTCGTATTATTGCCAAGTTGTCATTTAACTCCGTTATAACAGTTCTCGCTCTCCAGTCGGCTGACTTTTGTAGTTTAAACTCTTGCAGTTCTTTGACTTTTTATGAGTAAACAAATACAAAATTTACATATTATGTGGAAAGGATATTGTGGGAGTATTAGAAGGTAACTTGTATGTCATCACTATATTAATGGTACTTAATTACTTTCATATTAGCGACCACTAAACTATTAATAAAAATATATCTTAGCTTTTAAATATGCTAGTCAGTATGAAACTTGGTTTATCATGGTAACTATCAATAGTCGTCGTTAAAGTTACACACTCGTATACCTATATGCTGCGCCATGGGATAACGATTAGATTAACAGTATACCTACCGACGAGCGATTATTAATGACTAGTTATTTGTCAAGGCTTTCTATTGCGGGTTTCTATCTACACCTACACGGACACAGAATTTTAGGTGTCGCCGGGTGATTGCTGCCACTTGACTGCCATTCGCTGCTGCCTACGCAGGCGCCGAGGACTCTGCCCACGGCCCTCTGCTTATTACACAATGTGTTAATTTTTTTTGCAATACCTACGAATTCAAAGTCTCTGGTTACTTTAATCAATTAATATTTCGATGCCCGATTTATTTATTACAGATTCACATGCAGCAGAAGTTACCAACGAAGATATAGCGAGAAGTCACGCAATCACGAGATGTTGATGATGTCAGACAGCATTTATAAATCAATAACTACTTATAAAGCCGGAAATTATCTGCAAAATCTAAGCTTTGCATCGGATATTTATAGTTATTGAGAATTATATACAAGAGTTAAGCGCATTCTCTACGGAAAGTTTGAATAAGTATGAAAGTTATTCAGTGTGGTCACTCTTCAAGAAGATTTAAAACAAACTTGTGATTGATACCTAATGTCATACATAATATTTGATTTACTTTGAAAGTTCTGACACTTCCTCAGGCTGAACTTATTTATAAACTAGCTGTTGCCCGCGGCTCCGCCCGCGTGGATGTCGATTTTCGCGTTTTTTTACTATATCCCCGGTTCTAATCAGCCAATTGTGATCAAATATGCGTAAGATTTTGAGTCTAACCAAAAATTTTCTAATAAAAAATTAATAATTAATAAATAATAATATTAGAAAGGTCTTGCTTAGACTAAAATTTACCGTATGTTTGGCTGTAATTGGTTAAGTAGAACCGGAGATATGACCAAAAACGACCTAAAAACGAAGCGCGGGCGAAACCACGGGTATCAGCTTGTATAAAAAGCAGCCTATATGTTGCCCAGAACTATGAACTATAATCGTGCCAAGTTTGATCAAAATCCCTTCAGTAGTTTTTGATTTTAGCGTGAACAAAAATTTAGTGCGGACAAACAGGGGCTCAGAGGCACAGACAACAGACACAGACAAAAATTCTAAAAATCATTGTTTTGGCATCTATTACATTCATAAAGTCCCGTAATATTTTTTTTTCTTATATATCTTCCATGTACAGACGCCGATCAGTTACACTTGCTAAACATATTATATGCTATATTGCTAACCATAAACCTATATTCAAGACTACTACAGTTCTACGAGCTCATAAAATAATTTTCAATTTGTCATGTTCACCTATTCCTTTATTTTTAACTTCTTCTTCTTCTTGGGGTGCCATCTTCACAATGAAGGTCGGCGATCATTAAGGCAACTTGGACTTCTTTTTAACGGACTTTAAGAGGAGGAAATTCTCAATTCGGATACATTTTTTTAAGTTTGTTACCTCAGAACTTTCGACAGGGTGAACCGATTTTATTGAGACTTTTTTATTTGATAACTGGCGCTTTCCGTATGGTCCCTTTTCAATTTGGTCCGTTGTAGTCGGGCTTTTGTAAGAATTGTAGGTATGGACTATTAAAGATATATATCTCTTTTCCCGATAATTAATTCAGTCCTGAGTTAATCGAGTCCAGGGTTTCGCTATCTTTCTGTTTATCAGTTACCACTACATAAAAGTTTACTCAAGATTCGTAAGTAGTTTTTTAGTTAGTTAGTTAGTAAGTAGAAGTAAGTAGTTGCGACATATGTAAAACGATACGCAAGCTCCTAACTACTGCATCAAGTATTGGTGGGTCAATCACCGGACAGGACTAAAGATTCCGTGACAAGTCTCTATTAGTCGTGCAAAGGGTTCTAAATGTTGTAATTTGTACGCCCATGTAATTGTGAAGTTCACATAATAATGTAAGTAGCGATAGTCAAGTGGTCTTTACCAATAGTGTCTTACATTCATGATTTGTAATGCCGAAATAGAAATCAATTATTTATACGGGTAAACGGTTAAATGGTGAAGGAGACCGTCCATCGTATGGAAAGCTGCATATATTTAAGAGTTTTTCTTTCTTTTTATTTGACTTTCGAAAATGTTAGTAAAGTCTGTTAGTCTGCACTTAGCGAACGAAATCAATCTTACAATAGCGCAGGTAAAATATAATTCTCACACCACTGCATGTTCTTGAAATTGTTCCAGTTATTAGATACAACTAATAACTGAAACGGGAATAACTTAGTTTTAACTGAGTGTTTTTGGTTCCCCTGTTGCGTCATATAGGACGGATGTAGACGGCTGTTTGTTTAAGTTTGTGGAATTTATGGTATGTATGGTATAGTATAGATACCTCGTGGTCAATCTACCTTTGGAGAAACTGAATTAAATTTCGGTATATTGACGTCCTGAAGTTCAACTTTTTGCGAATTATGAAACACTCGGTTTACAGATGGGGAGCTACCTATGATAAACGCTTGCAACTTTTGCCATTTAGGTGTCGTCAACTCTATTTACATCTCCAAGAAAATCTGAACCCTCAACGTGAACATACAACAGTAAGTAAACGGTTTTATTTTACCGGGCCTTCATTCGAAGCTATCGACTACTTGAATTTCAAACAAAAACTTCTGTTACACTCTATCCTTCCAAAATTTCTCCAATAACTTCCCATTTACTTAAAACCTCCGTTCACTGCTGTATTAAAGGACATGCTCGAGTTTCTTAGCTGGAAAGGATTCCCATTAACATTAGACAACTTTAGTTTATCGATGACATAAGCCTAATGGTGGTACACGTGGGAGTGTTGCACCCAACGGGTCTTACAACAAACACGGACAAGGTGAAGTTACCGTGAAATACTTTGAATACGTGGCTAACTTTGGCTTTAACTACTCGTAACTTCAAAGAAGACTTACCTATTAATGCTCCAGGAACATCATTCTAAAGAAACAGTAATCATCTTTAAGCTATAATTTTTAATTGTCTATCGCTAAACATGGACCATTACTATATTTGTTCATAACAAATAACATTCACCATTATAGTCCCAGTGATATCAATGAACTCAAATTGGCTATTTGAGTTATTATTATCGCTTTTATGGTAGGCTACATGTATTTGGATGAGAGAATTAAATCTCTGGAGATTGTTAGTTATTACGTAAAGTATATTGGGTGTCAATTAATGTTGAGTCATTATGACTTTTATCTAAATTTGAAAAGTCTCCAATGAAATTTAATCAACCTGAATCAACCAGATTCATAGACAAGTTTCCTATTTCATATACCTACATCTCCATAGAATAAGATGAATCAGAAGTTCGTTAGCATTTTAGCAAATATAGAATTATCCGGTTTATAAGATTTTGAACAGTATGTGAAAAGTCACTTGCCTTGATATTTGGATGTTAATTTTTTTAAATGTCACAGACCGTCGAGGCGCGGGCGCGGGCTGCTCGATGGTAGCTGACGCAGGATTTGGGCAGTCACGATGTATATTACAACATACGGAGAAAGCTGCACTCGTCTGGCGAAATCACACCCACACCACATGTGCCAAATCTTTTAGAGAACCCCTCTACGTATATGGCAACTTAAGCAGACAAACTAGTAAAAGTAGTTTTGTTAAATGTAGTTATTTATCTGTATCAAGGCGATATCGAGTTTAAAAGTAAATTACATATAAATGTTATTACGCAGGTTACGTCAATAAAAAGTACATTTTCATATACCAATTCAGTGGCAGACAAGCACACAGCCCACCTGATGGGAAGCAGTCGTGGGATATGGACGTGTGCAACACTAGGGGCGTTCACACTCGCGCTGTCGACCCTTGAAGAACCCCATATTGTAGATGCTAGGGAAAACCAAAGTAGGGATAGGCATATGCTAGTACAAACATTATCAATAGGAACTTGATTTTAACTTAGTTTATACTGACTATAATTAAATTTTATTGACAAAGCTATACAAGAATAGCTTTGTCAGAAAAAAATAATGAAATATTCAGTAACAAATCTCACAAGAGTAAAATTAGCTGTGACATCTGCAAAATGTATGATGCGTATATTACAAATGACATGGCATAACGTTAGGTGTGCGATGGCCACGCATGCGATGCAACCTTGTGCGATGGCGGAGTACGATTGCGATGGCGAGCCGACCGTGACACTGACGCGGGTTATGATAATAACGACTTGAATAGGAACTTTTGTCGAGTTTCGGTGTAAATATGTAGCTGGAAGTCGGCGTCTGCCCTCAGATTGTGAGTACTTCGGCGACCGTTATCCGGTCACCGCTACGCCGCACACCGGTGCCACGAAGAGAATAACTACAACATTCAAGTCTATGAGAATTAGAAACAAGAACGTTTTGCACAAAGCGTAAACACGGACATAAACATTATTAAGGCTTTATACCTACTATAAAAAAAATTACGCTCGAGGCAGGTAAGACAAACCCATCTCAAGATGAAGTTGTTTATGCAAAATGATATAATTGTACAACTAGTTTTTGTAAAGAACCGTTAATTCTCATAAGTTTGGTAGTCATTTAGTGGCTACCAAAAATCACATGAGAATGTTAAATTACTATGTCGTGTTGAATCTCAATACTTAAGTTGATTTATCTTTTTTGAGGTTTTCCGCAAATGTTAAAGAGGGTAAATGTAATCTTAGGGTTATTGTACCTAGGGAGTACCTGGTTTCCCGGCAACACAGGCAGACGTGATGGTATTAGTCAGTTTGAGTCCAACGTGCCCACATCACCGTTAGCGCCGGTGAGTTGAAGGCCGAGGAGGTTTTCGCGCGTAATAGATATGAGACAAAAAATAGGTACACATTTATTACGACATTTTTTACAGGTTCTGAAACACTTCCTTTGTAACTTTTGAATAATTTAATGTGATATAGACTCGTAATCTATATTCCTAAACGTCTTTCATTTTTTATTCTTTTCAAAGCATAACCAAAAACATCCGAGTATGGTTCTATCCTAGTCTGCAGTGATAGTCTCATTTTATAACAAAGTGACCATAGCAAAGAGCCCTTCATCCATATTCGTAATTAAAATCTCTTTACCAGTTACAAGAAGTATCAACGAGACGTTACTACAAGAAGTTACAAGAAGTATAGATTCAAACGACAGGTTTTGGATAGATTTCAAGTCCGCTTATTACTTTTGTGTTAAATTTATAATACAGAAATCAAGCATTGTGATTACGTTCTTGTTTGGCAAAGCTAAGATGTCGATCAGGAGTAAGAGATTAATTATCTAAACTCACGTTTTACAGAAGATGTACGAGAGGCAGACCGATGCGGTTCTGGTTTTGAGTAACAGGTAGCGTTACTTGCCCACATCGTCCAACTAGAAACAAACTTCAAATGGCAGTACCTCTGGCGAGTTCTGAAGCCCGGTATCTTAGAGTATCTACACTTACCTGTCCCTGCGATCCACGTCCAGCAAATCAATCAAAAATCAACTTCAAACTATTTGTGATAACATTTAGTACCAGGAAAACATAGTTTATCCGAAAGTTTTTGAATTAAGAAGATTACCGAATTACCGAAGTGAGATAATTTTTAAACATTGCTTCTTTAACATTCATTTCAATATTCAGATGTTTTATATCCAAGTTTATAAAGCGGGTTGTAAAGTTATTTCTTTTATCAACTGGTAGCCAATCATGGTTTGGAACAATTAACTCAACAACATCGATCTAACAGGAAATTGTAGTCGAACTGGTCTAGCAGGAATTACTGTAGCGTATTCCCGAGACATTTCTCTCAACTTATCTACAATATATGTTAGTAACACAGTAATATTCGTTTAGGTAAATCTATATATGACATGATACAGGAAAATAAAGCAATAAAAGCAATTATCTTTAGAGATAGCACTGACATGTGAACAAGATTTGTTCACTGAAATGGGCACAGACTATTACAGTCGTATTGAAGCAAGCAACCACGTATCTAATGAGGGAAACTGGTATTTATATTCACGTATAATTTACACTTTATTGCAGAATTATAAGTAAATACCTTGAATAAATGATTATCAATTGTATGAATAATATTCTATTATTGCATATGTAACGGTGGTAATACGGTAATGTAAGTAGGATTTGTCGATTTTGAGTTACTACTAACAGGTTATATAAAACGTCTAATGAAGTAAATAAGACCGGGTACTAGCTTAATTATTGTATAATAGCTGGCGTATGTATACATACGCCATGCTAGTACCCGGTCTTATTTAATAATTAAGCAATTATAAAAATAGGAGAAGAGAATGGCGTGTAAGCCAGGATCCTAGCAAGTGAACGAATGAACGAGCGAGCCCCCATTGTGAAGGACTATAAATGTTTGTTTGTTTTCTTCTTCATTAAAAACATTGAAAAATTTAGTTTTTGAGTATACCATATTCACTTATATATATATACTTATTCCCCTGTAGATATCTATGGCAATTATTCTATGTGCGCTTCTAAGCGGGCCATGTTTTTCAGCAATTTTGTGGCTCCAATACCGGCATTAATTTCTCAGCCATGTCAAAAATATTTTCATATGGCCGAGCGTTTTATATTTCATATGGCCGGGCAATATAATATAATAATAATATTGTCACCATTGGGTTGTGAAGGTCAGATGGCAGATGCTTCATGGAAAATATCGAGGTCCAGTCAAATCCACAGTTAAGATTGGTAAAGCGGACCCCAGACTCCGAGGTGAAAGCTTTGGATGCGACTGGGATTAACGCTAGGTTGCAGAAGATTGTTTTGGATTCCGTAGCGACACTCAAAATTCACCAGTACTTTCAACGGAACCCTATAACTAACAGCGATTATATAATCGCTGTTAGTTATAGGGTTATAGGGTTAAAAAATGTTGCATAAAGTAAGTATATACTTACTTTATGCAACATTTTTTTAGTTGGCATATATGATAATGTTCGAAGCGAGAAACTTCTACAGAATTTATGTGTAATGTTATGTTTTTGATATTTTAAGGTATGTGTGTACGTTAAACTCATATAACCGGAATTTCTAGATCAAACACGGATTTTTGCCACTTTGAAGCTGTATGTTATTATAATATTGTAATCCAGATGACCTTATGTCTTCGGACTTTGCTTAGCTAAAAGGACAAGCGTTATAAGGCCAGCCCAATCATACTTTTATTTATTAATCTTTATTATTGTGTGGGAATAACTAGATACTAGGTATTTTATTGACTCATTGTTCGACTTTATTACCGTACGTACAGCAGCATAATCATAATACTGTACTATTGACTCAAATTCCATGAAAGAATCCTTTATAAATAAAATGCGGGGGATGCAGCGAGCGACAGCCGATATCTATATTAATATTATAAAACTGAAGAGTTTGTTTGTTTGGTTGAACGCGCCTCAGGAACTAACAGTTTAAGTCAGATGAATTAATAACCAGAAAAGGTAGCTGGGATTTACTGGATGCTGAAATAGATGGCTGCTCGTACATATTTAACAGAATTTATTGTATAAAATCACGTGATCAATTTTCAAGGTGAATTAAAGACTCAAACGACAGGTTTTGGATACATTTCAAGTCCGCTTATTACTTTTGTGTTAACTTTATAATACAGAAATCAAGCATTGTGATTACGTTCTTGTTTGGCAAAGCTAAGATGTCGAATAGTCATACCCACCTCCTGTCTGATAAACAATTAGTAACCATTGTTTTTTTTCCTTCATTTAGGGATATAGTTTGTACCTTGTATGGTGTGCAAAGTGGGCAGGTCAGTGTTGGGGTCGATACACGAGAATAGAAGTCGACTAAAGCGATTTATTGAAACAGGTACTCATATTTTGAAATATTCATTGACAGTAGAGTAGCTAGGGCGTTAGGCTGTTATGGCTAGGGTATGGTATAGGTGTATGGGTCCCCAAGACCTTTGCGGCCAAACCAACCTCACCTGTAAGCCGGTACATCTGCTGTTTGACAGTCTAAATTCTGGCGCAGGTTTTCTTCTCAGAGTTGTCAGATGGCAGTCGCTCCCATAAAAGCAGTATAAATGAAACCAAACCACGAACGTACCTTCAATTTAAGTGCTACAACATAGTACCATGATATGGATACAGCTACAAGTTCCTGGTTCGACCACGGAATCCCAAAAAGGCAGTTTATGATATAAGCGTGAATATATTAATACTAAGTTCTATGGGAGTAGTACAATTTAAATATTTATCTTCCTACTGTTCTGTTATGAGAGAGCCACGTCATCGTTACAGTATGGCGTTCTTATACACAACGTGAATCAATTCAACCTTGCTGAATTATATGATTTAGAATATGGATGATTTTGACAACTTATGTGGCGTATCGGTAGAATGTTTGACAGCTGAGTCAGAGGTCGTGGGTTCGGTTATTGTTCAATGCAACTGTTTATACGAGTATGCCAGAGTGCGTATATTTGCTTTAGTCTGGGTTATTCTATATGTACCTACCCATTTACTTATTTATATATTTTAAAACCTATTATAAAAGTTAGTTAAGCTGTGCTTACATATGTTCTACAATATTTATTAGTTTTTTTAAGATGGTTAGCGATCTAGTAACCTAAGATTTTAGCAATAGTTGATTCCTACACTTGACATAGTTTTGTAATATTCTAAAAAGCTAATGAAATATATTCCAATATCGATTTCGTTTTCACGTAGGCGTATAAGACGAACGTGGCAGTAGACATATTTATAGATATATAACTGGTTTACATCGCAATTAAAAGTCACCAACTAGAATTTCAAATATTACCTTAAAGGCATTTATAAATATTTATTTTACCATAATATGTAAATGTCTTCATTGTTACATGGGTTCACATTAAAAAAAATAAGTAATGTATATTTTTAAAAGATACTTACACCTCATAAAATAATTTATGTTACAATAATTACTATTAAATTTGAGAGCGTTTTACTACTTTTTAGTTTCATTTTCTTGTATTTTAAAGACTCGTTGAAAGGCTACATAGCTATTATAAGGATTATATTACTTGAAAAACTCATAAAGTGTTAACTATCTAATATAAAAGAAAGTCGTGTTAGTTACACCAGGTTACACCATTTATAACTCAAGAACGGCTGAACCGATTTAGCTGAAAATTGGCATAGAGGTAGCTTAGAACCAGGAGACGGACATAGGATACTTTTTATCCTTCTTTGGAGTGAAGAGTGAAGGGTGAAGTGGAAGGTGGAAGTGGAAAGTGGAGTGAAGAGTGGAGTAGAGAGTCGAGTGGAGAGTCGTTTAATCAGTGGCGATACCGACTTCCACGCGGGCGAAACCTAGTTATTAATAAACTTGAATGATGAGTTTTGCTATTATAGGTTGAGGTTATATCATAAAGTTAAATAACAGCCTGGGTCCTTTCTACACAAGAGAATGAATTTGTATAACCGGGTATAAATATCCGGTTGGTGGCGATAGAGCTTCTCATTTTATTTTGTTTTATCCAGCTTTTATCGGAGCGACTACTATCTGACCCCTTAACTTTAAGGTAAGTTTATGCCAGATGTTGATTTGCCAATTACCAGGTTTACTTGCATGAAGGCTTGGGGCCCTGAAGATCTTGATTGGGTCTCATACATATTATAATGTCGACAATCCGTGTATGACAAAAAAAATTGCTCCATACTTTTCATCTTTTTAAATACAATTTCAACAATAGGTACTATATTATTGTATTTAATAAGTCTATGTGAAATATCAGATATTTAAAAAATACCTCTCCTACAAGCGACATTGAAACAGGTTTAAACAGGTTTGGTTCGTTAATTACACGTATAATGTGAAAGATACGAACATGCTTGGCAAAAATAGATAAAATCACAGATTTTTTAAGAATGCCGTCGTCATTCACATATTAGGTGTGTCAGATGAGATGGGGGCACGATGTACCTATCGGTACTCCACCGTGCCCCCATCTTATCTTTAGGTATAATTAAGGCTATAGAGCTAATTATCATCACATTTACGTTCCACAGTCAATACATAAAATATTCTTCGACATTCTACACAACACTACGTAGAACTAAAGTAAGCATAGCTGAACTAGCTTGTGTTATAGTTTCTAGAATCTCTAGAAATAGATAATCATACTAAAATACTTTTTTCTGCAAATAAATACATACCTATATTTGCATTGAGTGCGAATTGAACCAGCGATCACTGACTTTACAATCGATTTCTCTACTGCTACACCACAGAGGTAGTCAAAGAGTACTAGATTGACTATACGGATCAAAAAGTTTGGTGTCGCGATAGACCAATGCACCTAAATGCTGTATGTAGTTGTCATTTTGATGTATTCGAAATTTAAATTTATTTCCAGCCCCACCAGGGAAGTCCTGATGTTCCACACAATTTTTGTTCTAAACAGCCTGTCTAGTAGTACAGTTACTCTTTTTTTTTCCGTGTGGAAACCCTCAGAAGTTTGCTGAACACCAACAGATTTACAAACAATCCTTAATTTTTTTTTATAATCATAATTTTTGTAATGTAGAACATGTAGTGTAGGTACATGGGATAACTTTAACATTTTTATAAATTTCTGTTTATTATTTTATGTACCTAAAGGTGGTCGGTAACTTGAAATGTGGTAACCTAATACCGATGTTGACTGTACCTATACATATAAGTCATTGGCATTGTGGTCATCTACATCGAATAAATGATTATGATTATTATGGTCATATGGCAGTCGCTTCACGGAAAATATTGAAGCTCGACTGTTTCATAGTTGTACTAAAAGCCAACTCCAATGGGGTTGGCCGGTGAAAGCTAATCGCAGATGGCGCTAGCGAGTTTGGCTCCTTTGTGTACGACGGCCATATTCAGTGTCATTATTGTTTACAAAAAAAACATGCATTTATTATCATTTCATAACATAAAGAGGGACCTAAAACAGTATTAACTAGTAGTTTGTGAACTAATACATCATGTATTGTAACTGGTGAGTGAAGGAACTTAAAGATTAACTTAAAAAACGTGGTGCTTCTTTACGAGGAAAAAAAGCAGATCTTGTGGAAAGGTATATTGTTTTAAATAAATTACCACTATATTCACAAATTTCGTATTCAGAAACATTTTTGTTTTGAAGATACTATTACCTAAAATGTAACAGACTTGTAATACTTATGCATATAGTTAAACTACGGGGATAATAATAATACACATTCTTTTACTTTCAGGTTGGAGATTTATGACCAAAACTTCAATTTTGAACACCTATAAAGGGCTGATAACGAAGATCCTGAAATATAGTTACCATTGCCAGAAACCTATCGTGATATTAACAGTAACACGGCTCTACTACCTCTTGATAAGACAATCATAAGGCATTATCTATGCTAGTAAGTAGTTTAAACTAAGTATAGATTTATACCTAATAGGAAACTGCATTGAGGTAGGATATAAACCAAAGTGAAATTTTAACTGAGACCCTAGCCCATTTTCACCATTACTTATTCACAACTATATTTTTTCTTTTCAGTACACAAAAAGAACAATATTGCTATGCACCTGTATGAAACCCGTCATTTATTGATGGTAAGATCTTCTGTTGTTGGTAATAATACCTATATAAAGGGATATTGCAGAAAATCAATGAAAAATGTTCAATATGAAGTGGACATACATAATACTTGGACGTGAATAGGACACATGAAGCTTTTAAAAATAAAACACTTTATGTCATCTTAGTTTTTTTATTTACAATACCTGCATCATCTGCAAGTAGTAGCTCTGTGGAAAATAATCTTAAGTATAGTGTACAGCATCTAACTTGGCAAGATTTTGGAGTACTGTGGGCCCTACTACTCGAAAACCTTGCTAAGTTAGATGCCGTATACAATACTTGTTTGTATGCAACGCATTTTGCCTTGCCACAAATAAGTATAGTGTACAGCATCTAACTTGGCAAGATTTTAGAGTAGTGGGGCCCACCGTCCACACTATTAAGTTAGATGCTGTGAACTATATATTAGATGCTTGAGTACTTCGATGAGTGTGGCAAGTTGTTGGTGTCATTATCAATCTCATGCTCTTGAGATACATTGCAAAATCATCATAATATACTATCACTATATTTAATGGCACTATGCCTTCACAGGATTGGTAAGTTGATGGCATTTCAAATAGCCATTTCCTCATGTTCCGGACTCCCAATATATCTTTTCTTGTTCTTGCTGTTTCTGATAGTGGTTAAGTGTTTCAAGGAGATATAGATGGTACAGCACTTTTCTTCATATATTTATGTTGGTGTTCAACTCCTAGAATATAGAAATGACTGTTATTATTAAGATCATAGGAGTAAATCAATTTGTATGTTATTTTATGTAGGTATATCAAGTACATATGTATTAAGACTACTAATAATGTTGAATAAGCAACACTCACCTGTGTATTCACAATTTTTTTATAATCATTTTCCACGAAATGTTTTCGACATAACCTCTAACTATTTTTAGAAATAAAATTTTGTAGGCAAATGTCTTTCAATCAAAGCCGACGAATTTTGTAATCTTTTGGGATATGGTGTACTCCCAATTCTGAGCATTTCGCTACTATACATTTAGTCATCTTGTGTTTAAAAATTATTTTGTAAATAACTCCATACAAATGATCAATGTTTTAGGAGCCATCTACACCAGCGCCACTTTGACAGTTGCCAACCCCATTGAGTTGGAAAAAGGCTGAAGTATGATAATTATAATGGTCAGATTATACGACAAGATTTTCATAAGTAGAATTTATACCAAGAAATACATAGGCAAACTGTGTGGTTACATAATGTTTAGCCTCACTAAGTTGTGACTACAAACATTAAATTGATGTTTCTAGGTTTCTTAGAAAACGTGACGTCAGCCTAGAGCTTAGTTTAGACACGTTACACAGTAGGTAAAAACCCGCGACAACGGTACTAAGAAAAATAATCATCATTTAAATTTGAATCGGAAAAAGGCAACATCCAGGACGGAACTTTTTCCGATGCCAATTATAGGAAAAGTCTTTTTTTTATACTACGTAGGTGGCAGATAAGCACACGGCCCACCTGATGGGAAGCGGTCAACGTGGCCTATGAACGTGTGCAACACTAAGGTTGTCACACACGCGCTGCCTACCCTGAAGGGAAGGGAAAGTTACCGTATTGCTTTAAAAGTTTGTTGACTTTTTGTTTTTTATTTTTTTTATTTGAAATGTAAAGTAGAATATAAATAAATTCAAGATATAAAATGCCTTCATCCCAAAATTCATCCAACACTTCATGTAACCAAGTAGTACATGTACAAACTTTCGTATTTATAATAAACTCGCTTTCCCGGCAAACTTCGTTCCGCCTTACAATCAAGTTATGTTAGTTGCCTTATTATTTTAATTAGATGAGGACACCGTGGTTACTACACCCGAGGGGACCATTAAAACTATAAAATGACCCAGGATATCAATAAACGATATTGCAATAATATTTTTTTCGTAATCAGTTAAACTTTGCGTTTGAGCAAAAAGAAACAAAGGAGGTTTTATTTCTTCTTAATAATGAAAATTTACACAAAGTCACTTTTAGTTCCCCTTGCCATGACAAAAGATATAGATGGCGTTCAGGCTTTCTTACAAATATTTTTTTCTTAATATTACTATATTTCGTGAATTAATTAATTTTTCAATTTTTTCTCGCCGTAAAAACTAACCTTGGACTTCAACAAACATTTTAAAAAAAGAATTGACCAAATTGATCCAAGCATTGTTGAGGTATGTTTTTACGACTCATTTTTATAGATATAAGAGGAGAATGGTACAGTACAACCGTTCTGGAACAGCACGCGTTGATGTCTAATATATGGGTCAGAGTGATCGTAATATACAACGCAACTATAGTTCACCAATATGCATTAATTTATTACGCTTGTACTGTTAAATATATGGTACACGAAATGATCTTAAAGCATAAAATAGCTGTAGTTATACAACTGGCTCATCAGATAAGGGTACATACGGTTATTTTACCTCTTAATTTCAGCTTCGACGTATTAGATTATTCTCTACAACGGTTAATATGATGTATTGTAGGTATACTTCAACTGTAATGTTTTAATATTATGGTATAAATGGCATGATGTATGAGAAATGTATTTTTTAATCATATATTTTATTTGTCACATTGTTCCCGGTGGTGTCGTAGAAGGTTTATGAGATGGAGCTAGTTCTGCATCTGGCAGTACCTATATAATTCATGACCTCATGCTCAACAGTCATACCCACTACTGCTATAGCATCGACGATAATAATTTTATTTAAAATAATATCAAAAATAATACAAAAGTGAAAACAGCCCACAGGCGGTGCTGGCGTTCAACTTTATGTGTTAGAGTAATGACACATTACCTACGCCGACGGTATTCTGTATTCAATTTTACGTTTATCGAATGCCTTTGAATAACATCACCGGAGGCGTACTCTTCGGACAATCGAATTGTAGAACCATTACTGTGATTGTGGTTTTCAATGGACCTATAAAAATAAATGTAATTGGTGATGAGAAAAAAACGAAAATCGTTTATTGAGGCCCGCGTCGCGCTCGCCTTCTGCCCCGCGAGGATGTTAATAGCCGCACAGAAGCCACGCTTTTTGTATTCCTTAGATACACTTACCAGGAATGTGTGCCGGGATTGAATCTGTGCAGGTCAAGTGCGGTCACTTCGTGCTATATATTAACAACGCGCTCATCAAACATTTTGAATACGTACTTTTTGTAATGTAATGCAACAATGTATTTGAGCAGCATGTATATTGTAAAAATTATACGATATTGTTAATGTAAAAGTTATTAAATGTTTGTCACGCAATAACGTAAAAATAGCTTCGTGAATTGGGCTGAAATTTGGCACAAATAGATTATAATCTGCAGAAGGGCATTATATTACTTTAGTTTGGGTAGCAGTATTCTGTGGGAAAAAATCTAATTCGAAACGTGAAGTCCATGTGAATGAAGTCACAGTTTAGAACTTATAATAAAGATAAACCTATTACGATGGGTTTCTGGTCTACAAAGTTTTTGTGCCTTTAAGTGAGGCCTAGACTCAGTAATGAAAATCGAATGCCTCGAAAATAACAGAAATGATGATGTAGTTGATTATGGGCTTACAGAACATAAAAAGTTTTGAGAAACAATGCTCTACTGCGCCATTTTAAAATAGCATCCGTGTTCAAATACCTTCTTATGTTAATAAAATTTATTTCTTATGTTATGCCTGTGGTTATGTTATGATCCTCAATAGAAAGTTCTAGAAATTATCAAAATATTAACTGCTCTTGTATTCTAATCCACGACCTTTGTAGCGTAGAGCTACATGGGTGCCTCTGTCTTTTTGCAATAGTGGCGGAACGGGTTTGGTGCTCGCTTTATCGCCCTTGCAGCTTTAGTAAGTATGTGGTGTAGATAGAGCAGGGCTGGCAAAAGCTCGGCCACGGGAACGCGTTCCAGAGTGAGGTGCAGCGCGGGGGGCGCGCATCGCGGGGCTTTGCGGCGGCGCGAGGGGAGTCGCGCAACCTGCGCGAGCGGCGAAGCCTGTGACTTCGCGTTCAGTCATTGTCCGACCAACATCTCGGTCGTACGTTCAATCGACCGACTGTCGCTGCTTCATTTGTCGTACGAGTGCCCGTTAAACGAACGGTTCACTCCGACCCTTGGAGTGTAGGTGTGGTGCAAAGTGATGGTGTGTTTTTAGCTATACAGCACGGAAGTGTATCGCTAGCAAGTATTACCGTCTACGCTGTGTGGCGAGTTCCTCGGAGTTGCCTAACGGCTGTTCGCCTGCCGGCAAGGGAAGGCGGAACGCACGATCTACCGGGAGGAATGAGCCCCGTACACCACAGATCCCGTACTCACCGATGATCTCAAGGTTCGTTTCCTATTATTTGGATTGGTTTCATTGGTGCATCACGCAGTGTCGCAAGCGCAAGTTCGCACGACACGACCCCGCGACCGCGCTCGCGTTCTCGCACACTCTATTCTGATCTCATTCCAATCATTTAACATTTTATTTTATCTCGCTCACATTCGTGAAACGTTCTCTTGCCTGCTACTATTTTATTGTTCGTACTTTATATAATATTCATGTGAACCTCACTGTTCCTTTTCTCTCTCATTAAAATTGTATAAGAATCTAATTGGTCGTAACTGTTAATCAGAATGAAAATAACATTGTCATTTAAGATCTCACATCAATCTGTTCTAGTTCAACTGACACTAATTAGGTAAAGAATAACATAAATATATCTGAAGATGAGGAAGCAAATCATTACAGAGATGTTTCTTGATCTAAATGGACTAACCGACACTAATTATCTAGTTGCACAAAGTGCTCATTATATGTTGGAAGGCAACAGGCCTTTTCTCAGAAGTATTTAAATTGCATTCAAGAAGCGTATCACCAGGTTTCAAAAGGGGTTGTTACATAAAGTCTACATGCTATATTGGAACTTATTGGCGACTGTGAGTATTGCGAAACAAGAAAGTTTCACTGCAAGAGGCTTTATTGCTCTTACGTAGAGCTGTCCACAGGGCTGTCAAGCGTAATGCTGTCATTAACATTCCCGGATTATAAATGTATTGTTGCAAATTACATATCTTAATATTTTTGCAAACACACTTATTTAGGTACTTTGAAGCAGTGATTTGCTATATTGTGCTTAAAGCAGCTTGGCTCGCACCCAAATTAAACTTTTTCTAGGACTTTTTGGTTTTTAAGACGTGTGATTATAGTTAACTTAATAAAGTTTATAAACTGCTATAGGTACCTAAATATAACATCCTGCAATACTTTACATGTTAAGTGCCTGCATAATGATACATTTCTAATTGCTCTGTGTACGCCTAGTTAGTATTCTAAACCTATAATGTAGTCAACACATCAACTAAGTTCAGTAAACTCTTCATTTACTATCTATGAAATTTTGCCAAGCACGCAATAGGTTATTGCATGTTTTTAATCCTGCATATTATTAAATATGAAGTTTCATAAAGTATCTATTTTACTTTTTTATTTTGATCACTTAATTTTTAATATGGTGAAGCATTGTGCTGTAACCTGAATGGAAGTAGAAGTTAAGCAGTTAAACAAATGGATTCCGTTATATTTACTCCGTTATATCCACTCTAATAAACTAACCGCGTAGAATAGTGTACGGTGCTGAATAGAATTATTACATTACCACTAGTACCAGTAATCTTCACAAACATGAAATGCGATTTGCGAATAATCCTGGACATAGGTACTTGCTAGTACTTACTTTGTGTTCTCAGTATAAATATTTATAAATTGACTGTACGATCCACTGCATGTTAAGTTATACTAGAGAAATCCAGTCAACAAACTATGATGACCCAAGCTACAGATTTCCATGTCGGGATAAGCTGTTTTTCAATAGCTGCATCCGGTGCGCTAACGTTACGCAACGTGGTGCAATCACTTAATGCAATATCATTGTTATGCAGTGTTTAAATAGCTTATGATGCGTACACTGTTATTACTCGTTAAATCCTGTTTTTTCTTGGGACATTTCGTTTTTCTATAGTTAGTTAATGATAGTGACTATACAACAAGGGTTGATTGGCACGCAGAGAATAATACTGAGCGGTTTCTTCATGCTATGTAGCTTACCTCGAAGTAATCGATGTTTTGCTGGAAATAACATTTTTTTTATGATAGTCTGCATATTTATTTGTGAAGTATTAACATTTGATATGTTTACCTCAGATTGTATTTTAAATATCTGCCCATATAGGTATATGGTCTGAGGCAGTCTTTGTCATTGGACATGTAAATACCTACCTGCTAAATATTGGCTTGTCTCAATTAACATATTTGCAATGAAGTCGATGAACTCTTTGGAATTTATGAAACCCCTGACACCCAACTACATATATGTACAGAGGCACTTATTAACTGCATAACGTACAACCTTGTCAATAGAGAATAGCATAATGCAGTCACAAAACCTTATTATTGTAAAGCATAACGGGGTCGGCTACTTGTCTAACCAGTTTGAATTTGAGTTGCCGTGAAACAACTAATTTGAACCTTAAAACCGCAGGATTGGTATGGATATATGTGACGAGACCATATGGTCACGCTAACCGCATGCAACGTCACTCAATCTACTTGTGTCACAGCTGAATAACAAATATAACTATCGTACAACTCGTCATATGCTTAACTTTGTTTCCGGTTGCATCCGAGGCTTTCACTTTGAAGACCAGAGTCTGCTTACACCTTCTTCTCTTAACTTGGCCTATAAGGCTTTTACGGGAACGACTAGTAGCTAGTTTCAGCTCATTAACGTGGGAGATCTCCCAAGTTAATCAGCGTGAACTAGCTTGTAGGTGAAGTTGGTTTCGCTTTGAAGATTATCATAGGATAGGACTCAATACACACATTACTGATAAGTTGAAATGCTTGGTTAGTGCAATATCTATAGAGAACCGTAAAACATTTATCCAAACTATAATAAAATTATTTTACATGCATAATTATATATATGAAACAACCATAGGGCTCGAAAAGAAAAAAAACGTTGTATGTGGGTAAAGGTAGTTTCTTATAAGAAAAAAAAAGAGTCGGTCTCTTTGCTTTTTGTATGAACTTAGTTTGTAAACCAAGATTATTGCGTCACAAGTCATTCAATGAAGTAACGAATCCAGTTATAATACAAGAATTTGAGACTTGAAGGCCTCTACTGTAAGTAATAAGTATGTTAAGAGACCAAGTCATAAGTATCACAGATATTGATTAGCCTAACCGGAATTCTTGGAAAATATTACCTGTTTTTTAAACCCATGCGATTAAAGTTACTAACACATTTTATGGGAAAACAGAAAGTTCCTTGGTAAAATAGCAACATCTCAATCTGATAAGTGACATGACTTCACAACTTTCACTTACGGCAGTAACAGATGAAAGCTTTACCTATTGTTTAGTAGGTATTTTTTCTAGATTTTGTATAACAACAATATTATATTCTTTGCACATCAAGCCTCTTTGGAATTTCGATGGGAATGGTCGTAACATCGGCCATATATTAGGAATAACCATAGTACCTATTTGAAAATAACATGACAAATAGTACAAAGATTGTCTGAAAGAGCCATCTGTAATAAGATGTGGACACATTATATATACGATTAACTATCACAGATGTCTGCTGTGACATCTGTGATAGGTAGTTAATCGAGTTAAATTATGATAAGAGCTATCCTATGTCAATTGGTGTATTGTATAATACAAAGTACCTTAATTTTTAACATGTTTGACTCTATATTTCCATTTTTGTAGTCTCACATGGAGGCTTGCAGTATCCATTGAGGATTGAATTTGATCTTTAGCTATTTGCTTCTTCCAAATATAAAAACCGAAAAATAGGGAAAAAGACTAACTATGAGTATGGAATTTAGTGGAACGAGTCTACCTAGCACTCATGGGTTCTCACAAAGTAACGCCTAATTTGATTAGTTAACTTTTATACAGTTGTATAGAAAATTCGATGTGGTAATTAAATAGTTGTAACAAATGACGCGAGCGACAGCCTTGGTCATAGTTTGCCATGTATGAATATTTAGATAGACAATGCAACGACCATACGTTTTCTCTTCTTTATGTTGTCTATTGTACGACATGTTTGAAAACGATATATTGTCGAAGACATTTTCCTGCATTGTTTAAAATTGCCTGGTTACCATGGCGATAAAACGGTTACAATTATTTAAGTTTATTTTATATCTATTGTCTCTTGGTATTTTTTTATAAATAAGTGTCAAGTATGTCAACTTTGTATCAAATGACCATATAGCGTGAGACTCTGCTTCGATCTCTCGTGAAGTTAATATTTTATAGTACGAGTAATACCTACCTAACTGGAATTACTAACCAAGCTGTCACTCATGTCATTCAAGTTTTACAAGAACCACCTAATTGGGTACCTATCTTAAGTATTCATTAATTATAAACTTATTAATATTCAAGCGTTAATTAAACTACTAGCCATTAATTTGTTTGACTACTGGCCAATTGTTCAAAGATTGTAAACCAAAAAGTAACACTGAACTGGTATGTTTCGTACGTGGTTGCATACATTAGTGCTTCTTTAAGTACGACGTTGCAATTTACCCACATTATTTTATATTTTGTCGTAAATCAGAGATGGTAAATATAAATTAATCAAAATGTAGAAGGCAGAAGCAATAGCAGAGAAATTTGATAAGTGTAGTAACTAATACAGCAATGACCTTTGAAATTATATTTATTATGTCGAAAGTGAAACTACTCTACGCAAATCGACTAAACGAATTCTACAAAATGTTCCATATCTCAGCTTATATCTACTTAAATAAGGTGAGCATTTATCATTGTCAATATACAGCGTGTACAAAATCTAACTCGAAGCGTGTAAAATATTCGTACTTGACCTGTATTCATTTTATGTTTATGCAAATATGAAGGTAATGAGGTCTTACAATTCAATTTTCAGAAACTTCCCATGTAGGTATTCAGACAGCCGATTATTTGAAATTTTGCGGATATACAATTGTTGTAAAACAAAGAAAAATGACGTGTAGTTATTGAACTAGATTTTTACATTTACAGTAACTATGTTAATATTTACTGGTAAATTTATAACAAATTAAATAACAAAAAAACGATTTTATAACAAGTAAACAATAACTCTTTATTAAAACTATTTAATTAATATACCTACCAACTCGGTGTATCGAAATAAATTGCTTTAGGGTGAGTAATATTTGTTCGTTAGTGAAGCACAATATAAATTCCATACCTGTCTACACGCATTTGTGTGTGAATTGAAACGATTGAGTTCAAAGTATGGTAACTGTATAAGGAATAACAATAATTAGCTGTCATAGTAGCAGCAGCTCATCAGCACAAGACCCAATGCATTAATTATTCGCGTAGGTTGTTGTTAAGAAGGATAGTGAGACCAGCAACAAAGGCACAGCATGAGTAGACGAGGTTGCACCCGAGCGTAGCGCCTCCTTCAAGGCCTCTTTGTTCTTAATTACAATATATTCCCACCGAGCGGTAATTGTAATCAACAGCAGATCAACTCGTTTTTATTCCAAGTTACGAAATAGGCACTACTCTTATTGACTTTATCATATTGTAAAAACGTAGATCAAACTAATATATTATGTTCCAAGTGTTATTGAAACCTTTGACACTACATCGGAACAGCGCCGATTATATAGTTTTTGCGTAAAAACCAGATATTTTTAACGCGAATCACGCACGCAATGTACGTAGGTAGATATATTCTTATAGCTTGATTATTCACCAGGCATTCTCACAAACTCGCATCGTTCACATTAACTGTTAAAAGACGATTTGTTGTACCTATTCAATTTGTCTAAAATAGTTTAGAAACTTATGCATGTAGTAGTTAGTGTAGGTACCTATGTCATATATGAACTAATGAAGAAGAAAAATTAATGAAATGGAGCATCATGGAGTTCATGAATTTGAAGTATAATATATCTAATACGACTAAATACAATCAATATAATTGTTGCATTTAAATATTTTTATAAATTTAACCTTGACATACCGCAAAATAGTTTGAAATAGATACATTTGCCATTTTGCAAGTAATTATTTATTCGTTTCCCACTGCCATAATGTTGTTATAATCCAAGCGATATTACATCGACGCAGGTGGCGCCATATTAGAGGCGCGGGCGCACCTGTCGCCGTTCGCCGTCCCTGGTTGCCTGACCGGCGACAGTGTTCCGTTATGCCATTCCGTAATACAACTATAATGTACGGTCCCAACTCATCCCATATTCTCACGCAACCACCAACAACACATCAAAATCCCATTGCCCGTGAGAAACTGTAAAGGTATCCACCTATTAGACGAGTGACTCACATGTCTGAGAAATTCTTTCTTGAATACACATAAAGGTCTAGCTGTTGGATAATTTTCTTCTTCCCCTTGATACTACCGCTTTATTGTATTTTATTGTAGGATAGATAAATTACATATAGGTATGTCTAATTATTCTACTCGAAGCGACTTTTAAGGTCAGAGGATATTTATTGCTGCCTATATATTACGAAATGTGCAAATGCTCTTTTTGTATTTATTAGGGTAACAAATGATGCAATGACTTACTCCCTACTTCGTGGAACCGGAACCATACTTGATGAAATATGGGTTTTCTGGGGATACCCAAAAGGCTCATAGGATGATAAAAAATTGAAATATAGATTTCCTTTCCCCATAATGTATGTAATGATAATCTTGTGCAGTATATTCAGTATTTTATTTCACATCCGTCTTGACGTCAAATGATACAGCCATGATACAGCAGAGCTAAATTTATAATTATTATGCCATACATAGTTTGATTTGTCATGTTACTATTTGAATTAATAAATAAATACTTAGTTGCTGGTTCTTCAGCCGACTACCGATCATTGTTCAATGATACTCTGTATGAATTATTTAAATATTGAACGGAAATCGCAAATACATTTTCTACAGATTTTAATTTACAGCTGGCAGTTTATGTAGATTTGAGTCATGAATACATTAAATTAAAAGTGGATCTAATGTTTGTATCACTTATTTCGCAGGCAATATTTCACAGATTAACTGAATGAATGAAATATACTTTAGTTAATTACTTAGGTAATTTCGGATTTATTGTATTGGATGAGTAAAAAATGTTGTTCTTAAAATTAACCGTTTTTGACCCTGTATTGAGGTAAGAGTGAAGTTCTGCACAAGCTCTGGTACTTTTTTATAATACAATTCATCATTTTGTGATCAACTATGTTTCTGTAGATACAAAATTTCAAATGCTTTTGCATAGGTATCTCACATTAATATGTCTACGCGGTAAAGTAGAGGTTTATGCGTAAATTAAACATCGTGAATTTTTATTAACTTTTAAACTTTCGCGTTCCATGATTATTATACGTAAACGGGAATTAACGCGATCACGGTATAGGTATATACATACTTTTGGAATGCCTGACGTTTCGACCAGGTTACACCGGCCGTGGTCACAGGCAGTATATACCTATACCATGATCGCGTTAATTCCCGTTTACGTATAATAATCGTGAATTTTTATTTCCATACACGTAGAAATTATGCACAAAAAAAATAAATAAAATAAATATTCAACGACATTCTACACATCGCTCCCTAGACCCAAAGTAAACTTAGTTTAACTAGCTTGTGATATGGGTTTTAGCACACATAGCAATTGTAACAGGGGTAGACAGAGAACGTCCATCCTTTACTATCATTATATCTTTCACAAACAGGCAACATTTATTAATTGTTCTATTTTCATGAAATCTGGGCAGTCGATGGAAAGTAATTCCAATATTTGGATTATATTATGAAAATTATACGGACGTATAATTTAATGCGTTTGATGATTGATGGAAAGAACCATTTGTCATTAAACTCATTAGATTGGTAATTTATGCTTAGATTGAAACGTTAAAGTTATGTTACGATTGATAAGGCTAGAATCGCTGAGGGTTTCATAATAGCTGAGAGTTTCATTAATTTGTGTTGTTCTGAGTTTGTAACTACTGCTTTCAGGCAAACGAACATTTCAAGGCTGTAGTCACCAAGCTGAACAGGAACTATTGTGCTCATTTTAAAAAGTGTTATTATAATTTGATGCTATTGCATTATAATTATAGAGTATTACTTATAAAATTTTCTTTACTGAGCAGTAAAGACAATTTTATAAGCCTTTATAAATATCCATCATGCAAGTGAATCATGACTTGGAAATAAGAGTATGACATCTAAATAAATATTATATGAATATTTTAGTTAGTAAACTCTTAGTGTTCATTATTAAACATATTATATAGGATCGTTAGTAGGTACTTCTGTTACTTATAATGTGAAGAACTTAACTGTGTACTGGGACACCTGTTTCACCGGCAGAGGCTTTGGTGCAAGCTTTCCACTTGGGTTGTGAGGGCAGACAAAAAATAAGCCAAAATAACATGAAAAGAGGAACCTGGTCTCCAAGGGGAAAGCTTCGCTTGCAAATGGAAATGATTCCATCATTATTATCTGTGACATTAAGATGCTGTTGATGAGCTTTAATGTAACTATAAACCTATAAAATATATATGCGCCATGAACCGCAGACCGTTCCTTCCTCTTTAAATCGATTTATTTATCTTTATAGTTAAATAAAATAGCTAAAGAATCGAAATTATTTTTAGGATATTACTTAATCAGAAGGATTTATAGAATGTGTGTGATTTATTTTATGACGTCTTTAAAAAAAATTTCCAGAAACTATGAAGAAGTTTAAAGTCAACTGGATTAGAAACAGAATTGAATATTTTATTTTTATCTTGTGAAAGAATGCTACCGTAAAAACTAGAAAATATAAATAGATACTGTGAAAACTCGAGAAAACTCTAGAGTCTGGTCTAGAAATTAGATAAATTCAAATATAGATAGACAGGCAGGATGTATCATTCTTATAAGTTATTCATTTATTTGAAAGACGTTAAGTTAGTGACATACATCCGATATGACGTCACTATTCTTTATTATATTACGATGTACCTAATAATTGCTCTATGAGGTCATAGCAAGGTCTTTTAAAAGCAAAGAGGATTGACAGTGTAGACAAAACAATTGTTTAAAGTTTTTAATGTTTTACTGGCAAGCATTGTTGTACTCGTAGATTTACTTTAATTACCTCTTAAAACTTACGTTAACGTAAGATGCTGTATTTTTATTCATTTGTTGGTATGTGATCTATGAAGAAGAACAATGAACAAAATAATGAACTTCGGTCTGCAAAAGAGCAAACCGAATCTCTGTTTTCTACCACTTTTATCTTTTTACTGGGGCTAACGCTAAGATGAAAATGTCGGCCATGAACCGACTAAAACTACATGGTGTCTTTTGTGTCAGTCATGAATGTGGTACCTAGATTGATCTGGTCTCAATAAATCTGGTATACCCTAGATTTCCTTTCTAAGGTACATCAGATTTTCCAGAAGCCCTGATCTGCTCGGTCGCCAGCGCTGGCGACGCCAACACGTTGCTAGGTATCTGTAAATATATATATTAAATTACCATAAGAACCCTAACACTATTTGCCTTTAGTCCCAGTAATCCTCCCAGTGTTCTTTATGAATCGTTAAGTAGGTGGCAATGGTGTTTTGTTTTGCTATTTTGCAACCGGCTCGACTGTTTGAATTATTGTTAATATTACGTTATGTAATAAACTACAAAAATAATTGCGTTCAAGTTCAACCAAACTTAGTTCTCAATCAAAAGGTTTTATCAATCAAATTCGTTGAGTGAAACATAATAGCACAGATTAGTTAGTCTTGATCGTAGTTTGGTTACTAGATGACGATACCATTGCTAAATACCACCCTTTTTTTTTTTTTTTATCGTGCGGAAATCCCCGTGGATACCACCCCCGTCGGCCATCGGGGGTGGTTATGTCGGGATCGAACCGACTAAAACCGCACGCCGTCTCGGGCCTTAGTAACCGGGGTGTAAGGTTACCCAATCGGCATTTCCCTCGCACCCCAACTGACCCCGGGCCATCTACGGTTTTAAGATGGCCCCCTCGACCCCCCGAAAAGGGGGGTGGGGCGAGCATCGCGCCACTTCACCGACGGTGGGGTGTAGGGTGACAGGAGGCCGTCCTGTCACCCAACCGTCGGTGCGCAGACAATCAGCTCGCCCCCCGCTTGCTCCCCACTGTGCCATCTGCTAGTCAGAGGGACACGTGGAGAGCCTCGGAGCAGCCCTCTAGAGGGCCACTCCCTCCCCAGCCGGATTGGCCGCAGGCAGCAGCGTCCCCCGTGGCGGGTGGGAGGCGCTGCTCGTCTCCGTTGCCCAGGTGCACCACGTGGAGGTTCCGGCCCGCACCCGCTAAATACCACCCCTGATATCTATTTAGACTTGGTTAATCTCTTATTGACACTTTCAAATACAATATTAGTCAAAAGTCAAAGTACTTTTAATTTTTCTGACCTATTTAACATGCGTTAGGAGTGAAAAAGACAACGTTGTTTCTTTTATTCATACTATTCTAACTTAAACATGTTGGATCTTTTTCCGCGATACAAGCACGTGGAGGTAGGTTTTCGCGTCACACACAATATAAGGGCTTCCGTTTTTTCCTATTGAGGGCCTACATCACTCTTACGGCATGATGATAGTTAGAGAGTATTAGGTTGGGACGTGTAGAGGTAGGAGCTTGTTTCTGTTCAAGCGGCAATAGTAGGGCCTATAAGCCCGAAGTTGGATATCGTTTTTTAAGATTTTATGCAAGTATTAATACAAGTATTCAGACATACATTAAGCAAGACAATAAAAATATTTGGCAAAACATCGATCATTGGTATGGGCATGTATGTATGGGGCCTTGCATTTCAACAGTACCAAATAACATGAATATGAGAATATCGTTCCATTTCCTTCCTTGTAGGATTACACCACTTGCAATTAATTCATAAATTAATTTCACCGCCTGCGATCAAAGTTTGTGATCGCTGGCGCACTTTGGTAGGTAGGTATAATAGTAAGAATAATAACTTTAAAACTTTCGGTAACAATAGCTTATACCTACGATAGGAGGGTGGACTTAGCCAGTCAGCCAGCCTGTTGCCACGGCATAATATCACAGTATTATAAGTACTACTGAAAAGTATTTTCAAACCTATGTCAAGTAAAATTTGAATGTAAAAACAAATTGTCATAGCTGAATGGTGTTTAGGGTAGATATGACAATTTGTTTTTAAATTATATATTTCGATTCTTAGTTATAACTCGTGCGCTATAAGTTGAGACCTGGGCTCTCCGCCTACTTCCTCCTGCACTGCCCCTCAGTCGCTCGTGATGTATTGTTCGCAAAAAAATAGATAGACAGGTAGGTAACGACTCGGGTAGAAGCTTGTTTACGATATTTTTTTGTGCGCTGTACAAACAAGTGCCGGTGACGTCTAGCGGACAGGTCTCAACTTATAGCGAACGTGTAGTAGCAGCTAATTTGAATGATAAATTTAATTTTGAATATGAATTTCTAGTCTGAGATGAATACTTACTAGGTATGTAGATTACATTCAGAATTGATAAAAATATACTTTATTATAAATATTATTCTATAAGTGTGATAACTAAGTGTAATGGCCACTTAATTGAATAATTTTACTTTATCTTGACTACTTGCCACATAATGTCAAGTACTTCAGTGGAATACCTATTTTATAACAATCGATAGGTAATCCACTGAATTTTTTGACTTATTCTATTCGTAATTCCTGTACCCGGTTTTAATTTTGTTTTGGTGCTTCAGGAAGAAAAATGGCTTGCTTCCATTTCGCACAGTGCATATTATCTCTGGTATGATCCACCATTTAAAAACCTATGAATATCATCATCATCATCTTCCTGCCCTTGTCCCAATTATTTGGGGTCGGCGCAACATGTCATTCTCCGCCATACATTCCTGTCCGATGTCATTTCCTCAGTCACTCCCTTCCTTTCCATATCGTCTTTCACGCATTCCATCCATCTTTTCTTAGGCCTACCTCTGCCCCTGAAGCCCTCCACATTCATACTTTGAACCTTTTTAACAACATTACTTTCATCTCTTCTCATAACATGTCCATACCACGACAGTCGCTCGCTTCTCAATTTTTCATTTACTGGTGCAACTTTCAAACTGCCTCTAATATACTCATTCCTTATTCTGTCCATTCTTGTCACACCACACATCCATCTTAACATTCGCATCTCCGCTACATGCATTTGTTTTTCATCCGTCGCTTTCAAGGCCAGACATGACGATCCATACAAGACGGCAGGTCTTATCATGGTTTTATAAATTTTCCCCTTAAGCTTAAGGGGAAATTGAGGATCGCATATGGTTCCTTTGACCTGTCGCCATTTCATCCAACCTGCGTCAATTCTGTGCTTTACTGCACGATCAATTTCCCCATCGGCCTGGATAAGAGAGCCGAGGTATCGGAAATTGGAGCAGACTGGTATTGGTGCACCATCAAGTACCATGGGTGTAAAATTGGAGAGACCGCCGAAATCAGAGAACATATATTCAGTTTTGGCTCTACTGATTTTCAAGCCTACCCTCTCCAATCTACACTGCCATTCCTCCAATCTGCTCTGGACCTCAAGCCCGTCTTCACCGACTAGCACAATATCATCGGCAAATAGCATACACCAGGGGCTCTCTTCCTGTATCTCCGATGTCAAGGCATCCATTATCAACAGGAAGAGGTATGGACTTAACGCCGAGCCCTGATGCAAGCCTACCGAGACACTGAACTCATCGGTGTTGCCAGCCGCGGATCGTACGTGGGTTTTAGATCGACAGTACATTGCACAGATCAACTCTATATACTTCCCTGGCACACCTTTCTCTTTCAAGGCCCACCACAAAACCTTTCTGGGTACCCGATCGTATGCCTTCTCAAGATCTACAAACACCATATGCAAGTTTTTGTGTGCACGCCTGTATTTCTCGCACAGTTGGCGGAGGGCAAAAATGGCGTCTGTAGTCCCGCGACCAGGCATGAACCCGAATAACAATAAATAAATTGAAAATTATTCAGTGCAAGTTGAACGTGGGTACATCGTGCATCGATACCAACAAAACAGCTATTTCTTGTGTAGAATGCAATTTGCTTTGCTGTATAACTTCAAAGCATTTAAAACTAGTAACGTCTTTGTAGTATTTGAAATACCTCACGGAAACTAGAAACTATTTCAAATAGAGGTTAATATTCTAATTGACTTTTGTTTTCGTTTTAGTGCTGGGGTTTAGGTACTGTGTGAGTTTTGATGTAGGTATTCATCAACTTTCGCGATTTCACAAATAAAGTATGAAAGTATTAGCATACCTAACTTATTTGGAAAACCACATGTTTTTTTCACCTTAATCTTCCAGGATATAACAGGAGGATACGGTTCAAAGAGAGGGACAGAGACACACAGAGATAGGGAGTAGGTATGTCCGGTAAGTATGGTATGGTCCTACAGTGACCTGCGTTTCATTTAGTCGAATCTAATAATGTATTATTTATCAAATCAGTGGAGCGCTAGAGTCTTAAGAGCAAACATAAGAATTGATATTGGACATACTACAAGTCAAACGCCGAGTTAAAGTTACGGTCTTCCTTAAACGTTATTCAAGAGTTAGTTATTCGGTAGAAGAAAATAATATGTAGTTACAAAAACGTAAAAGTTAAAAGTAACCGTAGAGTTACATAGTTCGTCTCTGACCCCCTTCTCATAGCCTCCTAAAGCTCAGCATAGCTTTCAATGCATTCCACTACTTGGCCAAGCCTTGGCCAGGTAATGAACGGTCTTAAACTGCTATTGTGAGAATGTTACGCAAACTGTGTGATAGTGAATATAATATAATGAACCATTTACAGTTATGAAATTGGTATAGAATTTTATATTTCCGATGGATTATATTTTGTCCCACTTATTTCAATTTATCTCACTCTATATCATGTGCTATCAAATTGCTTTTCATTGTTTATTCTTTCGCCGTAGGTACGGGTTCTGTCTGTTTTGGTACCGATAGCCAATAGACAAAGTTACACTGTGTTTGAAAAATGTTAAACAATCTTGAGTGCACTTATTTAGGTACTTGTACCTATATTGTTAATTGATGGCACTTGGTGGAACTTACCTACTACGCATTTATTGAATTGAATTATTTGTGAAGGACCTACGAATAATTTAATACAACTATTTAAATTGCCTTACCGGTTTCGTATCACGACATTCTCGAAGATTTCGAGAGATGAAACCGGTCAGGTTTAATTTAATAAATATTGTGGAAAAGTAGGTACATGTGATTTAAATCAAATAATATTAAATAGACTTAATCTGTACCATAGTAAATGTATGTATAGGAGACTAAAAGATTGTAAATACATGCATGCATGCATGCATGCTATAAATCGACGAAATATAACCGTTTCCGTCTCGTATAGTATAGGCATATCTAATAATTATTTTAGTATAGTATACAAGATTAGCACATTTAATAGCACAAGATAGTAAGATTAGAAGCTTGTTAGGCGCTACAATATGTTATGTATTGATGTTCGTATAATACTAGAGCGAATCAATCGGTCGCTCTACTTGCTTGTCCCTGAGGGCTGTCAGCGAGGCATGCTAGTAGTTAATATTCCCGACGCGGAGGCATTGTCCGCCGGTCGCTGCCGCCGTCCGCTGGCATCACCGGAACTTGGTCTCGACCTAACCGCTCTTTCGCCTTTAATAGATACCATCGATAAAAGCATGATGGGCCATCACGTCTCCTCCTTCGAGTTAGGTTAAATACGGTTTTGATGTTAAAATTATTCATGAAGTAAAAAAAAATATATTGTTAGGAAGTTTAGGAAACTACTATTGTTTTAGGTGATCAACTGAATTGTCTTATTTGAAAATCAATGTTCGTTCAATTTTGATTGTATTAAACTTATATTTATTTTGCAAAGTACAAAGTAAGGTGTTAGTAATTGTGGTTGTCCAATCTATGTTTTACTATTTAATTAGGTATGCAAAAGTATTAAGCTAGTATTCCTTTTACAAAAACATATTAATATTATCATGCAAGACTAATCTTTCATTAATGAATCGTATTTAATGCACTGCCGATTGCGATAACACTTTGTCAACTTATTTCTTGCATTTGTGCTTTGTGCCAAGGTTTATAGGCATATTACAATTTGTTGGACCCATTAGATGGTACTGTAATTGGGTTTGAGAATTTTCTTGGTCACGCAGCTTCCCCGTGCGAGGTTGCACCGGGAAGTAAATAAATACCTTATTTATATAAGAAAGACTGACGTTTATTTAGGTTTATCTGTGTATTGCAATATCTAGCTATGTTCTGAAAGCTATTAATCAGTTTGGAAAGGATTACCTACTATATACGTTTTCTAAAGCTTTACTAAAAGTAGAGAACTACTGAAGGCATATCTATACTAAGAAGTACTTTAAAGTAGAGAAAATAATTATAACTATACCTACGGCACGATATAATGGCCGGTTTGACGTTTGTCCGCTCATGAAGTTTCGTAGTAATTATTGTGACATTTTTAAAGAGCAAATTGCTGTTCTTTATTGTCAATAGTGACGTACAGTAAGTCATAAAATTTTATCGAATGTAGGTATAATTTTAGGACACAATATTTATTTATTACATTGATTTCTGAATTTTATTATATAATGTATATTAGTGTCCCACGATCATTTATTTTTTATTTTTATAAGATTATAATTACCTATTGGTGTACTTATTTCACACAACTCGGTATTTGTTTTTCGAAATTCAATTTTTTTTAAATAAAATCTATATAATCGACACTAGGATCACTGGCAAGCACAATTAATACCTCCGGCAAAACAAAGCAGTTTCGACTTGACGTTGCTTCGAAAAGTACAAACTAGGAGTGCACTGCGATTGCGATATAGTTTAGACCTCCTCGCCTGATGGTAAGCTAAATGGTAAATCTCGCCTGATGGTAAAGTCTCAGGAAGGGATCCCCATTACATACACTAACAGTGATAATTATAATGGTGGCCCTCAACTTACTCTTTTTACGCCTTTTGTTGTGGAATTCGTCGATATGGCCGAACGTACGCAGAGCTGTTCTAAACAGTCAGGCATGTGTGTTCGTTATAGGTACGCCTTCGTAACATTTCGATCGTGAATCTCAAAATGGAAGGTCAATTTTACCTATAACTGTTAGACGAATAGATAACTAAAGAAAAATTTGGCGAGACTGGCACAGAAGAAAATAAACTTCACACATTAAAACAGAAAAAAACGAGCAAAACCAGTCGAAGACCATGTGTGTAGCAACTATTTACGGAAGGAGTATCCAACGAGAAAAAAGTTAGTGCAATTACTGAAGGAAGCTGGATTAATATATAGTACTCATTTTCATTCCTAAATCCAATATTCAGTTCGTTCAAATGTATTTAGTAGGTAAAAATTTATATTTTTTACTAAAGTTTTTGAATCAGGTATTGTACTGCTTGCAATAAGAACTTATAGATTTGATTATATTTTTATCGAGAGTAAATTGACATTTCACATCACTATTGTAATGTGTCAAACCGGCCATTATATCGTGCCGCTACTGTAGTCAATAACTTAAGAACAGCTCTTTATTTTTCATCACTTTTCATTTGAAATTTACAGTTAAAAGCAATCGTGGGAAAATCTATAGATTGTACAGTCATCGTCAAAGGTCTATGATAATTTTCAAATTTTGAACAGTAGTTCTGAGCAAAGTAAGTTATGGCTCTTATGAAAATTATGTTTAATTACTTAGTTGGCTCTATTGAACTTCTTTTAAACTTTGATTACAATATAATAAACTAGTCACATTCGAATTAAGAAATTTTCTCGAGTTCCATGATTATACTAATATGTTAACGGGAATTAACCATACGTACCATGATCACGTTAATTCCCGTTAACCTATTAGTAAAATACGCCAACAGCTTGACGGACAAATGAGTATATTGCTTTATACCTACTAATTATGTGAAGATTCTCACGTTCATATAAAACAATGTATATATAATTTAAATCTTTGTTCAGTAAACAGACATACGAGGACAACATGACAAATATTTAAATATCTGGTTTTACCCGGATCCGGGTCATATCACCTATTTTATTCAAGCTAAACGAACCTTGAGTCTCGTATAGATTCACGAGTAATATTTAGTGAAGTGGGTCCTTCTTTATAAAAATAAAAATGAATCGCCAATGTACGCGCATAACTTCCGAACCACTGAACCAAATTAATTATTTTGTGTGTTTGTGTTGAATTTTTGTAAAGTCTACGAGTCAAGTACCTACTACGAGTATAATTGCACCGGGGCGAAGCCAAGGCGCTCAGCTAGTTTATTATAATGTGGTACGTATGCACACACCTGCTACATATTATGTATATCACATACATGAGTATAATGAATAAGGACTGACGTAAATGTGTGGCCAATATCAATGTAAACTTGCAATTCTGCTAACGCTGTTGAAACAGTTGGACAGTACCGCTAGTGTTACTACGGGTACCGTTCGCAATGATACGCTCGCCACTCCAATCGATTATTATTATCGATAATACCAACGCAATTTTGTGCTGGACTATCGAGATATAGCAGATCAAATTCACTGTAGACGCCGGGCATAGTTATAAGGCCCCGCGTTGTTGGCTCCTTACGTTTCTCCAGCGAGTTGGTTCGTGACCACGTCTATATGTGTCCGGATGATTGCACGAAGTTCAAAGTCACTAGATACTATTATTAACTTATACATGAAATATTTTTACTTTGTCTTAGAATTGAAGTGAACAACACATAGGTACATTATATTGATAAAAATGTGAAAGGAAGCCTGTACCTAATTCTTCCTGTATTGTTCGTACGTATACAATTTAATGTTATAATGGGTCGATTTAAAAGTCATTACTTCTTACTTATTCACGTGTGAATTTGTCGTTTGCAAAACTAGCGTGTAAGCATTTCATTTTTTGTGCCTTTTAATGTTTTTACGGTTTTAGCTTCCTATTTTAGTTTCATCGTATTAAACAGACAACCAGATATTAGGCAAATCACATACATACTCAATCCGATGACAGTTGTTTCAGATAAAACATTTCTTAGTTATAGTAAGTAGTAGTAGTATCCAGGTAAGTAAAGTTGACCTACTAGAGAAAAGTAAGGGCGATATTCGTGTCCTCAAATTGTTGTATCAATAAGAACCTTTTATTGTTATACGGAGACCATTGATTAGAAATACGTCTGTAGGACATAAATACCTAAATACTAAACAAAACTCTTACTAGTTGGAAATAATGATGAGAAATGAAACACGCTCATCGTAGATACCAATTATGACTCATTTTACTGGGAAATATTTCCACGCCAGAATCGTTCGACTGAAATTGTTCATTTAACAAAAAACAATCAGGTTTTAGTGTTAACACTTCAATTGTTAGTGGTTTTTATGAGTCAAGTTATGCTATTAAGGATTTACTTTTTATATAACATACGTTTTTGCGTAAACAATATGAAACGAAAAATTCTAAAGCTAAGCGATGTGTTCTAACCTTTTTTACTTGAACTGTAAATGTATAAGTTTGATGTTCTACCACCATTAAGTATACATTCACAGTTGAAGACGTCTCATGAAACACAAATGTAAAAATGGATTAGATTCTAGGTAAATTGCCGAAATTGCTAAGTAATCTTTACATCCAATTATAATAATCGTCTATTCAGTTTAGGATTCTTTTGAAGCCACATAACCCTAGACGAAGATATAAATATATAATGTAGTTTCCTTATTGATGAATGGTTGACAAGATACGGCGGTAATCTGATATGGAATTACAACCAAGGAGAGAAACTGCGACAAAGGCATTGTTTGTCTGCAGCCCACTTTCGGTACGAGCGGAGTGCAAAACATGTAGTTGCAAGCGAGTGCGTCGCGGGACGTGAAAGTGAATGGCGCAAGTGGGTACGCGGCGCGCATGGACTCGTGGACGCACTTTACACCCGATTTGATACCACATTCGAACACGCAAGCCCACATGCTGGCTTGTTAACTACTTCGCTTATGATGTAATTAATGTTTAATACTCAAAGGCTCGCCTACCTTATGACAGATAGATTTGCAGAATTCATTGAAACATTCTCGTATAACTCGTGCCTATCACTTTCATTGGCGTTTACTAAGTATAATAGCTGTGTATGCATACGGATCTATAAATATTCTATCTATAATATGTATCTCATTACATCAATTTTCGTAAATTCTTTTCATTATTATTAATGGAAACTATGAAGCAAAATTTATATTATCCTTTTTGTCCATTACTCCATTCCTCCATGCGAAAGAAAGTTAGTACTCCATGTCAAGTATACATTTTATGTACCTACATAATATGATAATATTAGGACTCTAATCAATCCAATTATTTTTCAATAGGAAGTAGTTGAGCCGACTTGAGCCCATTTATGACACAAAGCAAAATATAGATGTTCTATTTAAAAAAGAGGAAAGCTTGTAAATCTATTAGATACCTCGTGGGTTACCAAATAAAAAGGGATAGAAAAGTAAAGAGCGAATTTGTGAGAATTTATCTGAATCAACACATACATTACATTGATAAAAAAAATGTAAAATGAAGCCTGTTATTCTCCCTTTATTGTTCGTACAGATATAATTTAACGTTCAAGGACAAGGACGATATTTATATCATTATTCCTTACTAACATCTGAGCCTACTATTCTTGTAATAATCCAGGCCCGAAAAACAGATCAAATAAATCAGTAAAATTAGCTTTAAAAGCACAAAATGCAAAACCTTTTCGATTCTACATTAATTTCCATTTACCTGTTGATTCACTTAAAAGAAACCGGGGTTTCAGACAACAATTCTGTTTTATTAAATGTAAGTAAGTATTTGTCACAAATACCTACTTTTTGGGTGTCAAGGCTAACTATTATTGAAAATTATTTTAGGCGTTTTATCTAAGTGCCTTGTGTGGCCTTAGCGGTATGGTAATGGTTTGTGGCTACGCTATTTACAACTATCATCGCCTATATAACTGGGTATGTCGTAGATACTGGCACTGTGATGCATATGGTGATTATTTCTAATATTGTGTCACTGTAACGTGGTGAATAAGGTTACTATATTTACTACGTCATAAAAGTTCAACCATCTATTAGATTTAACCATACCTTTGCATAATTCTTTCCTACTTGATTTCGAAGCGTTGAACCTTTGGACATGCTAGTAAAAATGATAGATAACAATATAATTAAACGGTTTTATTTAACTTGACCTGTTTGTTTGGGACAAATCTAGTAATTGAAAATTGACCTCCTTTAAGTTGTCTGATATTTGGCAGAAGTCTTTAGTTCTGATGACAATACAATTTAAAACTGTTTAACTTAAAAAATATTTTTTCAAATTTATTTTCACTTAAACACGTTGCGTTTGTTACGGGTTCTAAAATGCGGATAAACATACTAAATACTTATATACATATTTTTCATAAATGCATATAAATATACATATTCATGCACATAAATATTTACACTGATCGGGCATCGAACCGGCGATCTCTGACTTAGGTGTCGAACACTCGACTCGAAGACGTTTGGGACACAAATTCTACGCTTTACGCCACAGAGGCTGTCGATGGTCTTCCAACTGAATGGACTACCCAGACATATTAATTTTATAGTGAGGATTTAAAAATATCTCAACGAGTTTCTTAAGTTCTTTTAGCATTTTAGCACAATGTTTAAATATTATCATACGCACTGAAATATATTTACACGTTGTTGAACAGATAGGCATGAGCAGTTAGTTCGTGCCTAATACGTTTACTTTTAGAGACAAAACTTATAGTTTTATCACCAAACGCAAGTAATAGTATGAGTATGATGAGGAATGCAACGGTTGTGACAACTGGCACAACGGCAATTTGCGGTGAAGTCTACGCTTAGGTGAAGTGCAAATGCACTCGTAAACAGCCACGCAAGCCAGTAAAGCACGAAACATCGTAAAATAACCGCCAAATCATTCACAATACCGATAGCATTGCGTGCTACAATGTATTGGCTGGACCTACACACCTATATTTATTTGTCGCTACCAAATTAAGTAGGTAAGTGATAATATACCGCTCACACAGTTATACGACCTCGTACCGCAGCCTTCGCCTTTGTCGTGGCTGTAATTATAAACGTAAACTTTATTCTGCTAGTGTTCCTGCTACATTCTCTGAATGCATGTATCGTAAGTTAGATTTGATAATATTATGTGATCATAAAATATCCGGTAACTAAATCAACAAATTAAAATGTATTGCGTAAGTTCTTGTCTTTTTCCTTGGGATTATTGACAAGGCCATTGTTTTTTTTTTGTGGTGAGTCCGGTGTAATATTTGATTTTGGAATAAATCGAATAACAATATTTCATCAAATATTTCCACGTACGCAGATAATAATTCACTTAGCTTCGCGAATTACCTATTGCAATTAAATAAGCTGGAAAGTAGATAAAATTGAATTCGATATATAAATTAATTGCCATAAAGTGGTTAGTTTCACACATACTTTTGTAGCACTAGTGTAATACCTTGTTTTGATACAATACATAGGTTGGTACCTACTAGTTATAAATATGTAATTCTAAAAAAAATAGCATAATTCTAAAAATAGCCATGGAATCTGCATCTAACTTCAATGAGTAGTTTAGAACTACAAAGTTGTGTCATTGCTCATACTCATTATCATTACAATGTTAGTTCTGATTGCATTCAAAGCTTGTACCTTGCAGCCTAGGGTTTGCTCTTCCATCCTTTATCTTGGATTTTACGGGAGCAATAGCCGTCTGAGCCCCTAATTCTGAGAGGAAAATCTACATCCATCGCGTCGTTAACAGGTTTACCAACATGCAGGTGGTCCCGCAGATTCTGATGTATGTAACATGTAGATTACTTAGTATAAAATCACTTCAAATAACTGAATTTGAATAACAAAATAGTTACATTATTAGATATCATTGAGGTGCTAAATACGAACGTAATGTTGGCCTAGTTGTGCGTTGTCTAGAAAGAATATATCTGCATTATAACTCTGAGTACAAATTAAAGCATTATGTTTTGCTCGCTTTAAATTTACTTTAATCAACCTGGAAAAAGAAGGTCGGCTGTCGGCTGTTTTATATGGTATACACGATATGACTACGATACATGATACGTATGGTATGACTACGAATCATTTTCTAGGGCTGACGTAAATGTTAATAAGTTTTTTGATGTACTAGTTAACCTTTGCATGATGGAAGGCATCTATAGCCTGTCTATAGCGGAAGTGGCCGAAACCCCTTTATTTACAGGAGGAGGATGCTTTCATGCTTTTATTTGTTATACTGCCTCCTTGATAAAGTGACATAGGAGACATACTACTTATTTATCCCGATAGGTGGCATATTATCGCTGGTGTTTACTGGTGTTGTTTTGCTGTCAAACTTCATACAAAATGTTAAGTAAATAATTATAAAAAGTCTTCTGTGAAAATAATAATGACACTGTGTAGTGCATTTCAATGTAAAAATAAAGGTACTCATCGTTTCCCTACTGATGAGATAAGACGGAAGCTGTGGATTAAAGCCCTGCGCATCAAAAACTGGAAACCAGATTCGCCTGCTAGAATATGTAGCGACCATTTCAAAGCTGATGATTTTTATATTGAGAGTAGGTTTACTGGTAAGTTAATAAGTGTATCTGAACATAACAGATTTATTAAAGCATGTATGACCAGTTTCAAAACATTAACCCTGTTATTATTTACTGTTTTGACAAGCACCAGCGATGGTGACGCCATCTGAGATTAGTTTTGTCTGTGTCTCCCCGTTCTCCTCACCTGCCACTTTATAAAGAAATGATTCACGGGTCCAATAACGTTCAAACTTATTGGACCTAATGCACTCATCGATAATAAATCATGACCTCCAAACGCCTGTCGTTTATTTACTAGATACTCCTATCGTAGTTAATAATACATTGTATAAAAAGTTTCATTACCATTTTAGGCCGCGTGGTAACAACTTGTAATCACGCCAAGAAAATGTTTTTTTTGTATAATGGCTTTGTAAAATAACATCTCTTATGCATTTGTCATTTGGTATCAAGGAATTATAAATATTTTTGAACATTTTATTTTTACATCCTTACATTTTTTAGCCCGTGTTCAGCTCTTCTACTCTTCCTTTCCATGACTTTACATAACATAAACTCACACCTATATCCCCGAAGGGGTAGGCAGAGGTGCTAGCACCCACATTTCGCCAGTTTATGTATAGGTCCCAATGTAATAAGTGGCGAGCCTATTGCCATTAACCAGGCCATTAACTTTGAGTGATTGGTATCTGACCTCCCGGCCTAAAGAGCAAAGCCTGCACCACAGCCTGGTCCATCAACCAGCAGGTATACTCACTGGCTTTCACGTGACGTTGACTTTGGATTTAAAAGATCTTGGTTACTCTCAATTGTAAAATCGCAGCTAGAATAATACAGTTTTATCCGATTTTAGAAACTCATGAAAGAGATATTGTGTGCATAAGCGTGAAGTATAATATCTGTCCATGCGCTGCCGATAACATGCACGATACAATTAGCAGGTATAGCGTTGAAATCGTCCGTGAGCTGAGTTAACTGCCGACTATTAAGACAGGTCATCTTAGTCTATACCCTTTAGTATAAAAATATAAAACATGACTATTGCAATTTACAGTGTACATCCGCAGTACCTACTGTGCATCAGCCGTAGCGAGGTTCAGCTCGAGTCGTTGTGCCAGGTGCACTACGCGACGGATTTATCATTAAATTAAATTGTCTCGATTTACGGCGAAGTCGTTTTAAGTAAAACAGCCGGTCAAGTGCAAGTTGGACTCGCGTATTGAGGATTCCGTACAACTGGCTTAAGGAACAAATTAAACGGTGCTACAATTTTACGGTATTCGAACTTTGAATTCGAGCTGCTAGAAGACGCACAAGTGAAGGGACAAGAAATTTGCTTCCTGTTAAATTTTATGATCCTAGCTTAACGGAAAGTACGAGCACCTTATAGGTTTTGATCTCCTTGTGATTATCTAAATACGCCTATTTGTGATACTTATTTCAATCAATCAAAACAATAGGTAGGCATAATTATAATGTTAGGTTTTGGTTATGCAAATAATAATCTCTATTTTATTTTGTTTCAGAGAAAATGTATATAGAAACCTTACCGCTCGTGGTTTGGACGCTCTTAGTCACAACGACGACAAATGTGAGTATATTTATTATTTTAATATTAGTGTTCACAAACAAGGATCAATACGGTGTATAAATAGACAAAGTTGTCAAAAATGACGTTTGTCGTCCTTCGACACTGGCTCATTAAACAAATTTCCAGTTACAATTCGAACACACACAGACACATCCGAACCTCATGAATAAAATGACTGATTTTAAAAAGTAGTCATAATTTCTGGTTCAAATTATTTTTATTTATAATTGTCTTTTTAATTCATGTGGGCTACAATTATATTGATTTCCGTAAACACAACTAATCTTCTTACAATAGAGCGCAAATCTTTAAAAGTTCTACACATTGTTTAAGCATTAGTTACAACCTGCACATGTTTTCTATAAATGCTTATGTAATTTTTTGTTTATTATTTAAATTATTTGATAATCTACGAGTATACTAATTCCTATAATTTCCTATTTATTTCGAGAAGTATTTTCAGCTGTGCGTAGGTATATTGTCGACCTCTGCAAGACGTATGAACATACGCATATAGGTACATAAATGAACTCAACTTGTTTTGCAACAAGTATTGCCAAAATGAAAAGAGATTTTAGCTCTTGTTTCTATGATGACTGATAATCATGGCATTACCGTAATAAATGCAAAATTCGTCTTGTTTTCTTGTTTCTTGTTTTTTGACTTATACACACAAAATTATTGTTTAACTTAAAATCTGTCTACAACATACCTACTCTCAACTTGGTCGACTCCTATTACAACGATCATTGTAACACTAATGATTAGCTGTAAGTTTTCCTAAAATGTAATAATAAATAAATAATGGCGATGTTGTATTTATACAATATGAGTTGAGTGCGGTAGTGTATGTTAATTTAAACTTTTATTCACAGGTAGCGACACAAAGCCAATATGGAATAGGATTAGGCATAAAACGAGAAGTATTTTTCTTAAATTTAGAAGACGGCTATTTTGGCTGTCAAGTAAACGAATCGACACAAATATTACAATTATATGAATTATCAAAGTTATGCGACGGAGTTTCGGATTGCTATAAGGGATCCGACGAGCTCAAGTCGGAGTTGAAATGTACAGGTGAGACGAATTAATTACTCACAGTAATTATACAACATGAAGGTATCACTTGTGATGAGCCAGGAATGTTTTATTCAAAGACTCGTTGTATGATTATTTTGTTAACTATAATTATTTCATATAAAATATTTTACAGACGATTGTACCAAAGAAGATGGCGCCCGATGTATAAATGGTGCTTGTCTAAACGGAGTGTGCCATTGTAATGATGGCTTTGGCGGATGTAATTGTCAGGATCCGGGTAAGTACATCAGCTTATGAGCAGTTGTGTATACGGTAAATATTCTCTTCGTAATATTTTGTTTTACATTCTGTTGTCTGTTTGTAGATGTAAACGAATGCAAAGAAAGGCCTTGCGATGTTTTTGCACACTGTACGAACACGGTTGGTAGCTTTCAATGTTCATGTTTCCCAGGCTACGAAGGCGACGGTTTCACTTGCAGAGGTAATGAACTTACTATGCTGATTAATAAATAAAATAATGAAGACATAACTACATGTAATAACTTTTATAGTGATAGTGATCAGTAAAAATATGTGTTTAGGTAAACATAAGATCGCGGAGCCGGCGTAATTACCGATGGCTTAAGGCTAACTGCCGTTGGATTGATTGCTCTGTCTCTTTTCCCATAAGGAATATATTTGTATGATTCACATCTGTTATCTTGCTTCCAATGCTCTACCCTTAGATGTACTGTAGGCGTCGTACGAGTTGAATGCGTTGAATGAATTGCAGGCAAATATTTAACTTGCCTAGTTCTGCATTCAAGTTGCGCGGGGTACTGTAGGATTTCTTCGGGGTTTCGTCAGTGAAAATGTGATGGGATTGTAATATAAATTTTTAGAGAGCTTCGTTAGATTCTTTTGTGTTTATTTATATTTAGAACATCGATGCCTCTCTCAAATCAATCTTTTGTTAATTAAGAAATACTCGTACATAGCATACTATCATAGTATACTAAAGGTTCTATGTTTAAACTACTCTCTATATTTGCACTAACTCGTCCTATATATAATGTAAAAAGATCAATATTCATATTAGGTAGGTACCTATTATTAACAAAATTACGCATTTATACTAAATTTATGAGTTTACTTTCATGTAAGGATATTTAGATTTATTCAATGTTTTCGTCAACAGATATAAATGAGTGCGAGGATCCGGCGGTATCAGCACGTTGCGTTGCTAACGCAGAGTGCTGTAACCTGCCAGCTCATTTTATTTGCAAGTGCAATCGAGGTTTCGAAGGGGATGGAGAAGAAGAGTGCCGAGGTATATATCTAAATGCTTAGCTAAAGTATTAAACTGGAATGTATCGTCACGATGATTTTATATTCGCGCCTGAAGTACGCTACGGTATGTTGCGTGTTAATATCTTAACAAATAAATGAATATTGCAGATATTGACGAATGTCGACGACCCGGTGCTTGTGGCGTGAACGCTGTGTGTCAAAACTATCCAGGAAACTACACATGTGCATGCGAAGCTGGTTATACCGGAAACGCATTCGATGGCGTAAGTTAATTATTTATTATCATTAATCTAGAATTGAATATTAATCACATTATTTGAATATTTGCGCTACCTAAAATGCTTCATTCCGCTATTTTCCAGTTTCGGTCTTTGACTCTCGTTTCGAATAGAAATAGTAGGTATAGAATTTCGTATAGAATAAAAACGTCTGTGCCTGTAAATGATTATGACGTTAATAACTGATTTCTACGTATGTGAATAATTATGTTGTTTTGGTATCATTCCATGTGTAGTGCGTTGATATCGATGAATGCATAAATGGTGGGAGCTGTGGTCCTGGTGCCGTTTGTCGTAACGTGGAAGGCGGCTACGAGTGCAGTTGTCCAACTGGCTACGAAGGCGACCCCCGCGTTGGGTGCCGAGATCAGGATGAATGCGCGCATTCTTCTTGTGGCATCGGCGCTCTCTGTGAAAATCTACCAGGCGGTTATCGCTGTGTGTGTCCACCAGGTTTCAAAGGAGATGCAAACGTGCGGTGTATTGGTAAGCCTCTTTTGGTTACGTCAGTTGTAGGTGTGACCTAATTCTAACAATTTTTATTTTCTGTGGTCTAACGCTTTGTGACACTTACTTAACCGCCTTTAACGGGCTGAGCTGAAAACCACAGGACGTGGTTGCTCGGCAGCTTCACGCTTTTACTAATTCAACTGATCATAACATGAGAAACGTCTAAATTTTTACAAATATAAAAATTTTGTGAGTCTTACATTGACAGATGCCGTGTCGTCGACAAAACTTTACGACGATTATGCTTCTATATGTGTTCCAGCATCACAGTGAAGGATATTCTACTTCATCACTTCGTGCTTCTATTATCATTTTCAACACTTATCTCTTCTTGACTATCGATTCCTCTGTCGCCTTTCGAGTCGTCTATGTACCTATCACTTCCTCTTCATAGTGGCTGCGGAGTACCTACTGCGTGTGTAAATATCGGAGATCACACACGCGGCATTTATAATTAGATATTGCGTTCTTTGTTATACCAGACATAGATGAATGTAAGAGTAGCGAACCTGTGTGCAGCGCTGAGGCCTTGTGTACCAACACCCTCGGCAGCTACGTGTGTACATGCAAGCCAGAATATACAGGTGATGCTCGAGTGGTTGGAGGATGTCGAGATATTGATGAGTGCGAAGCTCTTGATCATCCTTGTGGTACCTACGCAATTTGCGAAAATGCTGCGCCCGGTTACAATTGTGTTTGCCCCCAAGGATACAGAGCTAATCCAAATCCGCAAATAGCTTGTGAACAGGTAACATCATATTTTATTGTAATCTGAACATTTATACATAGCGATATCGATTAGGTTATACATTTTCATTAATTTCAGGTCGATGTTAATACATTGTGTAAATCCAACTTTGATTGTACTAATAACGCTGAGTGTATTGAAAACCAATGTTTTTGTAAAGAAGGATTTGATGCTCGAGGATCAGTTTGCGTTGATATTAATGAATGTGCCAATTCTACAATATGCGGCGAGAACGCTGTATGTATAAACACGCCAGGTGGACATAATTGCGAATGTGCTACTGGTTATATAGGTACACCACCTATTGTAGGATGTCGAGCTCCTTGTGAAGATGTGCAGTGCGGTGAGCACGCATTTTGTAAACCTGATGGATTAGAGGCATATTGCGTATGTGAAGACGGATGGACATTTGATCCAACTGATATAGCAGCAGGTTGTATTGATGTTAATGAATGTGATGCATCAGCGGGACCAGTGAGCGGCCGATGCGGCAAAAATGCACAGTGTGCTAATACACCCGGAAGCTTTACTTGCCAGTGTCCTGAGGGGTACACTGGAGATGCATATAAACAGTGTTCTGATATTGATGAATGTCAAATTGATGGAGCTTGCGGTAATGGTGCAGAATGCATAAATCGAGATGGTTCGTATAGCTGTGAATGTCCGCAAGGTACAATACCAGACCCGGATCCCAGAGTACGATGTGTTGAAGTAGTTTCTTGTAAAAGTGATAATGACTGCCCTGGAAATGCGGTCTGCGATCGTAGCTCAAGGTGTTTATGTCCAGAGCCAAATGTTGGGAACGACTGCCGCCGTGAGTATTTTTTATAAAAAAACAAAAGCAAATGTTACATAACATTAATGACATTAGCTAATTTAAAATTAACATAAGAATGCTTTTAATCTTGATGTCAATAATATAAACGTAGTTATTTCAATTACATTATTTTTCAGATCCGTGTGAAACACTACGATGTGGAAGCAATTCAGAATGTCTTCTAAATGAGCAAATTGCACAATGTACATGTAAAGCCGGATTTGCTGGTGACCCATCATCACCAACAGGTTGCCAGGATGTAAACGAATGTAATGAAAATGTTTGCGGTCCTGGTGCAGTTTGCAAAAACCTTCCCGGAAAATATCAGTGTGAATGTCCAGGCAGTTTCAATGGTGATCCTTATGTTGACGGTTGTGTTCCTGGAGAAGTACCGAGTGAATGCAGTAGCAGCAGTCCTTGTCCTCAAGGTGAACAATGCATCTTACATGACGGAGAAAATGTTTGTGTCTGTTCTCAGGGATTTGCACGCGGTAAAGAAACAGGACTATGTGAAGACATTAATGAATGCATACAAAACGGTCGATCGCCTTGTGGCTTGAATGCAATCTGTAAGAACTTGCCGGGCAGCTATGAATGCAAATGTCCTTCAGAATATAGTGGAAACCCATATAATCTATGTGAATTATGTAATGATATATCCTGTCAGTGTCAGTCACCGTACAAATTAGTTAATGGAAATTGTGTACTATCTGGTTGTTCAAAAGATAAGAAATGTGGAAAAGGTGCAGAGTGTATAATAATTTCGGATGGTGTCAGCTATTGTGCTTGTCCGGTAGGGTTCACGCATACCGCAGAAGGTGCATGTCAAGATATAAATGAGTGCACAACCGGACAACCAGCTTGTGGATTTGGTGCGGAGTGTGTAAATACGATTGGTTCTTATATATGTAAATGTCCTCCTGGTTACAGCCAAGATTCAGTAGCTGGACATTGTACATTAAACCAGAAACGTTGTATTAGTGACTCGGACTGTTTTGCTAATGAAAAATGTATTCAACCTGGTCAATGCGTGTGCCCTCCACCATTTTATTTGGATGTAACTGATGGTCAGAAATGTAAGAGTCCATGTGAAAGGTTTACATGTGGTATCAATTCTAAATGTACACCGAGTGACCCTCCTAGATGCATGTGTTTAGCAGGATATGAGGGTGACCCATATACTGGATGTACTAATACCAATGAATGTCATAGTGCACCGTGCGCTTTTGGTGCGATTTGTCATGATCAAAAGGGTGGATATCGATGTGAATGTCCTTTGAACCTTGTTGGTGATCCATATAAAACTGGATGTAAGTACTTAAGTTCTAATCATTACTATAAAATTGAAGGTTTTTTTTACCAGCCGAACACAATTATTCATTCAGGTCACAAAATGACGCTTGTAAACATTAAAAGGTTCATTATTTATTTCACAGGTAAAATTGAAGAAACACCGACAGAAAAACGTTTATGTAGCTCTGATGATGAATGTGCCAATACTCTCGCTTGTTTGAATAGTACTTGCCAGTCACCTTGTACAAGTGTTACTTGTGGGCCAAATGCATTCTGCCAGGTTGACGACCATGCAGCCTGGTGTCGTTGTAATCCTGGTTATACAAAACCCGAAGGTGGCAAATGTATATCTGGTACGTATTGTATCTTCGATACATACAGAGCGGAAACGTTAAGTGTATCCAGACGATTATTCCATCAATTTTAAAGATATTTTACTTAAAACCTTTAAATAACATGGAATTTGCATCCGTATCAGCGTAAAATACATAAAATGATATACTTTCTATAATTAAATAAATGTTATGCCCAGCCGGATATGTGTCTCTCGCTGCGTTGTGGGCCTTAACGTTTTCATCGAGTGTATACAATTATATACATATATTATATAACGCAGTTTAATTAATCAGCTATCAATATAAAATCTTTTTTTTTTCATATTCAGGATGTGACACATATTCATGCGCTTTTGGTGCTCAGTGCATAATATCAAAAACGGGTCCAACTTGCGTTTGTCCTGAGGGAATGGTTGGAAATCCGTTTCCTGGTGGTGCCTGCAGGAGAGACACCTGTGGTCCTGGTGTAGCATGTGAGAAACCATTAATGTGTGTGGCCGGACGTTGTAGACAACGCTGTGAAGGTGTAGTCTGTGGTGTAGGTGCCTCGTGTGATGAAGAAAGTGGCAAATGCCTTTGCAATGCATTCTTTGTCGGAAATCCTGAATTGTTATGCATGCCTCGTAAGTGCTATTATATACATTTTAAATTTATTATTCAGTCTTATTCTTAGTAGTTTATCAAAAATATTTATTATTTTACAGCTGTTTCCCCACCAGCTTGCGACCCTGAATGTGCCCGAAATGCGCATTGCGTATATGGACAAAATAATGTGTGCAAATGTGACAAAGGTTTTACTGGAAATCCGTACGTAAAATGTTTGCCACGTAGACAAATTACTTGCGCTAAAGCCTCGTGCGGTGCCAATGCAGTATGTCAGCAAACTCGAACTCATGTTGAATGTTTGTGTCCACCTGGATACATAGGAAATCCTAATATCCAGTGTACAGATATAGATGAATGTAGCAGTAAACCTTGCGCTGAAAATGCTATTTGCATAAATACACCTGGTAGTTATAGTTGTATCTGTAAAAGTCATTATGTTGGCAATCCATACGAATTATGTTCACAAGTCTCTATTTCCAAATGTGCAGCAGGAAACATTTGTACTTGCACTAATAATGCTACCTGCCCTGAAGGTTTCATTTGTGAAAAATCTAAATGTGTTGATGTATGTAGCAGAATGATATGCGGGCCAAAATCTCTTTGTGAAGAAGGTAGTTGTCATTGTCTGCCCGGATATATTGGGAATCCAAATGATATGCAACGAGGATGTATTCCAGACAACAAATGCATGGTCGATGGGGATTGTAGAGACTCAGAAATATGTTTCCAAGTAGCTAAAAATATACGCAAATGTGTAGATTCTTGCAGTAAATTACAATGTGGACCTAACTCTTTGTGTATAGGTGCAAACCACCAAGCAAATTGTATATGTGCAGAGGGATATATTGGCAAACCTACGGATACTAAAACAGGCTGTCGTTTATATGTGCATGAAACACCAGAGTTGGAATGTAATCAAGACACTGATTGTAACGAACCAGATCTGTGTATTTCAGTAGATGGCTCAGCTAAACGATGCATGGATTTATGTACAACAATCGCTTGTGGTGCTAATGAAATATGCAGAGTTATAGAAAATGATGCACATTGTGACTGTAAAGAGGGCTTCTTATGGAATTCTCTTAATTCTAATTGTGAACAGCCATCCACACCAAATTGTGAAAGCGATAACCACTGCGATGATAATATGTCCTGTCAAAAAGATGTTCTTGGAGTTAAAAAATGTCAAGACAGTTGCACTTTATTTACATGTCCACAAAATTCTAAATGTGTTACAAACAAACATAAGAGTCAATGCGAGTGTTTAACTGGTTTCACAGGTAATCCTAATGATCGCGATGGTTGCATTGCAATTAATAAAAACCAATGCACAGATGATGTACAATGCCGTGAAAATGAAGTTTGTAAACTCATAGGCCATATTCAAAAATGTGTCTCTGCTTGTCAACATATAATTTGTGGACCTAACGCTGTATGCATTACTAACAACCATATTGCAAAATGTCAGTGTCCATCCGGTCCATTTACCGGAAATCCGAATGATTTAGAAAAAGGATGTCAATCTGTACCGTGTATTTATAATGCTGACTGTCTGCCGCATGAACTATGTAACCGCATATCACACATGTGTATTAATGCTTGTGGAGATGACTCATGTGGTGACAATGCCGTATGTATAGCAGAAAATCACAAATCTAGTTGCCAATGTCCCAATGGTTATAAACCAGATCCTCTGCCTGAGGTTAACTGCAGGAAAATTGAAGTTTGCAACCCCAATCCCTGCCACTCTACAGCTATTTGTGAACCACGACATTCATCATTCATTTGTAGATGTCCGACAGGCTATGTAGAAGATCTTAAAGGAGCTTGCCAGAAACAAGATCAATGTACAAAGAGTGATGAAGACTGTCCATTAGAAACAGCATGTGTAAAGGGTCGTTGCGTTAATCCCTGTGAGGGTGCCTGTGGCATTAACTCACTCTGTAAAGTAGTTAACAGGAAAGCAATTTGTATGTGCCCAGATGGCTATGAAAGCATTAAAGGAAATGCATGTAAGAAAAAGTTATTACTTTGTTCGGGTGAATTGAATTGTGGTGGAGACATTTGCTCGAATGGACAATGTTTTACAGCCTGCATTAATTCAAGCCAATGTGATCCAGGGGAGTCATGTGCGAAAAATTTATGTATTACTCAATGCGCTAAACATACACAATGTGGAGTAGGACAAGCTTGTGTTGGAGGACAATGTCTGATTGGATGTAGAAGTAATGGAGATTGCCCAAGTGAAGAAGCTTGTTTGAATAACAAATGTACCAACCCTTGTTTATCTACTAGGGCTTGTGGTCCAAATGCCATTTGTTCAAGAAGTGATCACAGTACACGATGTGAATGCCCAGTCGGATTTCAGGGAACACCTACCCCGCAACAAGGATGTGTGCGAAAACCTAGTTCGTGCTCTAGAACATCTGAATGCCCCCCAGACCATATGTGCATTGGATATCTTTGTCAGGTACCATGTCAAGATGATTCTGGATGTGCTATAGGAGAAAAATGTAGTGACAGCCGATGCCATAAAATTTGTCATTCAAGTAGTAACTGTTTGCATGGAGAACACTGTAGCTCAGGAGTATGCATTCCCGGTTGTAAATCAGATTCTGATTGTCTAAGTAACCAGTTATGCAACTCATCGGAATGCAAATGTGTTCCTGGATTTGAATTAATTAGTGACGAGTGTACAAATATTAATGAATGCTTAAAGAATCCATGTCATCCATCAGCGCTGTGCGTTGATGCACCTGGGTCATATAAGTGCGTGTGCTCAGTAGGTGCAATTGGCGATCCTTACACGACTGGATGTCTACTACCAAATCAATGTAGAAACGATAATCAATGTGAAGATTCACTTTCTTGTATAAGGGGAAAATGTTCAAATCCATGTCAAAGTAGAAATTGTGGCTTAAATGCTATTTGCTCAGTTATAAGCCACAAAGTAACATGTTCGTGTGAAAAAGGGTTCCTAGGAAACCCATTGGATAAAAAAATTGGTTGCTTCAAAGTAGAGTGCATTGAGGATATTGATTGTTCCAATGATAAGTTTTGCAACAAGAGGAATAACAAATGTTCAGGTAAGAGGTCAAAAATATTTTGATTCATTGTTTTGTTTGCTTATTTATTTAATATACATCCCATAATATTATTTTTCTGTTTGACAGATAAGTGTGAAGAATCTGCATGTCAAGAAGGAATTTGTTCTATAGAATTTCACAAAGAGTTATGCATTTGTCCAACTGGATATGATTTAGAAAGCAATGCTTGTAAAGATATAAACGAATGTCTGAATAATCCTTGCCCCACGAATGCGCATTGTGTAAATAATCGTGGCTCATATTCATGTTCTTGCATAAATGGAACAATATTAGATGCAAGCACTGGCAACTGCAGATTACCTGGAGAATGTATATCTGATGATGATTGTTCAGAGAAAACCAAATGCAATAACAACTATTGTATAGATCCCTGTGAAAAGCTGTCTCCTTGTGGAGTTAATGCTGAATGTATTGTTTTACAACATAAGCCTGTTTGTGAATGTCCATCCGATAGTCAGGGCGATCCATATAAGAAATGTATTAAATTTGAATGTACCAAAGATAGCGATTGCTCATCAGAAGAAGCGTGCGTTAATTACAAATGTAAAAATGCCTGTAGTATACCGCGCGCGTGCGGGAGAAATGCTGATTGTCTTTCTAGAAATCACATTGGACATTGTTCTTGTGCACCTGGCTTCAGCGGTGATCCTGTTCTTGGATGCGTGCCTATACAATACTGTACTGATGATAGCAGGTGTTCAGCTGGAACTAAGTGTGTTGATAATTTATGTGTTGGTAAGTATATATATTATATATTAAATATGTGTGATTTATATACCGAATAACTTTGATTTAAAGTTACATTAATTTTCAGGTTTATGTAACAACGCAAGAGATTGTTTAAGTGATCAAATTTGTATTCAAAACACCTGTCGCATCACTTGTGACTCCAATAGTACATGCCCCGACTTTCAATTTTGTTTAAACAGAATTTGTACTAAAGAAATTCAATGTGCATCAGATCGAGATTGCGATGATGATGAAAAATGCAAAGTTGGAAGAAAAGGAGTTCCACAATGTGTAAAAGCATGTGAAAGACATCCATGCGGAAGACAAGCAATATGTATTGGTAAAAACCATGAGCCAACCTGTTCATGCACAACTGGATTTTTCGGAAACCCTCTACAGGGATGTAAAAAGAAAGAATGCGACTCTGACTCTCAATGTTCAGATGATAAATTATGCAATAAGAACACATGTAAAATTGCTTGTCTTGTAGATAATAATTGCGGTGAAAACACCATCTGTTCATCTGAAAAACATCGACATGTATGCTATTGTCAACCTGGATATACTGGAGACCCTGTCAAGGGCTGTGATCTAATAAATTATTGCTCATCAAACCCGTGTGGTAACGGTGCCGAATGTAAAAATTTTAGAGATCGTGCCCAATGTTCATGCCCATCTGGATATATAGGAGATCCCTACAAAGAGGGATGCCGTAAAGCTCAGGAATGTCAAATAAATGGAGACTGTCCCTCAGTTGCTCGTTGTACAGTCGTTGATGGTATTAGAAAATGTACAGGTAAGTTTAAAACTAAAGCCACTACTACCACTTAATTTTAATAATATAATGTAATCAAATGTCTAATTATACTAAATTATAGATGCTTGTGAAACCGTTAAATGTGGACAAAATGCGGAATGCATTGCTTCAAGGCATACTGGACAATGTAAATGTAAAAATGGATATATCGGAACTCCAACTAGTGAAAAAGGATGTCGTCTTCGTGAAATATCATGCAAGGAACGAAGTGACTGTGGTGAAAACAACTACTGTCACGGAGGAATTTGTAAGAGTAAGTACCTAACAGTTCTTGAAAACTTTATTACACTAACGCTTATATATGCCCAAAATTATCTATATTTTTAGCACCAACGTAATACACTGCAGGTTAAGAAGAGATGTATTACACTAATACTGGAAAATTTTGAAAGGAAAATTAAATTAATACTGAAGACCTTGTTTTAAAACAGACTGCGAGTAACATTAGAGTTATACTTATTACTAGATAGCAAGGTCTTCAAGATCAATTACAAATATAAGTTCGTTTACGATCAACAAACTTGTACACATGTCTATTAGTAAACAAAACTATTTTTAACACACTTATACTTCGAATTATTCAGGTTTATGTCTCTTGGATGAAGAATGTGGGTCACGAGAAAAATGCTTTAATGGACAATGTTTAGATCCTTGTCAAATGGAAAAAACATGTGGTTTGAATGCTATATGCCTTACTGATAACCACGTAGTCCAATGTAGCTGCCCTCAAAGTTTCACAGGAAATCAGGATATGGAGTGTGTAAGAAGTGAGTACAATTCAAAACATTACATTTTATTCTTGTTTAAATAAGTTCAGTTCGTGTATATAATTGACATATTATATTTCACCTTAGTACCAAGACTATGCGGTGGCTCTGGAGAATGTGATGACGACTACTTATGCCAAGACTCTATGTGCTTTCCACAATGTGAAACTGATGAGAATTGTGCCTTAAATGAAAGATGTAGCAAAGGCACCTGTATGCGTAAGTACCTACAATATTTAAAATTATTTCTATAAACATAATAATTATTACATACTGTGCATTCAATTTTGTACTTATTTATTTATTTATTTATTTAATATTTGGAAAGCTTACAGGCTAATAAACAAGTTGGTAAACCTAATAAATATAAACAAATTGCTATTAACAAGCTTCCACATTTAGCTTACTTAATATCGTACTTTCTTTGCAGTGACTTGCCGAGTAGACAACGACTGTTTCTTGGGGCATATATGTTTGGAAAACAGTTGTCAATATGGCTGCAGGCATGATGAGGATTGTGGACCTGACGAGTTTTGTAAAAATAATATCTGTCAAAATCCTTGCGCAAATGATATTAACCCGTGTGGTCCGAATGCTCGGTGTTCAATCTTGGATAGAAAGGCTTCCTGTACATGTTTAGAGAGTTTAGTACCTAATCCTACACCCAACATCGGATGTGTACGTGCTCCCTCTTTGTCATGTCGCATGCATACTGATTGTGCTGCCGGTTGGCGCTGTGAAGACGACCGCTGCCGTCCCGCATGTACAATTGAAGGTTCTCAATGTTTGCAAGGGGAAAGATGCGATTCTGGTGTTTGTCGTTACGCTTGCACATCTGACGAGCAATGTTCTGATGAAGAAGTTTGTGATGGGCGCATATGTGTCACAGGCTGCAGATCAAACTCACACTGTGCTGCGCATTTAGCCTGTATATCAGGCCAGTGTCTCGATCCTTGCACGAAACCTGCAACATGCGGTGCCAATGCATTATGCGCTACTCAAAACCATCAACCAGTATGCACATGCCCAACAGCACTGTCTGGAGATCCAAAGTCAGTCTGTAGAAGAATCATCTCACTTTGTGATTCGAACAAGAACTGTGCCGACGGGTTTAATTGTTATGGAGGGACTTGTCATCCATCTTGTCGGAGGTATGAAATAATTAGTTTTGTGATGTAATTTGTATGCAAAGCTTCAATTTATATTTTGCTAGGTATACTTTTGTATGTTATTAATTTATCATACCATTTGTTTTCAGTGACAATGTTTGTTTATCTAATGAAAAATGTATTCGTGGTATATGTAGAGTCGTATGCAATAGTGACGATGCATGTAGCGAAGGTTATATATGTGAAAACAGGATTTGTAAACAAGGATGTCGCGATGACAGTGCTTGCGACGTCAACCAAGCCTGTTTAAAAGGGCAGTGTAAAGGTAATACCGAAATTAATATTAATGTACAGTGCGCACATTATTCACTTTAATGTAGTCAGTGAACCAAATTGAAGGAAAAATAGTTTTTTGACATAATCATTTCAACTTATTTTGCAGATCCTTGCAGTCAAAATACAGTTTGCGGTATCTGTTCTGAATGCAAAGTACAAAATCACAGGGCTCAGTGTAGTTGTTCCGGCAACTATACTGGTAATGCGCTCGTTGAATGTAAGAGGAAAACGTTACCATGTGACGGATTTTGTCCATGCGATGATAGTGGATATTGCATCTCTCTTTGTGAAAGTGAGAAAGATTGCTCATGTGGGGAAAAATGTTTCAATGGGGGTTGTAGATCTGTATGCTCAGTAAGAAATAAATGTCCTGAGAGACAAATATGCCATCAGAATTTATGTATTCCTGGATGTAGTATGGATGCACATTGTGGAGATGACATGATATGTTCATCAAGACGTTGTGTAAAAGCTTGCAAAGAAAATAGTTGTGGTAAAGATGCTGCATGCTTTGCTGTTCGGCACCGCGCTATTTGCAAGTGTCCGAGTGGGTACACTGGTGATCCATCTGAAGAATGTCAGCCTTATGAATGTACCCAAAATAAGGAATGCAGCGCTGACGAAGAGTGCTCGCAAGGAAAATGTAGAAATATTTGTTTAGGAGCATGTGGAATTAATGCAATTTGTCGTTCCGTCAATGGAATTCCTCAATGTTCTTGTCCACCGAATTACTTGGGTAATGCAAAGGTAGAATGCTCTAAGCCTTCGGCAGGTAGTTGTTTACGCAATCCATGTGGAGTAAGTGCCCGCTGCCGTGATTTAGAAGATGGAAACTTTGAATGCACATGTCCGCCCAATTGTGCTGGCAATCCTCATAAACAATGTTTTTGCGGTGTCATGGAATCTTGTGCGTATAAATCTTGTGGTACAAATGCTCAATGTCATATCGGCCCCAAGGGTGAAGCCCAGTGCTTCTGCCCTCGAAACTATCCTAATGGAGATCCTAATATTGAATGTAAGTAACAATTTAGAAAATTATTCTAACCAAGATAGTAAACAAACACAGGGTCTATTTGATGATAAAGCTTTTTAAACGCTTGCAATATCAGAGGTGTTACCGCTTTATATCACATGAGGAAGAAAATTACAGAATTTAAGACGTTATGTCTCCGACGTGACCATTATTCGTGTACAATGTTCATTGCAATTGCAATACAATTCACATTGCGATTTTAAATTGCAATGCAATTTTAAAGTTAATTTTATATAAGTAGGTGGTATTGTCTTGGTAACTCCCTACTACGAATTAGTAACGAGATGGAAGATTGATTTTTGAAAATGGCTTTATTTATTTAATTTTAATTGCAGGTAGTCAGGAAAGAAGTATAGTTGATTGTAGAACTACAGGATGTGGAGTTAATGGAGAATGTCTGAGAGAAGGAGCAGAGTTTGTGTGCCGATGCATTCCCGGTACTGAAGGACAAGCTGATATCGAATGTCATACCAGTGAGTAATAAAATCTATCAATAGTCCCGTCACCATGTACAAATTAATGCACTATTGTACTATTTGTTCTCCATAGTTGCCACATTATGTTTCATATAGTTCAAATGGGCGAGATTATTTTTGCAGTGAATCACTGTAATCAAATTGTTTAAAACATTGTATAAATACAAATAGTGGGCATTGTACCACATTCTTGTATATACAAGTGGTATTCAAATGGGTTAAAGATAAGTTGTCCACAGGTAGGAACGGGTGCCAAAGGAAGGTATCTAAATTCAGTTGTTCTAAAAAAGTTACACTGGCAAAATCATTCTATATTATGCATTATTATAAGCTTTTATTCTTTAGTCTATTAAGCCTAAAACCGTAAACATACATCCTTGGGGACCCTGAAGATTTTTAAATATATTTAAACTCTTAAAGTTAATAACTTCAATTAAAAATTACTTTGTGTATAAATAAGTTTGCCATATGCCGTAACATATCTGTATTTAATGGTATGTTTAATTAGTGGAAGCATTCTCACCATTCGTGCTTAAGTTTCTCAAACCGTCAGTAACATTTTGTTCGGCTTCATGTACATATCGCTTGTATTATAATATTCCGTTATATACATATCTCTGGTCATAAACTATCAGTTTCAAAAAGCATGCACTGTCTCGTGAGAAAGTTTCCTCTTCGCGGCTGAAGGTACCGCTCTCTCGACTCTGCTTTCTTCTTTCACATCTTCCTAGGTATCGAATGTACGAGCGACAAGGATTGCCCGGTAGACAGAGCGTGTCTCAGCTTACACTGTGTGGACCCGTGCACCGTGCGCGGTGTATGCGGAGAAGATGCCCTATGCGTGACGCTGATGCACAAAGCCCAGTGCTCATGTCCACAGTGCTACGTGGGCCAACCACGAGTAGCATGCCACATTGATCCCACTTGCAAGTCCACTGATGAACACAATATTACATTTACCTGTTCTGATACAAAACCATGTCCATCAAAACTGGCTTGTGATTTCAACACCAATGAATGCCGCAATCCTTGCCTGGGTTATACCAACTGTAGACGTAACCAAAGATGTGAAGTTCGAGATCATAGACCGATTTGCGTATGTCGAAACGGGTTTGCTTTAAATGAAAAAGGAGAATTGACTTGTGCGCCTGAACACGCAGAATGTACAAGAGATGAGCAGTGTCCATCTAATGCGGCTTGCCGTAATTCCAAGTGTGTGAATCCGTGCCTAGCATCTGTAGAACCTATGTGCCCGAAAGGAAAGCAATGTGAGGTAGTAGATCACCGCGCTATATGCGTATGTGTTGAAGAATGTAATCCATCATTATCAATATGCTTAAGAGACAGTGGATGTCCAAGTAACTTAGCATGTCGGGACTTCCAATGCAAAGATCCATGTAAAGACGCTTGCAGTGGTGCCCCGTGCTCGGTAGAAGATCACCACCCTGTTTGCAAGTTCTGCCCTAATGGATTCACACACGATGAAAAACATGGCTGCATTAAAGGTAATTTTATAGTGACACAAAATAAAATATTAGTGTATCTACCATTTAGTATATTAGAGTCTATGAATCTTAATAATCTTGTTCTTCATTATTACAGGAAATGTTGATAGTTTTTACTTTATGACTTCATGCGGTTCTTTTTCTATCTTTGATTTCTATTGTTTCTAGCATGTTCATATATATCTTACTCCACAGTTTGAACTCCTTCTGCATCAGGTAGTTTTTCTTGCATGTTATATTATTATTTTGTAGTGTACATAATATTTCTTTAACTTTACACACATTTTGGTGGTGGTGGCTCTAATTTAATTTATTTTAACGCCTTCAATGCCCTGGCATTAATACTAAATGCAACAAAACCGCCACGAGACAGAGTTTGCAGAATTATATAGAATGCCTTCTACCTACTAATATGTACGTATTTATTATATAAAGACTATTTTGTGATATATTGCAATTATTTGTAACTTGTTTTCTTTTTAAGTAACACATTTCTAGGGGATGCAACAGTAAATCACTTACGCCCTAGTTTCTTGTGATAGGTACCTTAAACAAAAACCACCTATTGCGGTGTTTTACATTTTCAATTGTAGAGATATAACTAAAAATAATTTTATGAGAAACGTTAATATTTTGAAATACATTATTTATTATAATTGTTATCAAATCCAAAGTTAAGATTTATCTATCCTCGATTAAGTAAACCAAACACTTAGAGCATGTTTGGCATGTGGTGGAGAAGTTTATTTGCATTGGAACATTTGATATTGTATAATGTAAAAGAAAATTAAGGTGCCAGGCCCTCGCATTATGTACTACTGGATGAATAATTTAAGATTTTGCTAGTATTTTTGTCATCAAATGCAAGCGCATGTTTACGGCCCATAGATTATGGTGCTATACACACGGTACTACAGAAAACAGTACTGCATGTAACTGTAATTTCATAAGATTTTCTTAGCCCACAACTTTCAATCTCGGAGTTACATAATGAACAGATAGGTCATCAAAGCTAAAAAAATACAGTCGACACGATGATGCTTAAATGTATAGAGATTTAACTCTATACATGCATTACTATGTCCGTGACATTATATAAGAGGTACACGAACAATATTAATGAGTTGTGAATACAATAGCAGTTTCCTTGCTCATCGGTACTCGCAGAGAAGTAGATCTTAGCAGAATACATAAAGTTAAATCTATTGTTTAAATTATCTGGGTTGTATGTTGATTTCGATTCGTGTATGCAGCTACAGAATGCAGCAGTCACGATAACTGCGCGCCAACTCTTGCTTGTATCAGCGGACGGTGTGCCGATCCATGCGCTCGGGGTGGCCCTTGTCTCAACGGTCAACACTGCGCTGTTCTCGACCATCAGCCTGTGTGTTCAAAAGGTGAGTTTTTCCATATCTTTAAATACAATCATTTCATATAGGTATTTTTAAATAATTCGTTTGCTAGTATCAAATTTCGATGTACCTAGGTAGATTTTCTAATATCAAAGAGATAAAACGTATAAATGAAAATAATTTTCTTTTTAAGGGTAATTTTCATTTTTAACACTTGTTCATTCTTACGTATTTGTTTTTAGTGTGTCAATGTCAAACTTCGTCGGACTGCGCCAGATATCCCAATACGTATTGTGATGGCTGCGCTTGTATTCAACGTAAGTCAAACTTTACAATACATGATTAACAACAAATGATTACAAAGTTTCAGATCAATACGATAAAAATAATAAATTAGAAGTAGGTTAGAGGGGCTCGTGGCTAAGTGGCAACTGAGTTGTTTAGCACATTGAAAGAAACGATAGTAGCCAGGTCAGTATTAGGATTGATGAACATTCATATTGAAACCCCTTCTTACTTCGGAGAGCACGTAAAGCCGTCGGTCCCGGTTGCCATATGATCTACAAACATCTACCTATAGCATTCGTTACGAATAGTTAAGAGCTCCAAAAATTCCGGTCTAACTACAAAATTTCTATATCACCAATCGTTTGTGCAGGTCGCATAGGAGGTTAGTGAATTAGAAGTAGGTTAAAGTAGTTAACTGATTTACTACGAGTTCAATAAATGCTTGTTAAAATACAGCATTGTTCTTAAGACGTTCCATTCATCAGTATCTTTACCTGCGAGCAAAGTTTATTTAAGTTTTTTAAAACATATAAAATTAACATTTCATGAATACGAGTACTTCTAAATAAGTAAATAGTAAATACCTTTTTATAATCTCTTGATAACATTTTCTTATGTTTTTGGGGTTGACACTTAGAATATTAATTATGATCATTTGCTTCTGTTTTATTCAGAGGAAAAGGGAATTCCAACAATGAACTGTGGCCATTGTCGACCAGGAGTCCCTTGCGACCCCTTCTCTGGTGCCTGTATGGAAAGTAAGTTTGGGACATATATTCACTGTAGTAAATAAATCGTGACTCAATTTGCTAATTACGAAGTTAACATTGCTAAAATTGCTAAAAAGATGAAATTAAATTGAGCTATAATACAAAATTAACAGATAGGTATATTAAACTACAGTTGAATCTTCTATACCTACATGCTATTTTCACATAATTGATACTTCGTAGACTTCCGCTATATTACTTGAAAGTCTACTACTATTATTATTTTTATTATGTGAATAGCAAAACTAACTCCAGATGAACTGGTTATTGCTATGTTTTAGTACTATATTTACCATTTGTCCGATAAAACGCCACAAAGTACTGGCTATGATATCTCGGCAGACCCGGCAGGCAATTCTTCATAAGTTTTATACATACTCCCAAACACTTTGAGACAGTGTTAGTTTAATAGGAATATTTATTTATTAGGCCATAGTAAGCGACTTTAGGCTTAAAGACCGAATTGAAAACAATAATAATTATAGGTACTTGTACCAATGATATAACGACTTTTTCATATATTATGTTATATTTCTCACTTTTCTATAATATTTTATTGTAACACGGCGATTGAATACTATTATATTTCTGTGCTATTGGTAGTTGGTCAATTAAGCCTAAACTCGATTTTTCTTAACTTATCTTTTCTTTCTACTCTTGGCTTTGTAACTATTAGACTAATGGATGCAGCTATTTCTTGTAGATAGATGTACTTTTTTACTATATTTATATATAAAATCTATATTTATACATTTATAGATGTATACGTAGCATTCTTATGGCTAGTTATAAAATGTGAAATTTGAAGTTGCTCTAGTATCAATTTGATCATTATATGAAGTACCGAAATTAAACAATATTAATGGTATATTGCATTCCCATTAACAGATGGAATTTTTAACCCACTAACCGAAACCACTACCACATCAGAAGGAACAAGCGAAAGTGCCACTGTTGATATCACTATACTCACTAATGAGTCTGTTACTGTTAATGAATCACCTTATACGACTCCTGACCTATTAGTACTTAAACATAAAATCACTGACTATGAAATCACTACAGAGAGCACGATATCAACGACATTAGTAGAACAAACAACCCAATCAACTTATAACGATTTTAGTACTATTAATACAGAGTCCAGAAATATACCAACAGAATTTCAAAACAATCCCCCCACTTCGATTAGTTTCATTGACAAAGATGAATTAGTCAAACATAAACCACGATTTGGTACAAGTGTTCCTACTGTAAATGATAATATCTATACCGAATCTACTACAGTAGAAGGACAATCCGAGGATCGAAAAACAACTGATATAGAAGATATCATTGTCACGTATACCCCATTCTATAGTAAATCAACTACATCTCAAACTACAACACCTTACACTGACACCAATGATTATCACACCTCAATAGACTCTGACGTTCTTTTACAAAGTAGTAGTACAATTCATGTTGAAAGCACTATAAGACCTATTACTAAACATTCGCCCGATAAAAATCATTTATCAACTGCATCTATTGAAAATAAAAATACTAAAACGCCTGACAATCAACGCAAGCTTAATAGTAATTATACCGGCATCACTTTGGTGCAAGATCTACTTGAACATAATATAAGAAACTCTACAATGTATTCACGTACAGAATTTTTAACCACAAGTGCTCCGGAAGAGCGCAGTACATTATCAAATGTAAATGATAATAATTTACACATTGATATACATTTACACACACATACCAGTCAATCTAGTCCAACTGAAGCTTATTTTGATTCAAAGGAAGATATCACAACCTCGAACAATATTTATATGAAGAAATATAGTCCTTTTGAAACAACTTCAATGAGGCCAAACGACAATAAACATTTTCCGGATGTTGAAGAAATTATTAAAACAACAGCAGAAAAGTTAGAAGTTGATGATTCAAATAACGTAAACACAAATAAAATACACATAAACAGTATACAACCAGGTACTACAGAAATTGTATCAGTAACCAATAATATATTTGAACAACCAGTTACAGGTACAGTGGATATAGAAATTTCGACTTCTCCGTCTAATGAAATGAAATTAATAACTGACAAAATCGACAATGAAATATCAACAATGGATGTAGGAACTAATACAATGGTTCAAACATCAACTGAGGATTCTCAATATACAGAAACAACGGACTTTGGAAACATCGAGGAAAAAAAGATACCTGTTCCACAGTATACTCTATCAGACACTTCTACTATTCATATGTTAAAAACAGATTTATCTATTGCGATAGTTGAAAATGTCATGACAGAATATACTACAGCAAAACCCACAGAACTTCAGACTATAAGTGTAGATAGTTTTTCCAAACAAAATGATCAAAACAAATATACACTAAAACCATTTACAGAGAAATCAGGTTTCAGAAATACAATTATAGATACTACATCACAATCAGATCAACAAACATCCAATGAATTTAATTTCTTAACGACTAATAAAATCGAATTAGATATACTAACAGTTACTCAACAAACACCAGAACAGTTGCCAGAGCAAAAAACCACGCCTTTGGAGCTCACAACTGCTGCACAGGTTACAGTTGAAATAACAAACACAGAGAATAGTGTAGAGCCTATTACACATTTTGGACTACAAGCAACAAATCCAAATACAATGGAGTCACCCAAAAAGACTTTATCTGAACAGTTTCATACAACACAAGATATAGGTGTAACAAACTCTGGATTAGATTTCGATGATTCAAGTGACTATCTATCAGATTTAACATCATCAACTAATTCAGAAAGGAAAGAAAATAATGTGATTGAAGTAACAGTTCATAATATTATGCCAATTCAAAATGTGCATACGTTTGAATCTACTACACAAATAAATTTAGAAACATCATCATCTTATGTTAATGTATATACTAAGAATCCTATATATGACGCAAATACAAAAGAGGCTAAGTCTAGTAATCCGAATATTGAAGTTGTTTCTACTAAATTATTTGAAAACACAACTGAGTCAAGTGTCACAACGGAGCCAATGCGGAAAGTTACAAATGTGATTCTGTCCGATAATATTATGACAACATCTCATGAAATGTCTCTAGAAGCTCATAAAATAATAATGCAACAAAGTACTGCCAAAATTAACCAAAATATAGTTAGGGAAGGTTTTACTGATTCAGAAAATGACCAAACAACTGAATATAACAATATGAAAATTACTGTTACACCGGGGATTGCGATTACCAAAGGTATATCATTCATTGACGAACATGCTAGTGAACCTGTTTCAAATAATATACCAACAGAAATGACAAGCACATTTTCTGACATGGGAGGTATAATTTTAAGTTCTGACCAAGGTTTTCAAAGAACTACTTTGCATGACGTACATTCACACGTTAGGCAAGACTTGAGCTTAACACCTGTGACAGAAACAGATATGACCTCCAATATGTATATAAAAACCACTGAAACTAATGATAATACGTATGTTACAAATAAAGAATTCAATAGTTTGCAAACCCAAAGTACTGTATATGATCGTAATGAATACTTATCTACCTCTACTGATAGCTTGACATCCAGCATAGGTCATAATACAGAGATTTCAGATCAAACAGAATCTGTGTCAAAAAAAGAAACTGGAACAAAAGTAACGACAGACATATATGACGAAGAAAAGGTTACAACAGATAGTCTAATAGATGAAAGTATTACAACTGGGGTAACACAAAATGCAAAGGAGGTAGAATCACTTACCTCAACGGATCGCACAGATATTTTAAGAACATCTACGACAACGCCGCAAATTGTAGATAGTGTAGAAACTACTATAACCAACCATTTAACTTTTAAAAATTCTGCAACCAATACATTCGACAAAACAGAAACCGTAGTTATGGATGTAACAACAAAGGACTTCAATGAGATAGAATTAACTACTCTTAATGATCTTTTAAAATCTGGTATTGACGTCACTGAAACATTAGACCAAACTACACCTGATTATTATACTGTGAATAATGTGAAAAAAACTTCTGACATAACAATGAAATCGGTTACAAAATTGAATGAGATTGAAAAAACGGTATCTACGGATCACTCAATATCCAGTATAGCTACATCAAAGATATTTGATCATGAAGCTGAAACTACATCAACCATTGAAGCGGCAACTAAATCAATCGCAAAATATATTAATAAAATAAATTTGGAAACTACTGTTAATCCCCTAATTTCCAGTATTGATGAAACTGAGAAACTTGATAGTACCGAAACCCAATATACTATGGACTTTACAACTAATCAAATGCCAAAAAATAAAAAGAACACAAACCCTTCAACTGATAATGTAGGTATCACAGAGAAAATTGACTCAGCAGATTCTGAAATACAAATAAATGAAACAACTTCACGAAATGTAAACGAAGTAGAACAGACTGGTACAACTGATCGTTTAAGTTATAGCGGTTCTGTAACTGAAGCATTTTATGTATCACAAAATGAAGAAAGGAATACATCAACAGCACAAAATTTCAATGAAGTAGAAAAGGTTACCTCACCCAGTTACATAACTCTTACCACCGATGATTTCAATGATACATATGATACGATTGGAAATGGAAATGAAGAGGGAGCAAATTCTTCTACTGATCACATAATATACAGTGGAGATCCAACACGAATATTTGACCAAACTTTTGAGACAACGACTGAAATAATCTCACAAAATCTTAAAAAGGTAGATACTAGTACTTATCATTCTATTTCTGGTGATGATGTAACTGCGACATTTGAAAAAAATAAAAGTGTAAGTAAAAACACGGTACAAAGTATGCCGTCCACTGATGGATTAATACCTAGTATAAGCGTCACGAAGGAATTTGAGGAAACAAATAGTACATCAAAACTAAAAGGAATAACGACATCGATCTTGCACAATGTTAACGAAATAGAAAAAACTACTATAACAAATCAAGAAATTTCATCTAACACAGGCACAGTAAATGAATTATTTGAACAACGTATAACCACAGAAGCAACTAGTTATACTGAAAGTCTAACACAGGATTTAGATTCATACATATTGGGTCAAATGAAAACTATAACAGGAATAGAAACAGGTACTATGTCAATAACAGAAAATATACATAAAGTCGAAATAACAACAACTGATGATTCAGACTTAGATATAAGCACAATGTCATTTGGACAACCCAAGACAATCGATAGAAGTAATGAATCAACCATGTTATCTGAAGTAGAAATAGCTACAACTGTTAATTATCTAACATCAAGATCTAATACGGCTGAGACTGCTGAATCGACAAAAATAGTATCAGAAATGGACATGGTTACAACTATTAATATGCACGAAAATGATGAGGTTATGGCAACTGATACTTTAGTATCTGATGTGGACAAAGAAGATTTGTTAAATTTAAGTAAAACCGTGTCAAATATCGATACAATATCTAAATCTACAACAAGACAGTATAATAGTGATGAACATTTTAGCACTATTAAACCTTTTTCATCTGACAATGTTGTAACAAAGAAGATTGTTTCTTTAACAAGTAAATCAACAGTAGAAAATACAGTCGAAGCAGAAACTACTACAATCGAAAATAGTCAGTTAACGCCAGTCCTCGATTTTACTAAAATCCATAGTTTAACCACAACTGATTCGGGAGTTGATACACTAAATGAATCAACAACGGAGAACTTAAATCAATTAGAAATGGATGCTAAAACCGACCATTTCGTTTCAAATGAAGGCATTAATCAAATTTTTGATTCAACTGAAACTACACCAGAAATTGATGCAACGAATTCGGTAACACAAAATATAAACGAAGTAGAGAGTGCCACTGAAATTGATCAAGTAACTTCAATTGATTCTCAAACAATGTTTAAAGCACCTGAAACAAAATTAATTAGCTTATCAACTACCAGTACTACAGTTCCCTTGTCATCTGATATAGATTTGACCGACTTATTAATACCAATAGAAAATGTAAATAAAGTAGAAGAGGTTAGTGCTACTGACCAACCAATGTCAAATTTTGATGCGACCGTGTCATTTGAATTGACAACACCTGATGTGAAAAAAACATCGGATAAAACTACACAAGATGTAAACCAGGAAGACTATGTAGAATTCACGGATGATCCAACGTTTAATGATAATTTGTCAACGCCATATGATCAGAATAAAACTATACTAGAATCAACTAAATCAACGATTCAACAGGTAACTGATGTAGACAGTTCTATGGATTATACGCCTACTACAATAGCATGGGATACAGATAATTTTATTATTGAATCTACCCCATATTCTGATGTTACTCCACCATTTGATTACACCCAAACAACTACAAGTACAAATATCATTACTGAAAGTACTTCAACCACCCAAGAAGAAATTTCAACATTAGAAAATGGAATTGGTGTTAGCGTTAACATGATTTCATCAACTACATTAAATGATTCAGAGTCGGTTAAACCTACAACAAAGCAGGTCAATAACGACGAAAATATTAGCACTAATAAATCTTTCTCACCTAATAATATTGTAACAGAGATTATTCCATTAACAACTAAATCAACAGTAGAAAATACAGTCGAAGTAGAATCAACAACAATTAATAACAGTTATTTAACGGTAGACCTTGATATTACTAAAAAAATAGACTCGAGAAAAAAATCATCAACAACAAATATAAATGAAGTAGAAATTGTTAGTACTACTGATCACCCAATATCTGATTTTGAAATGACAGTTTCCTTTGAATTGATTACACCTGAAGTAAAAACACAAAACGTGAACGAGGTAGACAATGTAGAATTTACGGGTGATCCAACGTTTGATGTTCATTTATCATCGCCATATGATCCGAATATGCTAGAATCAACTAAATCAACGTTTCAATATGTAACTGACGTAGGTAGTACTTCGGATCAGTCATCCAATACAATAGTATGGGATACAGATAAGGATTTTGTTCCATCTACCTCTTATTCCGACACTACTACATCATTTGATTATACCCAAACAACTAAAAATATAAATACTGAAAGTACATTACCCGCCAAAGAAAATACTTCAATATTAGAAAAAGGAATTGAAGTTTTCTTAAATAATTCTCAGTCGGCTAAAACTTTAATATCAAAATCGGGTCATACTTCAACCAGTATTAGTACGTCTACAGAAAGTTTGTCCTCTCGTAGGAAGGTCGTTGATATTTTTGCTTGGACAGATATGACTCTTACTGACATGACTTCTACGGAATCTACTGTGCTAACTGAAGATTTACATATTAATCCCCACTGTAAAATAAACTCACACTGCCCGACAAGTAAAGCCTGCCTAAATGGAGTATGCCAGAATCCATGCAATATAGTTCCAAATGGTTGTACAAAGAATGAAACGTGTATAGTTGTCAACCATGCAGCTGCATGTTTGTGTGATGACTCCACCGGGAACCACTGTTTACGCAAAGGTAGGCTTTTAAGGTGTTTTGCATTTATAATTGAACACGATTGTTAACGAGATAATGTAAACTGTTTTATTATTAGTCAAGTTAAAGGTTGTTTTACCGGACAAATGTGTAAATTATTCATTTAATTTTTTACGTAATACATAATATTTTGTAAATACACTTATGTTCACCTATCTTTAATTGTAACATACTAATTTTGTATCTAACGTGTAACATACTAGAATCACCCGGAACACCCAAGGTACCAGAACCTTGTCATTCTGATCGGGACTGTATAGAGACCGAAGCCTGTTTTATGGGATTGTGTCAAAACCCTTGTGAGTTCGACAACGTTTGTGGCATTGGAGCTAATTGCCAACCTGTAAAACAGAGGCCAATGTGTTCGTGCCCGGCTGGACACGATGGAGACCCTGCTGTTAAATGTTCACCTAAAATGTGTAAGCTTTAACTGATACCTACTAATTACAATTACATTTGCGATATGTTTTAACATAATTACTTACAAAATAAAACCTACTAAATTGAGTTACTTGTAAAATATTTCTCCATATTTTTTACAGTAAATTACACCCATATTCACTTTTTAAATTGGAAATGGTTGTAGCCAGTTGTAGCATTATGTATATAATCTGATAAACTGTATATAGTGTGTCTTAGTTTGTATAAAATATAAATATCTTTTACTCAGTTGGTTGCACTCGAAATGAAGACTGTCATTTGACCGAAGCTTGTATAAATAATGCATGTCAGCACCCATGTGCCATACACAATCCATGCGCACCAAATGCGGTCTGTATAAACACAAACCATGGTTCAGACTGTAGTTGCTCAGAAGGCTTCCAAGGAAATGGATACGTCGGGTGTGTTCCAGGTAAGACTTGACAGAATTGATAATTTATTTTCATTTATTAGTAAGGTAATTTATTTACATTTTGCTATCGCAGTCTGATGCACTAAACCAAACTGTATTTAACATAATACGAGTAGGTAGGTATGTTATATATTATAGTAGAAAATAAGGCTTTATTTATTTTACTTTTTTTAATTTAGATTAGCTGAAATAGGTACATATTATATGACTTTATATCAATACTATTTGAACTATAAAACTTTAATTCAATCTTACATCTTAGACCTTGCAATATAGAGGTACAGACTGTCTAGAATATTATATTACTTTAACTTTCATATGAAATGGCAACCTTATAATATACTCGTATTTAGGCATAAATTTTCTATGTGCTTTTCTTAGGAATTTTGATACTGATTAAAGCGTTATTTTAGTATTACCCCCTGGGTCGGTATGTCAGTACAATGAAGATTGTCCTCCGGAGCTTCTATGTGACAGACTTAATAGAGTATGCATTAGTCCATGTGCCGTCGACAAGTGCGGGGATAATGCTGAATGTATACCATCAAATCATGGAATTCAATGTGAATGCTATGCTGGTTTTACCGGGAATCCATTTTTGGAATGCGTACAAGGTATTTTACATATTTTTATAATATTAAATTTAAGAATCCAATAGACATTATCAAAAATATATTAACTGAAATTGATTGATCGACTCCGTAACTTTGCGTGCTGCTTTATTAGCTACACCATTATAAAATTGTAAAGTAGCTGTGTCTGTGTACATTGGAGATATTTGAAAAAACTTAGGTCATCTTATATGAACGATGCTGAACACAAAATATTTCTTTGTGAATTCTTATCTGTTTTGTCTGTTTGTTCGCGATCGACGCAAAAACTACTGAACGAATTTTAATGCAGTTTTTTATTTGAAAGGTCATAGTCAGATTACAGACTACAATTGATTGAATAGAACCGGAGGCAGGACCAAGAAAGGCGCGATAACCGATTTTCTCGCGGGCGGAGCCGCTGGCATTTAGCTGGTTTCTTTATAAACATTTTCATTAATTTATTATACGTTTCAATCTTTCCACATTCAAGATTCGTTCAGGACTGAGGTTTTAAACAGAAGTTACATAAAACATTGAATCATTTTATTTATTTTAGTGCAAGGGTGCCGCTCTGACAATGAATGTGCAAATTCAGAGGCGTGTATGCAAGGTAAATGCGGTTCTCCATGCCGTTGCGGAATAAATGCTGTTTGTGATGTTTTAAATCACCGAGCATCCTGTAAATGTCTGCCTGGATATAATGGCAATCCCCAACTTGGATGTGAACCACCAGTGAATTTATGTGTTCCCAATCCTTGTGGTACTAATGCAATTTGCGAATCTGATGAAGGAAGGCCAGTTTGCAGTTGTCCAAAAGGATTAACAGGCAATCCTTTCCAAAATTGCAGTAAGTATTATTCTAATCGAAGTAACATCTCTTGATTCACATAGGTTTTTACGTAATAAAGGGATAATATTTTTAATAGATATAAATAGGAACCGAGGTCAATATAAATGATTCAAGTTATTGTTTTGAATAATTTTATTATACTTTTAAATTTTTATGTGGTAGAACAATATGTCTATTGTAGAAGTTACGGAAAAAGTCACACTTAATAATTACTTTATACTCGTACCATGCGTAAAACTCATTGGATGAGTAAGAATAATAAGAAGCTATCTATAAACCAAATAAAAACTAAGTTTTAATTAATTTGAAATTATGATTATCCACAGAAATGTGATGCTATTTTATTTTCAATAAAGTCGTTTTTTCATCATGTGTAGGTACGAAATAGTAATAGCAAATGATATAAATCTTTTTTTACATTGTCTTTTAGTACCTGAAGGAAACGTGTGTGAGCCGAATCCATGTGGGCCATACTCAGGATGCAGATTAATAGATAACAAACCTGCTTGTTTCTGTTTACCAAACTACGAAGGAGATCCACCTCGACATGCTTGTCGGTTACCTAATAACCCTTGTAATCCATCACCTTGTGGTCCCAATACACAGTGTACTCTTCAATCGAATGGATACGCAAAATGCACATGTTTGCCAGGTTATATCGAAAGTCCAAACACTATCAGAGGTTGTGTGGAAGCCCGTAATCCGTGTGAACCAAATACCTGTGGCGATGGAGCACGATGTGATCCTAATAGAACTCCACCATGCTACTGCCCAGAAAATGCCATAGGTAATCCTTATAAGTTTTGTAAGACTCAAGGCTACTTACCACCAGATGTGCTATGCAAGCCTGGCCCATGTGGTCCCAACGCAGACTGTTACGTAAGTGGAAACCGAGAAATGTGCTTCTGTAAAGCTGGCTTTACAGGCGATCCTCATGTCGAATGCCAACTGCAAAGAAGTCCGTGTACGCCAAACCCATGTGGTCCACAAGCCATTTGTCAAGCCAATTATGACGGGCAACCAGTTTGTATCTGCCCTGAAAGCAGTATAGGTGATGCTTATGGCCCTGAAGGATGCCACTCTAGAGAATGTGAAGTGGATGATGAGTGTAAACTTGACAAAGCCTGTATAGGATATGCTTGTCGTGATCCTTGTCCGGGCGCTTGCGGGTATAATGCGTTGTGTCGAGTAGAATCTCACCGACCGGTCTGTATTTGTAAAGATAAATTTATCGGCAATCCATTAACCGGTTGCTTGCCATCTGGAGATCAAAAATCAAATAGCAAACCATGCCAAAAGGCAAGATGCGGAATAAACGCGATATGTCAAGATGTTGGTGATAAAGCTTTCTGCTTCTGTCCACCTGATTTCTTAGGAGATCCAGCCAAAGAATGTAAACCTGAATGTACTATGAATTCAGACTGCCCGTCTAATGAAGCTTGTATCAATAACAAGTGTAGAGATCCATGCTCTTCCAATAATGTCTGTGGAATTCATGCAACCTGTTTGTGTTCTGATCATACAGTATCTTGTTTATGTCCAGACGGTTATATTGGAGATCCTTTGAGCTACTGCATATATCGACGTAAGTATTTATAATATAATGTAATAAATAAATAACTTTATTTATTTTTAGTCTTGAAACGGTTTTTAGAGTTATTTTCCACCAGTGAAACTAATCGGTCGATCAGATTGAATTAAACTGTAATTTTCAAATAATTTCGTTCAAATTGATCGTAATTAGATCCAGTAGTGAAATCTGTTCTGAGATTTTAACCGTGACCGCTTCCCATCAGATGGGCAGTGTGCTTGTCTGCCACCTAAGTAGTATAAAAAAATATATTTTAATTTGTTAATTAACATTATAATTTAAAAACTGTTTTCAATATTGAAACGGAATGAAAATTCTGTTTTATTGATTTTACAAATTGTTTCCAGCCATAATAATTGGGGACAACACGACGACACAAGCTTGTTCGCCAAATCCTTGTGATCCAAATTCTCTTTGCGACGCTTATGGTGATCAGTTCGCTATTTGCGATCCCTGCGTTGGCCCTAATGCCTTTAACAACCCACTCTGTAGACCAGAATGTGTATTCAACTCTGAATGTCCATTTGACAAAGCTTGCTTAAGAAATAAATGCGTAGATCCCTGCCCAGGCTCTTGCGGGGTTAATACTCAATGTTCAGTTTATCAACACAACCCTATTTGTCAATGCATGGATGGATATGAAGGAAATCCATATGAACACTGCAAACTGACGCATACAAAGAATCGTAAGTTTTCACGACGGTTTTAATTAATTTGTATTTATTTTACTTCTATTACTCATTATTTAAATACGGTTACGTATTTATTAGTACCAATGTTTGTTAGTATACATATACAATTAATTTTCAGCCGAAACTTGCAGTAACCTTCTCTGTGGACCGAACGCTGTATGCGAAGATTCAAAAGGTGCCTTGACATGCAAATGCTTGCCCAATTTTTATGGAAACCCATATGTCTCATGCCGTCCTCAATGTGTGGTCAACACTGACTGTGCACCTGAATTATCATGTTTGAATAACAGATGCGAAAATCCTTGTAAAGACATTTGCGGAATCGAAGCTTTATGTAAAACTATAAATCATCACGCAGTTTGCTATTGTGAAAATGGATATACTGGAGACCCATATGTACGCTGCCTCAAAACAACTGAACCAAAACCTACTTTATCCACTTGTGATCCGTCACCTTGTGGGCCATACAGTCGTTGTCTAGTGTCACCAACAGGTTTTGCTATATGCTCATGTTTACCAGGTCATAGAGGAGTAGCGCCAATGTGCCAACCCGAATGTGTCAGCAATTCAGATTGTTCACAAACTGAGACATGCGTTAATCAACGATGTACTAATCCTTGTCAAGGTAGTTGTGGCGTCAATGCAGAATGCATTGTAGTGAACCATAACCCAATATGCAGTTGCGGTCGCAAACAAACCGGGGATCCTTTTGTAGCTTGTGTGGAAGTAGTGAATCCAGATATAGATGGATATAAAAACCCTTGTACACCTTCGCCTTGTGGTCCAAATTCAGTTTGTGAAATAAAGTCTAACCATCCGGTGTGCTCGTGTCGGCCAAACTATTCGGGTAAACCTCCTTATTGTAGACCACAATGTGTTATTAGTCAAGAATGCCCATCTAATCAGGCCTGTATCAATGAGAAATGTGTTGATCCTTGCATCGGTATATGTGGAGACAATGCTAAATGTAATATGATAAATCACACACCGCTGTGTAGTTGTTTGGAAGGGTACAAAGGTGATGCGTTTGTCGGTTGTGTAGTTATTGGCAAATCTGAATCTTCTCCATGTAGTCCATCACCCTGTGGAGAGAACTCGATATGTACAGTGACAAATAATATTGCTCGTTGCTCCTGCATTCCGCCTAATATTGGAAATCCATACGCGGGTGGATGCCGCCCAGAATGTACACTGAATTCGGACTGTCCGAATCGCCTCGCTTGCCTGTCGAACCACTGCCGAGATCCTTGCAGAGATCTATGTGGTGTAAATGCAGAGTGTTATGTCACTAATCATGTTCCAATCTGCACATGCTTTAAAGGATATGAGGGTGATCCATTTTCATCGTGTCGTCAGAAGTCTCAACCACGTATGTATCTTATATTATTAAATGCCTTTTACACTAAAATATTTTGTTAAATTCGTTACGCTTTGTTATTTTTACGATTCTGTCCATCTCTGTGTACATTTTATAGCAGAATATTTTCAGTCATAATAATATCCATGTTGAAGGTGATTTTTTTATCTTGAGGTTTATCTTACGATATGTTTACCCTTTTCTAGCATCTCCAATCCATCCTTGTGAACCATCACCATGTGGACCAAACAGCGTATGTCATGTAGTGAGTGATAGAGCGGCATGTTCATGTCTCTCGGGATACCTAGGCGCTCCTCCGGCTTGTCGGCCTGAGTGTGCTGTCAACTCCGAATGCCCAGCGGCGAAGGCCTGCATCAATCAGAAATGTAAAAATCCTTGTGTGCACAGTTGTGGTTTAGATGCCAGATGCCATGTCGTAGGGCACAACCCTATTTGCACTTGCCCCGAAAACTTACCAGAAGGAGATCCGTTCATCAAGTGCACCAGAAAGAGTAAGTATTTGCAGTGTGAATCTTGAATCTGTTTGTGTCAAAAATATCATATCATATCAAAAAACCTAACTCTACCGGAACCGGTCAATCATCACGGATAGGACTATTCTAGCGAATAAGTCTGATATCGTGTCGATGGAACGGGTAGAGTTACGGGTATTTCTTGTGGACATGACCATCCCTTATAACGAGAAACTCGTGTGGGCCGAAGCAGATTGGAAAACCAAATATCTGGGACCTGGCGTAGGTGGTCGACACGTTGGGTACACGGCCCACAGAAATAGCCCCGGTTGTTATTTCAGCCAATGGTTTGATTCCAAGGAGCCTCTCAGCCCACCTAAGGAGGCTTGGGATAAGTGACAAGTCAGTCTCTCTGCCAATCACCCTAGTATCCTGACCGACTGTTCCATACCTTGTCAGGGTTTTTCCGCTGCCTCTACCTTACCCTAGGGGAAGTGTGATATAACCGCATAATAATTATTTATTTCTTATCTTAAATTAAAGATATTTTAACTCGATAGATAGGTACCAAAATTAAAAATATCGTGTTACTCAGTATGTCGTAACAGGAGAACCTGCTCATACTTTACCCCCTTGGGAATCGAAACAAATACAAGTACAGTAGTTGTACTCGCTACCACTGCGCCGCTAAACATTCTAGGACATAACTTTTTCTTGTATGTACTATAGACGAAATAGTGCTTATTGAATAACGAACGGGATTTACGAAATACATAACAACAATCACATGCAAAACTATGCCCACCTCAAGTATTATTGGGTTTTAGTTTTAGTTTAGTTAGTAGAAACAAATTTATAGTTTTAAACAAACAAACGGATCTGATGAAATGTGTATTGGTAGATATACAGATCAGTAGAAAAAAAAACAACCTATAAGGGTGCATTGACTCTTTTATACTGCTAATCAATTATTTTGTCTCGATCGGTTACGGGCAACCATAAAATTACATAGTTGATCGTTACTGTTGACGTATATTTTTTGAAATATATTTAATATATATTATATGCTTTGTTTTCTAACAGCTGTTCATCCGCCGGCTCCCGATCCATGCCTGCCATCACCGTGTGGCCCACATTCATCGTGCCGCAATGAAGGTGGACGCGCAGTGTGCTCGTGCGAACCGGGCACCCTCGGGGCTCCACCGTCATGTCGTCCACAATGTGTTATAAACCAGGATTGTCCTCTAGCTTTAGCGTGTCTCAGTGGCACCTGTATTAATCCATGTGTGGGATCCTGTGGTTTCAACGCAAGATGCAGTGTGCAAAACCATCAACCAATATGCTCCTGTGATGACGGCTTTTCTGGTGATCCATTTGCTGGTTGCAACCGTGAAGGTAAGAACCATTTTTGACTATAATGTATATTTGATGTATACTTTGTACTCAATTATATATATTACCATTGCATGTCAACATACGGTTTACACTTTTGTGATAGCATGTTTATGTATACACCGTTTCAGTTTCGAAAGAGATACCTCATCAGCCTTGCAATCCATCACCTTGTGGCCCTAACGCCATTTGTCGAGAGCGAAATGGTGCTGGTTCTTGTACATGTGTAGATGATTATTATGGTGATCCATATCGTGGTTGTCGGCCAGAATGTGTCATGAATACTGACTGTCCAATGGACAGATCCTGTTTCAATAATAAGTGCGTGGATCCTTGCTCTGGCGCTTGTGGGCAGAACTCCGAATGTAGCGTAGCAAACCATGCACCATCCTGTTACTGCTTGCCTGGATATCGTGGAAACCCACTTCATGCATGTACACCTTTATGTAAGACCTTCTTTCTTAATCTTTCTTTATGTGTCTATTTCTATATATCATGCTATACTTATCTGTCTCTTTTCTTTTCTATTCAATGTAGCTTTAGTGGAACCATTGGATCCGTGTAATCCAACACCGTGTGGGCCGTACAGTAATTGTCGGGTTTTTAATGGGCATGCCGTTTGTACATGCCTTGATATATGCGTCGGTTCTCCGCCAAATTGTAGGCCTGAATGTATTGTCAGTACTGACTGTCGACCTCATAAAGCATGCATCAATCAAAAGTGCCAGGATCCTTGTCCTGGTATGTGCGGTATTGATGCACAATGTCAAGTTGTGAACCATAATCCTATATGCAGTTGCTTTAATGGTTACACTGGTGATCCTTTCGTACGGTGTTTCTTTGATGAAAGTAAGTAACAGTTATTTTATTTGTCTATAAAAACACGCATATTTCATGAAATAAGTTGATGTATTCATATTATTTTTGACAGAACCCATGGATCCGATAAATAATTGTATGCCAAACCCTTGTGGTCCACATTCTCAATGCAAAGATTTTAATGGCGTACCAGTGTGCTCATGTATCGATAATTATGTGGGACGCCCACCTAACTGCAGACCTGAATGTATGATAAATGCTGAATGTCCCGGTAACTTGGCATGCATAGCTGAGAGATGTAACGACCCTTGTCCAGGCTCTTGCGGTTTTCACGCAAATTGTGCCGTTATTAAGCATATCCCAATTTGTACTTGTGATCATGGATATACGGGAGATCCTTTTTCGGGATGTTCTCCTATCCCGAGTAAGTTTTTTGACAAATTATTTATTGGTATCAGTAAAAAATATACGTATATAAACATAAAAATTAAAATTAAAATAAAAAATATATTCTTCTAGTTATCGAACCTCAAGTCGAAAGCCCTTGCTCGCGCTCACCATGTGGAGCAAACGCTATATGCAAAGAACGAAATGGTGTAGGATCCTGTTCATGCCTTCTTGATTACTATGGTGATCCATATGTGGAATGTCGCCCTGAATGTGTTTTAAATTCAGATTGTCCTAAAGATAGAGCTTGTGTTCGTAACAAATGTAAAGATCCATGTCCTGGGGTATGTGGCATGAATGCTGAATGCCGTGTCAATAATCACGCACCATCTTGCGCCTGTTTACCTGGCTATGAAGGAAGTCCATTTACATCTTGTTATATAAGTAAGAACTTGAGTTATATTTTTATAATCAATACTGATTACCCTATACATCATTAACAAGTACGGTTAATTTTAGGCCCAATTGAAACTCCAGTCGATCCATGCTCACCATCACCTTGCGGACCGTATAGTATCTGCCGTGTAAGTGGTAGTCATGCAGTATGCTCTTGTGATGAAAAATATTATGGCTCACCTCCTTTCTGTCGTCCTGAATGTATGGTCAGCAGTGATTGCATGCCCAATAAGGCTTGTATCAATCAGAAATGCGTTGATCCATGTATTGGTGCCTGCGGTAATAATGCTAAGTGTACCGTTGTTAATCACAACGCACTATGCAGTTGTCCTCCAAATTACGCTGGTGATCCTTTCGTGCAATGCACCTACGAAAAACGTGAGATGATGTTTTTTATTTAACTAACTCTAACAAACCTTAACACTTTCAAAATTGATGATGAGTTCATAGACTAGGTAGATGTAAAAATGACATTTTAAAATATAATGTGAGAAATTAAGTAAATTGTTAGGCGCCAGCGTTATGGGTACTTTACAATTGTTCAATTTTGAGGTTGTGGGTTTCAATCCCAATCAGCACACTACCGCGACGTAGTCAACCAACTCCTAAACAAGCATTTAGCTTAGTTGGTTAACAAGAACGCTGTTGCTATTATCAAAATTATTAGTAGCTTTTTAAACGCAAGTATCTACCTAAATCCTCTAAAATGACAAATTTTATAAGCTTCATATTAAATTATTGTATTGAATTATTTTGTAGCTATGCCCGATGCAACCCGCCTGATTATAGCTCATCGCAACTTTTGGTCATATCTCTGGTTCTATTCAACCAATTGCAATCAAACATATTATATTATATATTTGAAGTCTTACCACGACTTTTCTAATAAAACTCCATCTAGATCCATTGAGTAGTTTTGCGTTCATCGCGCACGAACAGACCAACCGAGAAACTGACAAGATAGTTTTATGTTCAAAATCGTTGATATTTTTTAAATATAGGTACCCAGTGTATATACACAGCTCATTTACAATTTTATAATAGTAAATATAGCTATGAGTTCTATTAACTTACGTATAATAAGCTTATCTAAAAATAGTAGCTATTTAATTTAATTAACAATAATATATTAGAAAATCTAATATGTATTCGTTTTTATTACACTTCATTGCACATATTTTAGGACCTGAACCATCAGTCTCTAAAAATCTCTGTGTTCCCTCGCCATGTGGCCCTTATTCACAATGTCGAATAATTGGAGACACACCAGCTTGCTCTTGCCAGCCTGGTTACATTGGAAGGGCACCAAACTGCCGTCCTGAATGTATATATGATGAAGAATGCCCAAGCAATTTAGCTTGTATTCGAGAAAATTGTGTTAGTCCTTGTGAGGGATCTTGTGGTGCAAACGCCGAATGTGTTGTAATTAGTCATAAAGCGGTTTGCCACTGCCGTGAAAGCTATACTGGTGATCCATTCAGTGGTTGCTACTTTATTGGTGAGTTTCACTACTTACTTATCATTGCATATTTTTGGTAAATATGCTTTACCTAATACGTTATTTTCCTTATTAGTAACGGTGCCAAGTGAAGATGAAACCAATCCTTGTAACCCATCACCTTGCGGTCCAAACACTATTTGCACAGAAAAGAATTCTGTTGGAGCCTGTAAATGTGCACCTGGATATTTTGGCGATCCATACCTAGGTTGTCGCCCTGAATGTGTCACAAACAATGATTGCCCCTCAAATAAGGCGTGTTCGAACAACAAATGTGTAGATCCCTGTCAAGGGGCGTGTGGCATCAATGCCCAGTGCACTGTTTCGCATCATACACCAGTATGTTTATGTATTGATGGTTATGAGGGAAATCCAGTGATATCCTGTCATCCCGAAAGGAAACGTTAGTAATTTTTTTTTAACTATGGAAATTCCTTGTTATCGCTTAAAACATTAACTTTAATAAGTAATTCAAACTATTTCATTTGGTTCTAGCATCATTAGCCGATGTAAATCCATGTGTCCCATCACCGTGTGGGCCCTACAGCATCTGTAAAATATTGGATTATCATGGAGTTTGTTCGTGTCAGGAAGGATATGTTGGATCACCGCCCACTTGTAGGCCGGAATGTGTGATTAGCACTGATTGTCCCCAACATCAAGCGTGTATGAAACAGAAATGTAGGGATCCGTGTCTGGGGACATGCGGTGTTAATTCAAGATGTCAAGTAATAAATCATAACCCGATCTGTACTTGTAAGCCTGGATTTACTGGCGACCCGTTTGTTACTTGCCGATTGGAGCAAAGTAAGAGTATATCTAAAATAATAAAAATGATTAGTCTAACCATTTGATTTTGAATTGATACCCATTTAAAATTATTATGAAAAATGTTTTGTTTGATTTATTATCTTAAAGTATTTCACCTTCTTTTCTTTTAAATTTTATTTTCATCTTATGTTGTCTTCTATATCTGAATGCTATTATTATTATTATTTCTACTTATCTGGTGTTCTTTTTTTCTTAATCTATCTTATTTTCTCCTTAGAACCTATATTAGATGGGCCTAAAGGAAATCCATGCGTGCCATCACCTTGTGGTCCATACTCTCAGTGTAAAGTAGTCGGAGAAGCACCTGCATGTTCATGCTTACCGAAATATATTGGCGTAGCACCAAACTGTAGACCTGAATGTTCTATCAATGCGGAATGCCCTGGTAATCTTGCATGCCAAAATGAAAATTGTGTGGATCCGTGTCCAGGCTCATGTGGTTTTAACGCGGAATGTACTGTTGCGAATCATATTGCATTGTGTAATTGCCTGCTCGGGTATACGGGGGATCCATTTAGTGGATGTTCACCTTTCGAATGTAAGTTTTCATCATTCATCAGAAACCACTGTTCAATTTTTTTTTGTATTTTATTCTAAATATTTGTTATAGTACACTCAAATCCACCACCAAACCCGTGCAATCCTTCGCCATGCGGAGCAAACGCAATGTGTAAAGAAAGAAACGGAGTGGGCTCTTGTTCGTGTTTGCCAGAGTACTTTGGAGATCCGTATACAGGATGTCGACCAGAATGTGTATCAAATTCGGATTGCGATCGCAATAAAGCCTGTTCTAATAACAGATGTAAGGATCCTTGTCCAGGAGCATGTGGAATCAATGCCGAATGTAGAACCGTTAACCATTCTCCAACCTGCACCTGTTTGAGTGGGTATACGGGTAACCCATTAGTTAGATGTGAAATAGAAAGTAAGTGTTGTATTTGTATTTTTATTCAGTAAAAAAGAAAAGTGTGTGTGTGTGTGATTAACTTGCTTTAACCTTGTAGCATTTTTTATTTCAGTAATTACGGCAAGGCCTGTTTCATCTGACCCGTGTCAACCATCGCCTTGTGGACCAAACAGCTTATGCCGAACTGTTAATGGTCATAGTGTGTGTACATGTGAAGTTGACTATATAGGCACCCCACCCGCCTGTCGTCCCGAGTGTATTGTTAGTTCTGAATGTCCGCAAGACAAGGCATGTATTAAGAAGAAATGTATAGATCCATGTCAAAATTCATGTGGTGTTCATGCACGGTGCCAAGTTATAACGCACAACCCTATTTGTACCTGCAGCACTGGATACACTGGCGATCCGTTTACACAATGCCTTCCTATTGCATATATCGATGGTAAGTAATTTAAAATACTTACCTTAGTTATTTAATGTGAAAGTTATTAATTTAATTCAATAATAGTATTTCATTCATTTTTCTTCCTTTGTCATTATGAATGGTTTGATTTGTCAAATTTGATTTGCCCAGTGTGCTTTGGATTCTTAGAGGCATTCATGTGTTCTGCCGCTATACATGTGTATATGCGCATTCATCAATTCAGCATTGTTATTCATAATGGTATTTGATAAAGTTTTTCAAGTCAAGGAGAATTGAAATACGAGATGGCACATATCATATAACATAAAACATGTAGAATAAATGATGCACCTCCAGCATTTATAAAAAATGTGAAATTCGTTATTATCAGTGTTTCACAAAAGCTGTTGCTTCATTGAATAGAGATTATTTTTAACAGATTCTATTGTAACATATTTCAATGTGTAGAATAGGACAGGAATTAAAATACTTGGATAGGAAATAAAAGCCTCTGTGTTGAAGAATCAGTCCCTCGGGACTATTTTATGTGTTAATGTTATTTTATTTTGTTTTGTAGAAGAAAAAGAAAAGAGAGACCCCTGTGTACCTTCTCCTTGTGGACCTAAATCTGTTTGCCGTGTTATTGGAGATCAAGCTGCTTGTTCCTGCTTACCAAATTATATTGGACGAGTGCCTAATTGTAGACCAGAATGCACTATTGATCCAGAATGTCCTAGTAATACGGCCTGTGTTAATGAACGTTGTAAGGATCCGTGTCAAGGAGCATGTGGAGTTAATGCACTATGCTTGACGATTAATCATAAACCAGTATGCTCTTGTCATCAAGGTTTTACTGGTGACGCTAGCAGAATGTGTGATCAGATAGTAATATCATGTAAGTATTTTGACTCTGCTATTATTCCTTGAAGTACATTAGTTGATTAACTACTTATCATAATAAATATTTTAGTATACGCAATTGATTCGTAATTTAATCTGAAGTTGGATTTCAAATATTTTTTCTATTTTTATGTAAACACGTTGCTTTGTTAATGTTTCAGTTACTGAAGTGACTCCAACATCAAGTCCATGTACTCCCTCACCATGTGGCCCTAACGCTGAGTGCCGAGAGTATAATGGGGCCGGAGCATGCGTATGTTCTGAAGGATATGATGGTGACCCATACAGTTCTCAGGGTTGCCGCAGAGAATGTGAGAGTAATGACGACTGCGTACCGAATTTAGCATGCACACGTTTTAAATGTATCGATCCATGTCCCAGGACTTGTGGTCATTTAGCACAATGTACAGTGGATAATCATATACCTGTATGTACCTGTCCAAAGGGTTATACTGGCGACCCATTCTTCCAGTGCAAGGAAATCACATTACCCCGTAAGTTAGGACACCTGCTAAACCATTAGTAACAAATCTATTTATACTTAGTATAATTTGGATTTTTAATTTTGATTATATTACAGCTCCACCGCTGCAAAATCCATGCGAGCCAACGCCCTGTGGTCCAAACAGTCAATGCAGACAGGTTAACTTGCAAGCAGTTTGTTCGTGTTTACCAAATTATATAGGATCTCCACCATCATGTCGACCGCAATGTATCGTAAATAGTGAATGCGATACATCCAAAGCATGCATTAATCAAAAATGTGATGATCCTTGCCCGCATTCTTGTGGATTAAGAGCTCAGTGTGTGGTCAAAAATCACAGCCCAATATGCACGTGTCCAGTCGCCATGACTGGAGATCCGTTTACACAGTGTTATCGTAAGTATAAAAATACAGAAAGATAATAACTTGGGTTCATTATCGCATTACAATGTTCATGGTATCCCCATGAACATTGTAATGCAATAAATTCTTGACATTTTCAGAAGACGAACCTGCTACAACGGTTAGTCCTCCTTCGTGTACTCCTTCCCCATGTGGACCATATTCACGATGCCAGTTGCTAGCAAGTGGTCCAGCATGTTCATGTTCTCCAGGCTACGTGGGCTCACCACCCTCTTGTCGACCGGAGTGTACTATTAACGCTGAGTGCCCAGCTTCGCTAGCATGCGTCCGTCAAAAGTGTGAAGACCCTTGTCCTGGTTCCTGTGGAGTCGATGCTTCCTGTCATATTCTTAACCATGTTGCTGTATGCGTTTGCAAGGAAGGATTTACGGGCGATCCATTTTCAAGGTGCTTCCAAATTATTGAAGGTATGTTTTCTATTAAGCTAATTAGTTCGTTCTTCTAGATAACGATTCCCATACAATTAACAAGTGTTATTATATTTTTATAGATCCTACTACACTAATTCCTCAAGATCCATGCAATCCATCTCCTTGTGGAGCTAATGCTGTATGTGATAATGGGTTCTGTACCTGTTTGTCAGATTACAGTGGAAATCCTTATGAAAGTTGTCGACCAGAGTGCACCGGTAGCCAAGAATGTCCAAGAGATAAAGCTTGTTTCCGAAACAAATGTCGCGACCCATGTCCCGGCGTTTGTGGTCAAAATGCAAAATGTGATGTCATAAATCATATACCAACTTGCTCTTGCATAACGGACTATACCGGTAATCCATTCACACATTGTCGACCGATAGAAGAATCTAAAGGTCCTGGAAGACCAAGGGATCCCTGCCATCCATCGCCTTGTGGCCCTAACAGTATATGCAAGAATATTGATAATGCGCCGATATGTGCTTGTCTTGAAGGTTTTCAAGGATCTCCACCAAGTTGTCGACCGGAATGCTTAGTTAGTTCAGAATGTCCGTCGACAAAAGCATGTGTCAATCAGAAATGTATTAACCCCTGTATTAATGCCTGTGGTATATCTGCACGATGTGAAGTAATTAATCACAGCCCAATTTGTAGCTGTAATCCTAAGCAAACTGGTGATCCATTCAAGAGCTGTTATGATGTTGTAATTCCTCCACAACATCAAGACGCATGTAATCCTTCTCCTTGTGGACCAAACGCACAATGCGTTGAAAGGAACGGAAAACCAAATTGTAGATGTTTAGAAAATTACATTGGTCAGCCACCCAACTGCAGACCTGAATGTGTCATAAACCCAGATTGTCCATCCAATCAAGCGTGTATTAAAAATAGATGTGTAGACCCGTGTCCTGGTTCATGCGGTGTAGATGCTGATTGCATTGTTGTTAGTCATACAGTCTCTTGCACATGTAGGGAAAAGTTCACTGGTAATCCTTTCATGCAATGTGTGATACAAGAAGGTGAGATTATTTTTATATATTCATCATTATTTGAAACCTACATAAAAATCCAAACTTTATTCGGTAACTCATTATTTTCATTTCAGAGCCAACACAACCATGTGATCCATCACCATGTGGTGCCAATGCAATTTGTAGCCAGCGTGATGGTGCTGGGTCCTGTTCATGCTTAGAAGATTTTCAAGGAAATCCCTATGACGGTTGCCGTCCTGAATGTGTACTCAGTTCTGATTGTTCTGCCGATAAATCTTGCATTAAAAATAAATGTGTTGACCCTTGTCCAGGCATTTGTGGCACAAACGCTGAATGTAACGTTATTAATCATGTACCCAGCTGTGCCTGTTTGAAAGGATATTCCGGAAATCCATTTGACCAGTGTACAAGAGACACGCCTAGTCAAATATTTAAACCATGCCAACCATCACCTTGTGGGCCCAATAGTATTTGCAGAGAAAACGGAGGTCTAGCCTCTTGTGAGTGCCTTACAGATTACATAGGTGCACCTCCTGACTGTCGACCAGAGTGTACAGTAAGCAGTGAATGCCCATCAGATCGTGCCTGCCATAAACTAAGATGTGCCGATCCTTGCAGAGGTGTATGTGGTATAGGCGCTCATTGCCAAGTAATTAATCACAGTCCTTTGTGTAGTTGTCCATCCGGTACTACTGGCGACCCATTTAAAAGATGCATTGAAAAAATTGATATATCGCCAAAAATACCAACAAATCCATGTCAACCAAATCCATGTGGACTTTTTAGTCAGTGTCAAGCAATTAATGATAGTCCATCATGTTCTTGTATCCAAGGATACATAGGTGCTCCACCTAATTGCCATCCAGAATGTCTTGTCAGCACAGACTGTCCATCACATCAGGCATGTATTGCAGAAAAGTGCAGAAATCCTTGTGAAGGATCTTGTGGATTCAGGGCCGAGTGTCGCGTTCATGATCATATACCGATTTGTGTATGCCCGGTTGGTTACTCCGGTGATCCTTTCATTCAATGCTCGGAAATTATAGGTATGTGACTTTTTTTTACCTATTTTTACTTGTTTCTAACTCAACATAGACATGCAAACAAATCTATTTTCTAAACTTTAATTATCGATTACTTATTTTACAGTGACACCCACTCCGTCTGCTGATCCATGTAATCCATCTCCATGCGGTAGTAATACAATATGTGATGCCGGTGCATGCTCTTGTGCTCCTGGATATTTCGGTGATCCCTATACTGGTTGCCGATTAGAGTGTAGTACCAATGGTGAATGTTCACCAACACGTACATGTCAAAGAGGCAAATGTGTTGATCCATGTCCAGGTGCCTGTGGAACCAAAGCAATATGTACAGTTAATAATCATATACCATCGTGTACTTGTCCTCCAAATACTTCAGGGGATCCTTTCAATCTCTGCAATGAAATACCAAAAAGTAATAATAATGCTAACTACGATAATTATTGATTTTTTACTTGGCTAGCAGTATATATTCTACAACACATATTTTTTGTTTTAGTTATAGTATCGCCATGTTCTCCGTCTGTATGTGGGCCGTATAGTGAATGCACTGTCAGTGCAAACGGTGCTGCTGCATGCTCATGCAAAGCAGGCCACATAGGTTCACCTCCTTCTTGCCGACCAGAATGTCTTGTAAGCGCAGAGTGCAAACTGCAGTTGGCTTGTATTGATCGACGATGCCGCGACCCTTGTGAAGGTGCTTGTGGTCGTGGTGCTCGCTGCCAAGTTATTTCACACTCACCTATATGCACTTGTAATGAGAAATTCACTGGTGATCCGTTTAATTACTGCTATCCAACCCCAGGTATATTTATTTCAATAGTTATAAAATATCAACAGTTGTAATCTAAATTTATTTATCGTAATTTACCTTTATGCAGTAGAGTTCAGAGTACATTCTTGTAGAAAAGTAGCATTTTAGTAAATTCAACATTTTTGCAGTGTCTCCACCGGTATCAACCAATCCTTGTGAACCATCGCCATGTGGACCAAACTCGATTTGTGTGAATTCTGGAGAGACACCAGCATGTAGTTGCCAGCCTGGTTTTATTGGAGCTCCAACAAATTGTCGTCCAGAATGTACAATTAGTGCAGAATGTTCAGCTACTTTAGCTTGTGTTGGCCAGAAATGTAAAAATCCTTGCGAACAAGCATGTGGTCCGCGAGCAACATGTTCTGTAGTCGATCATCGTGCTATTTGCGCCTGTGAAGCTGGCTACGAAGGTGATCCTTTCCAAGGATGTTCTATGCAGCCAAAAGGTAACGTATTTATTATGTGCATTTTTATTGACATCTCTTTAAAACTACGAGTATTTTACAGAAATTGTTACATGATTACTTTTCATCGTATAATTTTGAAGATTCTGTCATTTCAAATTTTAAAACCAATGTTAACCGTTGGTAGGTATTGTATATGTGCTTTAAAATGTATCTTGTACTTTAAAATATTTGTTAAAATTAAGGTAAACGGAATTGTAAATTAATACTTTAGAAAAACAGATGTATTCATGACAAAAAATGCATATAACACTCTGCTTCGCAAAGCGTGATAATTTGTTCATGCTTTTAAGGAAGAGCTTGTCATAAAGAAATTATACATAGTGGTCATGCCTTACACGGTTTACTAATGTACACAGAACTATACAGATGTCTTTGCTTTGAAATGGTATGGTGACCATGCCCACTGTATAATTTAAAGGCAATTGCATCGGTACAGAATCTGTGTCAATGCTTTCAACATAAGCCTCGGATCAGGTCAGTAGGTTCAAACACAATGAAAAATAGATGTAAATGAAGCTTCCAGAAGGGACATAACTTCTTAAAATAACTGTTAATGTGATATTAATGCCTTTGCTTGACAACGGAGCACGCGGAGATAACCTAGCACTTACAGTAAAGCTTAGGCCGTCCACCATGACGGCCGCTTTTGGACGGTGCTGCTTGAGATAATGATGCTGTCATCGGATAAAGGAGGTCACTAAACGTCGCCAGTCCCAGCAAGCTTCAACTAACGCTTCGGAACAAGGAAGTGCTTCTACGGTGACTGACATACTCATCGGTAAGTGAATTTATTGTATTTGAAAAATATTTCAGCTCCGCCAAAGGTCGAATATCTAAACCCATGTGATCCTACTCCTTGTGGAGCCAATGCTGAATGTAAAGTACAAGGTAATGCTGGATCATGCACTTGTTTGCCTGATTACACCGGTGATCCATATCAAAGCTGTAGACCTGAGTGCTTAGCAGATTCAGATTGCCCCTTATTATTGGCATGTAACAGAAATAAATGCGTAGACCCATGTCCAGGAGTATGTGGATATAACGCGGATTGCTATGTCACAAATCATAAGCCAACATGCAACTGCAAATCAGGTTATAGTGGAAACGCTTTGTCTATGTGCCATCTCATGCGAGGTAAATATTGATGAAAATTAATGAATAATAGTTTTAATATAAATATCAATTATACCTAATAACTAGAACATTATCAATTTTTCAGAAAATGACATCACTGTTGTGAATGTATGCAATCCATCCCCATGTGGTAATAATGCTATATGCAAAGACGTAAATAACCAACCTGTATGTACATGTCTTCTAAATTATATGGGATCACCTCCTAATTGTAGACCGGAATGTATGGTCAACTCGGAGTGTAAGCCGAATCGAGCTTGTGTTAACCAACGATGCGTAAATCCTTGCCCGAAGCCATGTGGCCAAAATACAGAATGCAAGGTAATCAATCACAGCCCTGTATGCTCCTGCCGGTCGGGCTATTCTGGAAATCCATTCACTATGTGTGCACTCGTGTTACGTGAGTTATATTATATATATATACATATATATTAGGAATAAATTATGTTTAATATCTGCATTTGTTGATTTACATTTTTTTTTATATTAACAGAAACATCACCGAGCGTGGCTGCACCCTCAGACCCCTGTATACCTACACCATGTGGACCTTATGCAGAATGCCGCGACAATAATGGTGTTCCATCTTGTTCCTGTTTGCCTACCTACATCGGTTCACCGCCCTATTGTAAACCTGAATGTGTTGTCCATTCTGACTGTCCTAGTGATCGAGCTTGCGATGCCGAAAAATGTCGAAATCCATGTGAAGGCTCATGCGGTCTGTACGCTAATTGCTTTGTCAACAATCATGTTCCCGTTTGCTCGTGTCCGGAAGGATTTACTGGCGATCCGTTTAATGAATGTACGCCAATGCCAATACGTGGTGAGTACTTATATTTACAGAAATGCATGTTTCTAACTGTATTTTATTGATGAAATAATACTTAGCGACTTAATACTTATAGGTATATTTATTTAACTTTCAGATGAAGCACCCTTACCTATTGACCTCTGTAATCCAAGTCCATGCGGGTCGAATACTGTATGCAATAATGGCGCATGTTCGTGTGTCATTGGCTACCATGGTGATCCATATCTTGGTTGTCGTCCAGAATGCGTATATAATACAGATTGTTCTTCAGATAAAGGCTGCTTGCGTAATAAATGCGTTAATCCATGCATAGGAACTTGTGGTCTTAACGCGATCTGTAACGTAATGAATCATGTACCAATGTGTTCATGTCCTAAAGGAATGAGCGGTAATGCATTCATGCAATGCAGACCTTCAGCAGGTAATTACTGACAGTACTAAAGTTCTAAAGTTCTTTTCAATAGGCTAAGGTGCATCTTATTCACCTTGATAATTATAGGACTATCGTTATCGTTATAGCGCTGTCTTTTCATGTACTTTTTCATTAATTCATAGGCCACGGTGTCAGCTTCCCAACAGGTGGGCCGTGTGCTTTTCTGCCATCTAAATTGAAAAAAAAAAACTGCTCGCTCTCATTGTTCTTTTGGAATACCGCGCCAATGATAAGAATTGTAACTTTTAGACCCGAGACGACTTAATGCTAACGGGCGGGCTGTAATAATAAATACTTGTACTAGGCCTGCTTTTGCTATCTACTATATAATATATAACTATAGTTACTAATTTGACTTTTATGTATCTCTTATAGTGTCAGTTTCCAACCCATGTAATCCGTCACCGTGTGGACCAAATAGTCAATGTCAACAATCAAATGGACAAGCCGTATGTTCTTGTGTGCCTGGCTATCGTGGTAGTCCACCAACTTGCAGACCAGAATGTGCGGTCAGCCTTGAATGCCAATTGAAAGAAGCATGTAACAATCAAAAATGTGTTAACCCGTGCATAGGTGCATGTGGTACTGCTGCTGTATGTGATGTTATAAATCATAACCCTATCTGTACTTGCCCTCCCTCATTCACAGGCGATCCATTTGTGAGATGTACAATCATAGGTAACTTAACTTTCGCATTCATGTTATATATATTATTTTTTAACTGCAATAGTTTTCTTCAATTTCTTTTGTTCCTTACAGTTGCAGTACAGGTCCAGGTTAATCCATGTGAACCATCTCCGTGCGGTCCACACTCTGTGTGTAAAGAAAGTAATGAAAATCCGATTTGTGCGTGCCTGCCTAGTTATAAAGGAATTCCACCTAACTGCCGCCCTGAATGCATTAGCAATAGTGAATGTGATTATAATTTAGCATGCCTGAATCAGAAATGTCTGGATCCTTGTATAGGTGCATGTGGCTCTAATACTGAATGTCGAGTCGTTAGCCATGCGCCTATGTGCTTATGTCAAACGGGTTATACAGGCGATCCATTCTCATATTGTAGTGCTATCCCTATCATAGAACAAACTGAAATCTTAACACCTTGCAATCCAAGCCCATGTGGATCCAATGCAGTATGTAAAGAACAAAGAGGCGTGGGATCCTGCCAGTGTCTAGATGGTTATTCGGGTAACCCATATGAAGGGTGTCGACCTGAGTGTGTGGTAAATACTGATTGCCCTCTCAACAGAGCTTGTTCAAGAATGAAGTGTATCGATCCATGCCCGGGTACTTGTGGTGCAAATGCTCTTTGTCAAGTTTATAATCACATGCCAACATGTATATGTCAGCAGGGTTATACGGGGAATCCATTCAGTTACTGCTCCATCATGCAAGAACGTAAGCAATATTTAATTTTTTTCTTTCAATGATATATTTTTTTTAATCTTTTAAATAATTTATTTATTAACGACATTTTTAGCCGTAATTGTTGAAACTAATCCCTGTAACCCATCACCATGTGGAGCCAATAGTCAATGTAAGGAAGTTGCACGTCAGGCTGTGTGCTCCTGTTTACTCAGCTTTGTTGGAGCTCCGCCAAACTGTCGCCCTGAGTGTGTAGTGAGCTCAGAGTGTCCGACTCATCTGGCCTGCATCAACCAGAAATGTTCTAACCCTTGCGAAAGCACGTGTGGAGAAAACGCAAACTGCAACGTAATAAATCACAGTCCTATATGTGTATGCAAACAAGGTCTCACTGGCAATCCGTTCACGAGATGTTATCCTATAAAAAGTAAGTACATATTATTACTTATCTTTCATTCTTGCTATAACGAATTTATTAGGTCGATTGCCACTTGCCACACACAAATCTTTGTGTGAACATGTCTTTTTATACCAGTGCGTTTCTATTAATTCATTACCAGTTTCTGTATAAATATAACCACAAAATATAATCCAATTGTCCACCATTAAAATACAATATACTTAATACAACGTAATAAGGACACACATTTTTCCATCATTGTTGGTTCTAGGGTGAATATATTTCCTTTGGACATAATGTATAACCAGCTTGAAAAGATGTAAAGAAATAAGAAAAATGTGTGTCGGTAGATGATGTTGCGAGGTTATAGGAGAAATATTTTTTTCGAAATTATTCGCGGGTGAAGCCGAGACTCGGGCTACTAGTATTAATATAAATAGTATTGGGTCTGATAATTATTTTTTTACAGTTTCTCAACCACCACCAATCGCAGCACTTCAAGATCCATGTATGTCATCTCCTTGCGGGCTTTATGCAGAATGTCGCAATATTGGAAGTGCTCCATCATGTGCGTGTAATCCTAATTACATTGGTAGTCCACCGAACTGCCGGCCAGAGTGTACAATCAATTCCGAATGTCCCAGCAATCAAGCATGTATGAATGAGAAATGTCGTGATCCATGTCCGGGAGCATGTGGCTTAAATGCGCAATGCTCAGTTTTTAACCACATTGCGCAATGTAGTTGCGCTGAGCAGTACACTGGTGATGCTTTCACACGATGCGTGGTGATACCTGAAAATGACGGTAATTACATTTTTATATTTTCAGATAACTGTGAATAATAATATCACAAAATTATTGTGTTAGTAAATTGATAATCAAAGTAAAATTTACATAATATTCATGTTTTACAGATTCGGTTGAAACCGATTTATGTAGTCCATCCCCATGCGGCACCAATGCTATTTGTAATGAAGGAATTTGCACATGTTTACCTGAATATCAAGGCAATCCATACTCAGGTTGTCGACCGGAATGCTTAGTGAGCAGCGACTGCCCCCAAAATAAAGCTTGCATGAGACTAAAATGCATCGATCCATGTGTGAACACTTGTGGCAGAGAAGCAATTTGCAATGTTTTTAACCATATTCCAATGTGTACATGTCCAAATGGCTATTCAGGAAATGCATTCTTGGAATGTCGACCACTCAAACTCGAAGGGGTTGTTCATCCATGTAACCCATCGCCATGCGGTCCAAATAGTCAATGTCGTGAAATTAATGGCCAAGCCATATGTTCATGTCTGATCGGCTACTCAGGGGCACCACCAACCTGTAGACCTGAATGTATATCTAGTGCTGAGTGTGCTCTAAACCGAGCTTGCTCCAATCAACGATGTGTAGATCCATGCAAAGGAAACTGTGGGTCGGGTGCACAGTGTCAAGTTATAAACCATAATCCAATATGTTCGTGCCCATCAGGTTATACAGGAGATCCGTTCAGAGGATGCGTTATTGAAGGTAATTGCACAAAATGTACATAAATTTAATTATTCGCACGAAGTAGGTAGTTACTTTGTGATAACTATAGTATATTATACATTATGAGAAACTTAACAAAAAAAAACATTGTTTCAGATGTCCAGCCCCCACCTTATATTAATCCCTGTGAGCCATCGCCTTGTGGCCCTAACTCGGTATGTAGAGAAGTAAGTGGCTCGCCGTCGTGTGCGTGTCTAGATGACTATCTTGGGAGCCCTCCAAACTGTCGTCCAGAATGTATCTCTAATTCGGAGTGTCCGAACGAAATGGCCTGTATAAGTCAAAAATGTAAAGATCCCTGTCCTGGTTCTTGTGGCACGGGAGCAGAATGCAAGGTAGTGAGTCATACTCCTAGATGTCTGTGCCCGTTAGGTTATACAGGAGACGCATATATAAGCTGTCAAATAATGGAAGTGCCTCTCACACCTTGCTCCCCGTCACCATGTGGGTCCAATGCAGTATGTAAGGAGCAAAGGAATGCTGGATCTTGTGTATGTTTGCCTGATTATATTGGGAATCCTTACGAAGGATGTCGTCCCGAATGCGTTGTTAATTCAGACTGTGCCACAAACTTAGCGTGTATTCAAAATAAGTGTAAAAATCCATGTAATAATATCTGTGGAAATAATGCTGTTTGCAACGTCATAAATCATGCTCCTACATGCCAATGCTTGCCTGGTTTAATTGGAAGTCCGTATCAAAACTGTTATGAAGAAAAAATTGCGGATGTGCCTGTTACACAAACAAATCCTTGCTTGCCGTCTCCGTGTGGTCCAAATAGCATTTGTAAAGTTTCAAATAACCAAGCTGTTTGTACGTGTCAATCTGAGTATTTAGGAACACCACCAAACTGCAGACCCGAATGTCTTATTAGTTCTGAATGTAACCAACAACAAGCCTGTATAACACGAAAATGCAGAAATCCTTGTGAAGGCGTATGTGGGCAGAATACTGAGTGCAAGGTGATCAATCATAGTCCTATATGCTCTTGCCGACCACAGTACACTGGAGATCCGTTCAACAAATGTTTCAAAGCACCAGGTATGTTTCTATAATAATATTTATACAGACCAACTTAAACCTATTGAATATAACTTAATTCATGGTCATAAATCATTTCACTTTCAGATGTCATCGCGACACCTGCTAATCCTTGTTTGCCGTCACTATGCGGACCATTCTCTCAATGTCGAGATATAGGAGGATCACCTTCATGTTCTTGCATGCCACAATATATGGGTAGTCCACCCAATTGCCGCCCTGAGTGTACTGTCAATACAGATTGTTCTAGTGAATTAGCTTGTATAAATGAAAAATGTGTAGACCCATGCCCCGGATTATGTGGTGTTAATGCTAATTGTAGAGTGCAGGGTAGCTTATCTATATGTACTTGCTTAGATGGCTACACCGGAGATCCATTCCAGAGCTGTAGTCTGAAACCAATAAGTATAGGTAAGTATCCATTTAAAAAAAGTCTGTTTAAACTGTACTTACACGTCTTCTTAAAATAATGCTTTATATTTTCTATTTTTAGAACCCATAATAACAGATCTTTGCAATCCATCACCGTGTGGTCCAAATGCGATTTGTAATGATGGAATATGTACTTGTATTCCGGAATATAATGGCGATCCATACTTTGAGTGTCGCCCAGAATGTACAATAAGCTCTGAATGTCCTAGAGATAAGGCATGTGTTAGAAATCGATGTGTTGACCCTTGTATAAATACCTGCGGAACCAACGCCAACTGCGAAGTTGTAAATCATATGGCTGTCTGCACTTGTCCCATTAAAACTACTGGCAATGCTTTCATACAATGTAGTCCTGTGAAAGGTGAGATGCGTATTTTAAAATATGAGTATTGATTTTTATTCAGCCTACATTAATATATTTCTAAATTTAAACTAATGTTTGATTATATTTTATCTATTTACAGAATTTGTTCCATCTAATCCTTGCCAAGCAAATCCTTGTGGACCACATAGTCAATGCAGAGAGTTCAATAATCAGGCAGTTTGTTCATGTTTACCTGGGTTCCGTGGAGCGGCTCCCTCTTGCCGCCCAGAATGTGTGGCAAGTTCTGATTGCTCTCTTGATAAAGCTTGTAGTAACCAGAAATGTATCAACCCATGTCAAGGAACGTGTGGTGTAGCCGCTATATGCCAAGTTATTAATCATAATCCGATTTGTACATGTCCATCAGAAATGACAGGAGATCCATTCACAAGATGTATTAGAAAACGTATGTAATTTTTTTTACATGTAAATGTGCATTATACCAAACGATATTTTTATTCAAATTATTTTTATCATTTCAGCTATCGCGATACCAGTACCTGTTAATCCCTGCCAACCATCTCCATGTGGACCTAACTCTATATGTCAACAAACTGGTGGAGAAATTCCATCGTGTCAATGTATGCCTGAATATATAGGTGCACCACCAAACTGCCGCCCGGAATGTATTACCAATAGTGAATGTGCTCCACAATTGGCTTGTATAAATAGAAAATGTCAAAACCCATGTGCTCAAGCATGTGGTGTAAACGCTGAATGTAGAGTTGTTAGCCATACACCTATCTGCATTTGTCCCGAAGGCTATTCTGGTGATGCGGCAGTCCAATGTTCTATTACATCTTTGATCTCAATTGAAGTGTTCTCACCTTGTTCTCCTTCACCTTGCGGATCGAACGCAGTATGTAGGGAACAAGCTGGAGCAGGTGCTTGTATGTGTATTACTGGGTACTTTGGTAATCCTTATGAAGCTTGTCATCCAGAATGTTTAGTTAACTCAGATTGTCCAAGTAACAGAGCATGTACCAGAAATAAGTGCATTGATCCTTGCCCGGGCACTTGTGGCGCAAATGCTGACTGTCAAGTAGTTAATCATTCACCGTTGTGTACATGTCGATACGGATACGTTGGCGATCCATTCGTTCAGTGTAATCTAAAACGTAGGTATTTCAATACTATAAAAAAGTAAATTGTAGCTATGTTGGCTATTGAAAATAGTAATTAACAACACATTTCCTAACTTGCAGCTATTAAAGACACGCCAGAGAATCCTTGTCAGCCATCACCGTGTGGTCCTAATAGCCAGTGCCGAGTATCAAATGGGCTTAGTATATGCTCTTGCTTGCCAGAATATCATGGATCACCACCAAATTGCAGACCCGAATGTGTAGTGAGCACCGAATGCCCTGTAGATAAAACGTGTCAAAACCAGAAGTGCATATCTCCGTGCCCTGGTCCTTGTGGACGAAATACAGACTGCAGGGTCATCAATCACAGCCCTATATGCACATGCTTAAACAGATACACAGGCGATCCTTTTTCTAATTGTTATATTGTAGTAACAGGTAAATAATTTTCAAATAATATAGTTACATGAATATACCTAATATCTAAGTACCTACTTGTTGAATTCATGAAACGGATATCCAAAGTCTTGGTTTTTTTTTCTATATAATACTTATAAAATTACATTTTTTTTATTAGTTCCAGATGTACAAATGCAGACTGAAAGAGACCCTTGCGTTCCTTCACCCTGTGGACCTAATTCGATATGTCAAAATCTACGTGGTATTCCATCATGTTCATGTTTACCGACCTTCGAAGGTAGCCCTCCTAATTGCAGACCTGAATGTACGATAAATCAAGATTGTGCAAGTAATTTGGCTTGTATAAATCAAAAATGTACAGACCCATGTCCAGGATCTTGCGGAATTAATGCGAATTGCCAAGTTATAACACACACTTCGATATGTTCTTGTGCTGATGGATTTACGGGCAACGCATTTACTCAATGTACCAGAATACCACCAAAAGGTAAAAATATCTTTTCATTTGTGTTCTAAACTAATAGCTTAGGGGTTAGGGGGCTGTTAGTAATTTTGGTTACTAATATATATTCTTATTCAAAAAAGATAAAGAATATGCCATAATATTTCACACTAAATATAGAACTGGGACGACAGAGCTTTAAAAAGTATTTATTTAGATAAATAATTAGCTATAGGTACATACAAATAAAATTGAAGTGTTTTTTTTTGTAATATTAAAATAACAAGCTTAAAATAAACACATATGGGTACACATATATAAAATAAATACATAATAATAAACATTTTGTCCGTATTTCTGTCTGTTTGAATGAAGTGATCTCTGGAATGACTGGGCTAATTTTAACGGGAATGGTATTGGCATTAGCAGAAAGGCAAACAAATGCCATCTTAATCATCTTTTTTTGTTACAGAAAATGATGACTTATGTAACCCATCACCGTGCGGCAATAATGCAGAATGTTATGATGGAAAATGTACATGTCTGCCCGAATTCCAAGGTGACCCGTACTCAGGTTGTCGACCTGAATGTGTGCAGAGCTCGGAATGTGATCGTAACAGAGCTTGTATACGTAACAAATGCGTAGACCCATGTCCAGGTACTTGTGCAGCTACAGCAACGTGCAATGTTGTAAACCATATTCCAATGTGTAGTTGCCCAGTACACATGACTGGCAACGCATTTGTTGAATGTCATCGCATTATAGGTAAGAATAAAAAGTTTGAAAATAAAATGTATGTATAGAATATGTCAGAAACCTACATTAGTTTTGTTAATTAACAAAAATAACTATACTTGTTTCAGAACCAGTGATTGCCAATCCTTGCCACCCATCACCATGTGGTTCAAACAGCCTGTGCAGAGAAATAAATGGACAAGCTGTGTGTTCATGTGCTCCTAACTATATAGGAGCCCCTCCTGCTTGCCGACCTGAGTGCACAATAAGCGCAGAGTGTCCACTAAATCAAGCTTGTAGCAATCAACACTGTGTCAATCCCTGCATTGGTTCTTGTGGTGTAAACGCTGAATGTAAGGTCGTAAATCATAACCCAATCTGCACATGCCCATTATCATATTCAGGAGATCCATTCTCACGGTGTATAAAACTTCGTAAGTATCGTGTCCTGTATTCCTATTCTGAGAACAACCTATACTGAAGAGAATTTGATTTCGTCATGAAGGAAAAATCTAATAATTTTTCGTCTTTTACAGCTGAACGTTCACCAGAACCTGTAGACCCATGTAGACCATCACCATGTGGACCAAACTCTATTTGTAGAGTTGTAAATGAAGCACCATCGTGTACATGCTTAGAAGGTTATCATGGCCAGGCTCCCTATTGTAGACCAGAGTGTTCGAGCAATGAAGAGTGTGCTACGCATTTATCATGTGTTTATAATAAATGCACAAATCCCTGTGAAGGTGCCTGTGCTATAAATGCAGAATGTAGAGTTGTTAGTCACTCGCCTATTTGTCTGTGCCCATACGGATTTACTGGAGATCCGTTTTTCAACTGTATTGAAGAAAGACTTCAAATTGAAACAGTTTCACCACCCTGTTCACCCTCACCGTGTGGATCTAACGCAATATGTAAGGAAAGAAACAATGCAGGGTCGTGTTCCTGCGTCGACGGATATTTAGGAAACCCATATGAGGGCTGTCGACCTGAATGTGTTGTAAACACAGATTGTCCTTCGCATAGAGCTTGCATAAATAATAAATGTGATGACCCTTGCCCGGGCAGCTGTGGTAGTAATGCTGACTGTCAAGTTGTGAGCCATGCTCCCTTGTGTACCTGTATTAATGGCTATACTGGTGATCCGTTTAGATATTGTGTCTATCAAGGTAAATATTTTCTTACTAGGAATACTTTATCAAATGAAATTTAGATAATATAATAATATTGTCTTTTTTAGAATCTACACCACAAGCAATTCCGACCGATATATGTTATCCATCACCGTGTGGACCGAACAGTCAATGTAAGGTTGTTAATAGTCAAGCTATATGCTCATGCTTACCAGAATACGTCGGCGTACCACCGAATTGTCGACCGGAATGTATTGTAAGCTCTGAATGCTCTCACGACAAAGCCTGTATTCAACAGAAATGTATTGATCCTTGTCCTGGACCTTGTGGTGTCAATACAAACTGCAAAGTAATAAACCACAGTCCAATATGTTCCTGTAAAGTTTCGTTTACAGGCGATCCATTCACTATGTGCACTATCATAAAAAGTAAGTTATGTATAATAATATATCATTATATAGTACAAGCCTATGCCCGCGGCTTCGCACGCATGGAAGTCGGATTTCACGTTTTTTTACTATCTCTGGTTCTTTTCAACCGATTATGACCAAGCATGCGTATGATTCTAAGTCTGACCAAGTCCTTCCAAACAAAAACCGCATCAAAATCCGTTCAGTAGTTTTTGCGTCCATCGCGCACAAACAGACAAACAGAAAGAATTTCAAAAACAATATTTTCATATAATTACACAATGTTACACAGCTACTTTACAATTTTATAATATTAGGTATAGATACATATTTACTTCATATAAATTATTTATTTTTACTCATATACTTTAATGTGAAATCTATTAACAAGCCCTTGAGCCAAACGCGGCGTGTCTTCTTTTACTCATACATTAATAATACTTTTGAATATTTTAGGAGATCCCGTTCCTGATGTAAGAAACCCATGCATTCCATCACCTTGTGGTCCAAATTCAGAATGTCGTGACATTGGAAATAGCCCTTCTTGTTCTTGTCTGCCAACGTTCATTGGTAGTCCACCAAATTGTAGACCAGAATGCACGATACATTCAGAATGTCCGAGTAACCAAGCTTGTATCAACTCTAAATGTCAAGATCCATGCCCAGGGTCCTGTGGCGTGTCAGCCATATGCCAAGTTCTTAATCATATTCCAATATGTACATGTGTTGAGGGATATGTAGGTGATCCATTCACTAGTTGCAGAATTAAACCATTGCAAGGTAATCCCTTATTTTTGTTATCTGTTGCAAATATAATTATTCCAGAAATTACCACAAAATTAATGATAATTTGATTTATATATTTTAGTGGAACCGGCAATAGTCGACGATTGTACTAATATTCGTTGCGGTCCAAACGCTGAGTGTGTAAATGGTCAATGCCATTGCTTACCGGAGTATCATGGTGATCCATATTTCAACTGTCGACCAGAATGTGTATTCAGTACTGATTGCGATCACTCTAAGGCTTGCGTGCAAAGGAAATGCGTCGACCCTTGTATTGGTGCATGTGGCCAAAATGCTGTCTGCCAGGTGGTTAATCACATCCCAATGTGCAGTTGCAATACTGGATATACTGGCAATGCTTTTGTTTTATGTAATCCCATAAAAGGTAAACAATAACGAGAGTTTCATTGAATTTATTAAAAAAGTGCCTGTATTTCGTCTATAGTACTAACATTTAAATTTCCATAAACAGTTGTAGCAGAGCAGAACCCATGCAGTACATCAGTTTGTGGTCCTAACAGTCAATGCCGAGTAATAAACAACCAAGCTGTATGTTCATGCTTACCAACATATTTGGGTATACCACCTGCCTGTAGACCTGAATGTGTAGGCAGTTCAGAATGTTCACAAAATCAAGCTTGTATGAACCAAAAGTGTGTAAACCCTTGTATTGGTACCTGTGGATTAAGAGCCACATGCGAAGTAGTTAACCACAATCCAATTTGTGCTTGTCCTGCCGCGCATTCCGGTGACCCATTCGTGGCATGTACTTTTGTTTCAAGTAAGTGTCATATTGATTTAACCTAAAACTAGTGTAGGTAGTTGTTTGTCCATAAAATTATTTTTACTAGGGTATAAATCTTCCGCTTTATAATATTTTAGATGCTCCTCCGCTGGAAATCAATCCGTGTCAACCTTCACCGTGTGGACCAAATTCAATTTGTAAAGATGTTAATGGCACCCCATCATGTACGTGTTTGCCTGAATATCAAGGTCAACCTCCTTATTGCAAGCCTGAATGTATAAGCAACAGTGAATGCTCACCACAATTAGCTTGCATTAATCAAAAATGTCGCGACCCATGTCTACAAGCCTGCGGAGCAAATGCAGAATGTCGTGTCGTGAGTCATTCAGCAATGTGTGTTTGTCCACAAGGATATTTTGGCGATCCCTTTACACAGTGCGCCCTACAATCTGTGACTGAAATATTAACACCTTGTTCACCGTCACCCTGCGGGTCTAATGCAGTTTGCAGAGAACAAAATAAGGCAGGGTCGTGTGTATGTAATGAAGGATATTTTGGCAACCCGTACGAAGGTTGTCGCCCTGAATGTGTAGCTAACTCAGACTGTCCAGGAAATAGAGCCTGCATCCAAAACAAATGTCAAGATCCATGTCCTGGAACTTGTGGAGTTAACGCAGAATGTATAACAGTAAATCATTCTCCGTCTTGTACTTGCATCACAGGATATACAGGCGATGCATCCCGCAGATGCAATCCTGTACCTCGTAAGTGGCTTGATATATTACATATTTGTTTAAAATTGTGTAAAATTTATACAAATTGTCTTAATATATTTATAGAAATTGGTATTAATTTATATATTATTTATTTCAGTACAAGTACCGATAAATGTATGTCATCCAAATCCATGTGGGCCAAATAGTCAGTGTCGCGAAATTAACAATCAGGCAACTTGCAGCTGTTTACCTAATTACTTTGGTGAACCACCAGCTTGCAGACCAGAATGTATTTTGAGCTCAGATTGTACCTCAGATAAGGCTTGTATAAGTCAGAGATGTGTAAACATCTGTCCGGGTCCATGTGGGCAAAACGCTCAATGTCGAGTATTTAATCACAATCCTATTTGTAGTTGTGGATCTGGTTTTACGGGTGATCCTTTTACAAGATGCTATTTTAAGCCAGGTATTTTTTTAATATTTTATTTTGAAGTATGTATACTTACTTTTGAAATATAATTATATGTTAACAATATAATATGATTTCAGTGCCTCAGCCAGCTCTTGATGAAACAAGAGATCCATGCTCACCATCCCCGTGTGGTGCGTTTGCAACTTGCCGTGATTTCGGTAGTCAAGCTTCATGTTCTTGCTCTCCGGGTTACATCGGAAGTCCACCAAACTGTCGACCGGAGTGTGTCTCTAATGGAGACTGCATTAGTTCGTTGGCTTGTATCAACGAGAAATGTAACGATCCCTGTATTGGATCATGTGGCCAAAATGCACGATGTTCGGTCATTCAGCACATGGCTATTTGTATATGCGAAGATGGTTACAAGGGAGATCCGTTTACCGCTTGTTCGTTAATGCCTTTGCAAAGTAAGTTCATCTCTTGATTCAGTTCTGTACAGTCTTTATGTTTACTACTTATAGAATAAGAACTAAGCATTTCTCTTGGTTTCAGTAGCAGTGCCATTAGATTTGTGTAATCCATCACCTTGCGGATCTAACACACAATGTGATAATGGGGAATGTACGTGTCTGCCTGAATATCATGGCGATCCATATGTCGGTTGTCGACCCGAATGCACCGTCAGTTCAGATTGTCAAAGAAATCAAATATGTACTCGCAAAAAATGTGTCAATCCATGTCCAGATACTTGCGGGCAGAATGCAGTTTGTGAGGTTTTTAACCACATACCCATGTGTAGTTGTCCTGCTGGCTATACAGGCAATTCTTTCGTTTCATGCAATGTTCTTCAAGGTACTTAAAATTGTTGGCATTTAATTTATTCAAAACTTCCTTATCCTCTATCTCTAAATATATTTTATATAAAAATCTGAAACGTTAACAAATATACCATAATTGATTAATTTCTGTTTCAGCGCCATTACCAACAAATCCATGTAATCCAAGTCCCTGTGGACCAAATAGCCAATGTCGAGAAGTGAATAATGTGGCCGTATGCTCGTGCATCCCTGGTTATTCCGGCAATCCTCCAACATGTAGAGCAGAATGCACTACTAGTGCTGAATGTTCTCTAAATAAAGCTTGTACTAATTATAAATGTATCGATCCTTGTATTGGAGCTTGTGGAATAAGGGCTTCCTGTCAAGTTATTAATCATAATCCGATATGCTCATGCCCAGCTGAATACACTGGTGATCCATTTACTAAATGTATAGCTAAACGTAAGTACCTATTTATTACTTACAAACTATGATCTATGATTATTTTTACGAAGAAAACCTAAAAAATAATATCTGTCTTTTACAGCAATAGAGCTTCCACAGCAGACAGATCCTTGTATACCTTCACCTTGTGGACCTTATGCACTATGTCAGACTATAAGTGATTCACCTTCATGCACATGTATGCCAGAATTTATAGGATCACCACCAAACTGCCGACCAGAATGCACAAGTAACAGCGAGTGTCCTAATCACTTAGCTTGTATTAATAGCAAATGCAGTGATCCATGCGTAGGAGCATGTGGTTCTAATGCACAATGTCGTGTCGTTAGTCACACTCCAAATTGTGTATGTCCTCAAGGATATATCGGTGATCCATTCTTGTATTGTAACGTGCAACATAACATCCCATCGTTAGAAAAAGACACACCATGTTCACCATCGCCATGCGGCAGCAATGCCATCTGCAATCAACGAAATAATGCTGGATCTTGTACTTGCGCTCCTGAATATTTCGGCAATCCTTACGAGGGTTGTCGACCTCAATGTACAGTAAATACGGATTGTCCCTCGAATAGAATTTGTCAACAAAATAAATGTCAAGACCCGTGCCCAGGTACATGCGGCACCAACGCTATGTGTCAAATGGTGAATCATGCACCTATTTGCTCTTGCGATAACGGATACACTGGTAATCCATTCCAATATTGCAGTATCGTTCAATGTAAGTCTTTGATATTTTTCATAAAGTAAATTACATTTTATTGCAAGAAACGTCAAATAAGATTTTTTTTTTCAGTAATTGAACAACAAACAAGTCCCTGTACACCATCTCCATGCGGCCCTAATAGTGTTTGCAAAGAAGCTAATGGTCAGGCAGTGTGTACTTGTTTAACAGATTACAGAGGTGTTCCGCCAAATTGTAGACCTGAGTGCGTCATTAGCGCCGAATGCCCTTCAAATAAGGCTTGTGCTAACTTAAAATGTGTTGATCCTTGCAACGGGCAGTGTGGTCATAGTGCCAATTGCTTAGTTATCAACCATAGTCCGATTTGTTCATGCCGAGATGGATTTACGGGTGATCCATTCAGTAGATGCTATCAGTTAACAACAGCTGTCATTGAACAATCACAACCGAGAGATCCTTGCCTGCCTTCACCGTGTGGACCATTTAGTGAATGTAGAAATATTGGTGGCATACCATCTTGCATCTGCTCTGTTAACTATATAGGAGCCCCACCAGCTTGTCGACCTGAATGCGTAATAAACTCTGACTGCTCAAGTAACTTGGCTTGCATCAATCAAAAGTGCAAAGATCCATGTCCAGGCTCATGCGGTCTTAATGCTCAATGCAAGGTTATAAAAAATACTCCTATTTGCACTTGTATCGACAATTATGTAGGAGATGCTTTTACAGAGTGTAAACTACAAGGTAAGGTTTTGAACCTCTTTACGGCTTTTTATTTTTGCTTTCAATTACTACAAATTCTTAATAATTATGTGACTGAATATTAATAAAGCAATACAATTCACGTTCTTGTTACAGATATTCCTATCCGCGATGAAGTTGATTTATGTAACCCGTCACCTTGTGGTGCTAATGCTGTTTGTGATAACGGTGAATGCACATGTTTGCCGGAATATCACGGAGATCCATATTTTGAATGTCGACCTGAATGTGTGCTCAGTTCGGATTGCTCCCATGATAAAGCCTGCTTCCGAAACAAATGTGTGAACCCCTGCAACGCCGGCGTATGTGCAGCTAACGCTATATGCGAAGTAATCAATCATATCCCAATGTGCCGTTGCCCAGAACGAATGTCTGGTAACGCATTTATTCAATGTTCACATTTAGAAGGTAAATATATTATTATAACGACTTATTATAAATTTCAATCAAAACCTAAGTACTTACTATTTTAAATTATAACATAATTACAATTTCCAGTTGTTCACACTCAACCATGTCAACCAAGTCCATGTGGTCCAAACAGTCAATGTCGGGAAATAAATAACCAAGCCGTTTGCTCTTGTCTAAGTGGATACAAAGGCAGTCCACCATCATGCAGACCGGAATGTACAGTTAGTACAGATTGTTTGCCTAACGAAGCGTGCAACAATATGAAGTGTCTAAATCCCTGTCAAGGATCATGCGGTGTTGGAGCTAAATGTCAAGTGATAAATCATAATCCTATTTGTTCATGCCCAACATCATATACTGGCAATCCATTCGTTAGATGTATTTTACAAGAATTTACACCAGAACCTGTTAACCCTTGTCAACCATCACCGTGTGGGCCATATTCTATTTGCAAAGAAATATCGGGTTCACCATCATGCTCGTGCCTCAGCGGGTATGTGGGCTCCCCACCTTATTGTAAACCGGAATGTATAAGTAATTCTGAATGTCCAATTCATCGCGCTTGTATAAATGAAAAATGTGTAGATCCCTGTATTGGTTCATGTGGCGCAAATGCTCAGTGTCATGTGACAAGCCACTCTCCATCATGTTCATGTTTAACTGAGTACACTGGTAATCCATTTATACAATGTACCCGAATCGAAATTATTCAAGAAGTTACATCGCCTTGCCAGCCGTCTCCTTGTGGAGCTAATGCTGTTTGTAAAGAATATAACGGAGCTGGTTCATGTAGTTGCTTGCCTGAGTACTTTGGTAACCCTTATGAAAACTGTAAACCGGAGTGTCTAATAAACACCGACTGTCCATCGAACAAGGCTTGTCTTCAGAATAAGTGCCAAGATCCATGTCCCGGCGCTTGCGCACCGAATGCTTTATGCCAAGTCATACATCACGCCCCATCATGTTCTTGTCAACGCGGCTTCACTGGAGATCCATTCCGCTATTGTAATGTTGAGCGTAAGTATTTTGATTGTTTTAAAATACTTCAATTACTACTAAATTGCATATATATATATATATATATATATATATATTATCTATGTATAATAAGTATGTATTTACAAAAAAAAGTATATAAGTATGTTTATTAGCATTCTAGAACCCATAACACAAGCTAGTTAAACTAAGCTTACTTTGGGTCTAGATAGCGATGTGTAGAATGTCGTAGAATATTTATTTATTTATTTTATTTTATATTATATACGAACATGTAATTTTCATATTCAGATTATATCGGCATAGTCTTAATATTTTCCATTTTCACAGAAATAACGGACACACCCATTGACGTCTGTCGACCTTCACCATGTGGACCAAACAGTCGATGCCAAGAAGTGAATAAACAAGCAGTGTGCTCGTGTTTACCGTCATTTATTGGGGTGCCTCCAGGTTGTCATCCCGAATGTGTTACTAGCGCAGAATGTTCACGAGATAAAGCGTGTGTAAACCAAAAATGTGAAAACCCATGTCAAAATATATGTGGGATTAACGCTGATTGCAGGATTATTAACCATAGTCCTATTTGTACCTGCAAATCTCAATACACTGGGGATCCGTTCACAAGATGCAACCCAATACCACGTAAGTTATACGCTTTGTAAAATTACCCCCATATAAAACCTGTTTCCCAGAAATCAAACAAAATATCGCAGTTACGAACTTTATTTATTTATGTCAAAAATCAACACTTACGTCAGAAAGGCTCTACATTTACATTAAGATAAAGCTGTGAGAAAAGAATCTGGCAATAAAAAACTCATGACTCTTTTTGATTCCGCATTAATATTATTAACATCTACAAAACTAAACACAAAACTTAAATTAGAAACTGAAAGTACATCCTGATCCAATCCATATTGATCGTATGCGTCCGTTCTATATTTTCTTTTAAATTAACTAATTGAAAAGAATTTACCTATTGTTTCACTATTTTACATTTTAGCACCAGTTTCCAACTCAGTGTTGGAGCCATACAGGAATCCATGCATTCCATCGCCATGTGGTCCAAACTCAATTTGTCAGGAAATGCGAAATGTACCGTCTTGCACGTGTATGCCTAATTACATTGGAAGTCCACCAAATTGTCGACCAGAATGTACGATTAATTCAGAGTGCTCAACCTTAGAAGCATGTATACAACAAAAATGTCGAGATCCATGTCAAGGGTCCTGCGGTATAGGAGCATTGTGTACAGTATCACGTCATATTCCTATTTGCACGTGCCCAGACGGCTACACTGGAGATGCTTTCACAGTCTGCAATCCCAAGTTACCAGGTACGTCAATATAAATTAAAGTATTATATTGAATTATCATCATCATCATTGTAACGTTTTGATTTTATATTAAGTAATATTTCATAATGGTATTGTGTTTTATTTTGTTTTAACACAATAGAAGCTGATGTCATTGACAAATGCAACCCATCACCATGCGGAGCAAATGCTATTTGTAATGATGGATTATGTTCCTGTATTGAAGAACATCAGGGAGATCCTTATGTTGGCTGTCGGCCAGAATGTGTACTTAGTTCAGATTGCTCCCGAGATAAGGCTTGTGTGAAAAATAAATGTATTGATCCGTGCCCCGGTACATGTGCCACAAATGCAATTTGTGATGTTATTAATCATATACCAATGTGCAGTTGTCCTCAAAGCATGACTGGAAACGCATTTTATAATTGCGAACGCATTCAAGGTACGCATGAATATCTTAGAACTCCGAAAATATAACTAATTCTTGTACATAATCTTTACAAATTTCATTACTTTTTGTTATTTATTTCAGTACCTATTGTGACAAATCCATGTATTCCATCACCATGTGGACCAAACAGCCAATGTAGAGAAGTAAACGGTCAAGCTGTGTGCACATGTGTACTTGGTTACTTGGGCAGTCCACCTCTATGTCGACCTGAATGTGTAGTAAGCTCAGATTGCCCAGCCAATAGAGCGTGTAGTAATCAGAAATGTCTGGATCCATGCATTGGTTCATGTGGCGTTGAAGCCAAATGTATTGTAGTTAAACACAATCCTATATGCACATGCCCACCAAAATATACGGGTGATCCGTTTACAAGATGTGTACCATTTAGTAAGTTTATTTTTTTATCTCTAATAATTATAATTTGTAGAGTTTATATTTTTAACAAATGCTAACAAAACTATATTTTTTCTTTTAGGACCTATTATTGCTGACACAACACCGTGTTCACCATCTCCATGTGGACCAAATTCACTTTGCAAAGAAATTTCGGGCACACCATCATGTACTTGTTTGCCTAACTTCTCCGGGTCTCCACCATATTGTAGACCAGAATGTTCTAGCAACAATGAATGTCCTTCTAATCAGGCCTGTATAAATCAGAAATGCCAAGACCCCTGTGCTACTTCAGTTAATTGTGGTGCCAACGCACAGTGCAGAACGATAAGTCACTCTCCAAGGTGTTTCTGTGATAGTGGTTTTACAGGAGATCCATACTCATATTGTGAACAACCACAAGCCCTTTATCCAGAAAGAACTTCCCCTTGTGAACCATCGCCCTGTGGGTCAAATGCTGTATGTAAAGAAAATAATTTAGCTGGTTCTTGTTCTTGTTTACCGGATTATATTGGAAACCCATACGAAGGATGTAGACCCGAATGTACAGTTAATACGGATTGCGTGCCTAGCAAGTCTTGTATTCGGAATAAATGCCAAGACCCGTGCCCTGGTTCGTGTGGACCACTCGCGCTTTGTACAGTAGTGAATCATCTGCCTACATGTACATGCCCAGGCGGATACTCTGGAGATCCCTATAGAAGATGTGATGTTTTGAGAGGTACCTTACTTTTGACCTTACCTCATGTGAATAAAAAAAGGGTTAAATCTAAATTTCTGATTATATCTCTTTCAGAACCAGTTCCTGAAGTCGTAACGCCTTGCGCTCCAAATCCCTGTGGACCTAATACCGTATGTCGGGCTGTTAACGGCCAAAGTGCTTGCACTTGTATGTCAGACTTTATAGGTTCTCCTCCAAACTGCAGACCAGAATGTACAGTCAGTTCTGAATGCAGCACCAATAAAGCTTGCATTAATCAAAGGTGTTCTGACCCCTGCCCTGGACACTGTGGATTGAATACAAATTGTAGAGTTATAAATCATAGTCCAATATGTTCGTGTAGTTCTGGGTTTATCGGTGATCCCTTTACTCGTTGTTATCTTCAACGTAAGTATTATCAAGCATTTGTCATTTTTATTCCGCTATAATGCACTTAAAAGTCAAATATTGTTTTCATTATAATATCCTCTTTTTAGCACCTGTCCAACATCTCCCAGAAGTCGTCAGAAATCCATGCTTACCGAGTCCTTGTGGTCAAAATGCAATTTGCCGCGATATTAATGGTACCCCATCGTGCACATGTTTGCCCGAATATCAGGGACTACCGCCTAACTGCCGTCCTGAGTGCGCAATAAATCAAGATTGTCCATCAAATAAGGCGTGTATTAATCTCAAATGCCGTGACCCCTGCCCGGGTAGCTGTGGGCAGAATGCTGTGTGTAGTGTATTTTCACATGTACCGGCATGCACATGTACTCAAGGATATACGGGAGACCCATTCTCTATGTGTGTTACAATTCCTCTGATTGAAGGTAAGAAAATTATTTGATGTACCTATCAGATATAACATTATCATTTATCTTTAAATATAATTCATATTTTTGCGTTTTTTAGATGATACTCCGGTTGACCCTTGTAACCCATCACCCTGTGGATTTAACGCTCAATGTAGAGATGGATCTTGTACATGCATAAATGATTATCATGGAGATCCATATTTAGGTTGTAAACCAGAATGTGTGTCTAATACGGACTGTGCCCTAAATAAAGTCTGCTCCGGGAATAAATGCATAAACCCTTGTCCAGGAATATGTGCACCCACGGCACTTTGCAATGTCTATAATCATATACCTATTTGTACCTGCCCTGAAGGAATGTCAGGAGATGCATTCCTCGAATGTCATACATATACAGGTCAGTTTACGTGAATACATAGTAATGAGTTTTGAATTACCATATTTTAAATTAATTATTATTTATTAGTATAATAATATGTTTTATCCAATACAAGTTTTTTTTTTCAGTTGTACACGTTGAACCGTGTAATCCAAGTCCGTGTGGTCCCAACAGCCAATGTCGATCAATAAATAACCAAGCGGCGTGCTCATGTTTACCCACATTTGTTGGTAGTCCTCCATCTTGCAGACCAGAATGTACCATCAGCGCCGAATGTTCACTTAATGAAGCTTGTAACAATCAAAAGTGCATAAATCCTTGCATTGGCACCTGCGGTTACGGAGCAAGATGCGAAGTTGTTAATCATAACCCAATTTGCTCATGCCCTGCGCAGTATACAGGAGATCCATTTGCGCGTTGCAGTCCAATAGGTAAACTACATAAGCCAACTTGAAGGATTATGACAATTTATCAACAGTGGAAACTGTTTAAATATAAATATTTCACTTTCTTCTAGTCGTCACTCCGGTGCTGCCAGTTGATCCATGCACTCCATCACCATGCGGTCCTTATTCTATTTGCAAAGTCATTGGAGACTCACCATCTTGCACGTGCCAGTCTGATTATATAGGTGCTCCTCCTAGTTGTCGACCAGAATGTGTTAGCAATTCTGAGTGCCCAAGCAATTTAGCATGTGTCAATCAAAAATGTAAGGACCCATGCCCAGGCAGCTGCGGATACAATGGAGACTGTAAAGTTATAAGTCATGCTTTAGTTTGTTCATGTCCATTTGGACAAACTGGGGATCCCCTTATTTCATGTGTCCCTATGAAAGGTAATAAAACTAACAACTTCATGAAATTGAATTGGATGAAACCATATGAAACTTTATTTTAATAAAATGTTATTTCAGATACCATAATTGAATACAATTCACCATGTGAACCTTCACCTTGTGGACTTAATGCAGAGTGCACGGAAAGAAATGGGGCCGGGGCTTGTAAATGTATTGATACCTATGTGGGTAACCCTTACGAAGGATGTCGCCCTGAATGCGTTGTTAACAGTGATTGTGCACCAATGTTGGCTTGCATTCAAAACAAATGTAAGGATCCTTGTCCGGGTATATGTGCCCCGAATGCAATATGTCAAGTGGTAAACCACCTACCATCATGTTACTGCCCACCAGGCCTAACTGGCAATGCTTACGTTAATTGTATAGAAAGGCAAGAAGGTAAATTTTAATCCATTAAAATATCGAGTAGTAAATATAATGATGTTTCAAAATATAAAAAAAAAATATTTTTTATTCACAGATATTATTAAACCAGCACCGTGCATGCCTTCACCATGCGGTCCAAACAGTCAGTGTAGAGAAATCAATTCGCAAGCAATTTGCAGTTGCCAGCCTGAATTCATGGGCACGCCACCTAATTGTCGACCGGAGTGTATGATTAATAGTGAATGCGCTAATAATAAAGCTTGCGTTAATCGCAAATGCGTTAATCCATGTGAAGGACAATGCGCTAGGAATGCAAACTGTAGAGTGATTGCTCATAATCCTATATGTTCATGTCAGGAAAGCTTTACCGGGGATCCGTTTACTAACTGCGTGCCCAGTAAGTACCTACATCAATTCAAGAATTACATAATAATATATGTTTCTAGGTTGGGACCTGAGCAATAATTTGTAAGGGGATATTCTAACCTAATTATTTTTCTTTTAGTGCCAATAGCTACCTCACAGCCTCAAGATTACATAAATCCGTGTGCACCGTCACCTTGTGGACCAAATTCACTATGCCAAGAATTTAATGGTAAGGCGCGATGCACATGCCAGCCAAATTACATAAGTTCACCACCTCGATGCCGACCAGAGTGTACTATCAATTCGGAGTGTAATGGGGTGATGGCATGTATTAACAATAAGTGCACAGATCCGTGTCCTGGAGCATGTGGTACCAATGCAAAATGTAACGTCAATAATCACATGCCTATATGTTCCTGTTTTCCGGGCTACACCGGCGATCCGTTCACTAGTTGCCGAGTAATTGAACTAGGTAAATATACAAATGAGCATTGTCTATTTCTCTTCACATAGAGATTTGCATGGTGTTTTTCTCAAATATTTTTTTTTAATAAAATAAAAATATTTTTAGATATGGAACCGGTTAATCCTTGCTATCCATCGCCATGTGGTGCTAACGCTGTATGTGACAACGGAGCTTGCTCATGCTTGCCACAATATTTTGGTGACCCCTACTTTGGCTGTAAACCTGAATGTGTGCTGAACTCGGATTGTGCAAGAGACATGGCATGTATAAAGAATAAATGCAGTGATCCTTGTATCGGTGCGTGTGGCACTGGCGCTGTTTGTGAAACTATTAATCACATCCCAATGTGCTCATGCCCAGTGGGTTTCTCAGGATCACCTTTCCATTATTGTAATCCAGTACAAGGTATAACATTTCAGCATATATTATGTGAAATCTACACGTATTGTTACTATTGTTTTCTTGAAAATGATTTAATGACAATAATTTTTCAGCTCCAGCCGTTAGTTTGTGTGAACCATCTCCGTGTGGCCCAAGCAGTCAGTGCAGAGAAGTGAATGGACATGCTGTATGTGTTTGTATCCAAGGCTACATCGGCAGTCCACCAAATTGTCGCCCAGAGTGTACTATAAGCTCTGATTGTAAATTGAATAAAGCTTGTTCCAACCAAAAATGTATAGATCCATGTCCAGGAGCTTGTGGACGTAACACGCACTGTATAGTTGTCAATCACAATCCAGTGTGTACATGTTTATCTGGATACTCCGGCGACCCCTTCTCTTATTGTCAAATAATCCGTAAGTATTTTATAATAGCAATTCGTGTCTGTCTATTTATTTAAAGCTGAAAGCTTATGTATTTTACACACTTTCTTCAAAACTAAGCAGATATATGGCGTTGGTAGCCCATTTATTACAAAAAATGAATATATCCTAAACAACCGAGTTATATTTAATTTCGATGAAAGTCTAATAAAATTATTTATCTTTCAGCTGCCATACCACCAGAAAAAGTCAATCCATGTCTTCCATCACCATGTGGTCCTAATTCACAATGTATAGAAAACGGAGAGAATTTTAACTGCAAATGCTTATCAGATTACATTGGCTTACCACCTAATTGTAGACCAGAATGTACGAGCAATACAGAATGTGCAATGAATATGGCTTGTATTAACAGAAAATGCCAAGACCCATGTCGGGGCTCATGCGGAATTAACGCTGAGTGTAGAGTTGTTAGTCATACGCCTATATGTTTATGTCAGAATGGCTACACTGGTGATCCATTCTTATCGTGTAACGTTGAAACTGCTCCAACAATCTTAGAACGCCCAACTCCTTGCGTACCCTCTCCATGTGGAGCAAATGCTGAATGCAGAGAACATTATAATGCTGGAGCATGTACCTGTATACTTGGATATTTTGGTAATCCTTACGAAGCCTGCAAACCGGAATGTCTAATAAACTCTGACTGCCCATCAAATTTGGCCTGTTACCAGAACAAGTGTCATGATCCCTGTCCTGGTACCTGTGGTATAAATGCACTTTGTAACGTTATTAATCATATACCAAATTGCATATGTCCAGTTAAACACTATGGCGATCCGTATAAACTATGCTCCTTCAACGTTGAAGGTATGTTCATTCTAATACATAGACTTAGTCGGAATTATAATTTGATATACTTCATTTAATTAAACTAAATCTTTCATTACAGTTGAACAAACCGATCCATGCAACCCTTCACCATGTGGTCCAAATAGCCAATGCAAGTCCCAAAATGGTTTCGCCATATGTACTTGTTTGAGTGGCTACCAAGGATCTCCGCCAATGTGTCGTCCCGAATGTGTTACTAGTTCAGAATGCCCATTAGACAAAGTATGTGAAAACTTTAAATGTGTATCTCCTTGTGAAAAAGCATGCGGTGTACAAGCTGATTGCCGAGTGATTAAACACAATCCGATTTGTACATGTAAAGAAGGATATACGGGCGATCCATTCTCGATTTGTTACATCAAGCCATTGACACAGCCCTCGGTATATAAGGATCCAGTTAATCCGTGCGTTCCTTCGCCTTGTGGATTGAATGCAGAATGTCGTGATATAGGCGGAATTCCGTCTTGTTCGTGTTTAGTTGGATACTTCGGTAGCCCACCTTACTGTAAACCAGAATGTGTCGTCAATACTGATTGTAGCAATGATAAGGCTTGCATGAATATGAAATGTCAAAACCCGTGTTTGGGGTCTTGTGGTTTAAATGCCATCTGTAACGTAGTTAACCATATACCGATATGCTCCTGCCCAGCTGGTTATAGAGGAGATCCTTTCGCGATGTGCGAGATCAAACCACCAGGTAAACTTCTTCAGAACTTTGAAGCTAACATAGTTACTCAGTACTTATAAGGACTTAATTATACAAAGTAATTTTTTTTTTCAGAAAAACCCGAATACCATGACCCTTGTCATCCTTCGCCGTGTGGTGCTAATGCACTATGTAATAATGGACAGTGTAGCTGTTTACCGGAGTATCAAGGGGATCCATATCTTGGCTGTCGACCTGAATGCGTCTTAAGCACCGATTGTCCCTTAGATAAGGCGTGTTTACGGTCAAAATGTGTAAATCCTTGTCGAGATATGTGTGGCGTGAACGCCGAATGTAACGTATACAATCACGTGGCAATTTGCAGTTGCCCAAGTCATATGACAGGCGATGCCTTTACACAATGCCAAAAAATTGAAAGTACGTATTTTGAAACATGTAAATTCAGCAAAACTTGAAGAATAATATTTATCCTACGTAAATTACTTTAAATAATTCGAATAAATCTGTTTTGTTTTAGAACCTATCAGTAGACCGTGTGAGCCTTCGCCATGTGGACCTAATAGTTTATGCAGAGAGGCAAATGGTCAATCAAGTTGTGCCTGTATTCAAGGATTCATTGGCAACCCACCTAATTGTCACCCCGAGTGTATTCAGAGCACGGACTGCTCACCAACTATGGCTTGCATCAATCGAAAATGCCAAGATCCTTGTCCAGGATCATGTGGTCATAACGCATTATGTAACGTTAACAATCATAATCCAATATGCACCTGTCCTGCGAAATACACCGGCTCTCCATTTAGTTACTGCTACGGTAATAATACACTTACTTTTAGTTACTATGCTTCCCAATGAAACTAATTGATACTTATATTGATAAAAAAAATTTATATCGACTGATAATTTTGGTTAAATTAATTTATTATTTGTTGAATGTCCCACGTGTCTGTGGGACTTGGAAGATTTCGTAGAGTAAGCGTTATTTAGAGATAGTAGTTTGGAAACTAAATTATAAAACTTATTATAGGTTAAAATAATAATGTATTTCATTTTGTAAAATATAAATTGACTTTAAAATTTTCAGTTCAAATTATGGACGAACCACCTTCAAACCCCTGCGTACCTTCACCTTGTGGACCAAATAGTATATGCACACCAAGAGGTGACTCGTATATTTGTACATGTCATCCCACGTTTGAAGGAACTCCGCCCCAATGTCAACGCGAGTGCACAACTAGTGATGATTGTGCATCGAACAAAGCTTGCATTAACTATAAGTGCAGAGACCCTTGCCCGGGATCTTGTGGAACGAATACGCAATGTGCTGTACGTCTGCATAGCCCCATGTGCTCTTGTCAGGAAGGATATACCGGGGATCCTTTTACTTCTTGCTATCTTATACCACTAGCAGTTGAATCATTAGATCCTTGTAATCCTACCCCATGCGGAAATAATGCCCAATGCAAAGTTTCAAGAAATGGTGCTGGGGCATGCATATGTGAACCTGGATATTATGGAAACCCATACGAAGGTTGTAGGCCCGAGTGTGTAGTGAATACCGATTGCTCATTTAATAAAGCATGTCTAAAAAATAAATGTGAAGACCCATGTCCAGGAGTATGTGGTTCGACGGCTATATGCCAAGTAATCAATCACGTCCCATCATGCAATTGTGCACCTGGTTATACCGGAAACCCTTATAGTTACTGTCATATCATAATCATTGAATCAAGTAAGTACATATATTATAAATCTTACATTAAACATAATGCATAATAATACAATTTAACGGTTTATTGAATTCCACAGCGCCACCTCCTCGAAATCCTTGTGTGCCAAATCCATGTGGAAGTAACTCCATTTGTAAGGATAACAACGGACAAACATCTTGTTCATGCATGCCGGAATTCTTCGGATCTCCACCAAATTGTCGACCTGAATGTACTGTTAACTCTGAATGTGATACAAGCAAGAGTTGTGTTCGCCAGAAATGTGTTGACCCATGTATTGGCTCTTGTGGATATAATGCTGAGTGCAGAGTCGTAAATCATGCACCAATTTGTTCCTGCAGGAAAGATTTTGAAGGCGATCCATTTATCAGATGTGCTCCTATTATTCGTAAGAACAATCATAATATATTTATTTGTAGTCCTATTAAGATAGTAAGATTCATTTATTTGAGCAATATTATGTTGAGCAATATGTGAGCAATATTTGGGCCAATTTCCTGAAATGACTGTCTATTACACGAAATGATGAAATCCACGATATGATCAAGACATCCAGAGTCCGACACACCTACCCCACCGTGAGCTCCGGTGGGGTGAAACCGAACGGGTTTCCGCACGTTAAAAAATATAACCACGACAATATTTTCATTGAACTGTTTACAATAACATACCTAATACCTATTCGTACATCATAGAATAACTATATCTTAATATTATTGTATCACAAGGAATATGACTAATATAACACTATATGTATTTTCATTTCCAGGAACTCCAACTCCGGTTCAAAATCCATGTGTACCATCACCATGTGGACCAAATTCTGTTTGTCAAATTATAAATCAAGTACCTTCTTGCACTTGCCTCGAAAACTACATCGGCTCTGCGCCAAACTGCCGGGCCGAATGTATTGTGAATTCAGATTGTCCTAGCAACAGCGCTTGTATAAACTTTAAATGTCGCGATCCATGTCTTGGCTCTTGCGGCTTACAAACAGAATGCCAAGTATACCAGCATGCCGCTATATGCAGCTGCAGAGAAGGATATACCGGCAATCCATTCGAGAGTTGCCATGTGAAGCAGCAAATTGGTAAGTTTACTGTAAATTCACTAATTATGATACTCCTTATTGGAATATGTGAATATTCTATATCAAATTTAATAATCTATCTCTATATCGAATTTCTAAATCTTCTTTATTACAGAACAAGTGCCATTAGATTACGACAATTGTAATCCGAGCCCATGCGGAGCAAATGCTGATTGTAAAGATGGGGTATGCACATGTATTGCTAACTACTTCGGAAATCCTTACTTAAGTTGTCGTCCAGAATGTACCCACAATTCTGATTGCGCTCCGACATTGACGTGTGTGAACAATAAATGTATAAATCCTTGTACAAATCTTTGCGGGCAGGGTGCATTGTGTGAAGTTTACAACCATATACCAATGTGCATTTGCCAATCGAATTCTAGTGGAAACGCATTCTTCTCATGCAAGCCAATAACAGGTACTTAATATTAATATAGACATTATATTATTATAAAAGTTTCATAATGTCGTATATGCATTTTATTATTTTTTTAAATTACTCCGATAACAAGTCGTTTTACCTGTTTCAGTGATTCCAGAAAATAGAAACCCTTGTGTACCATCACCATGTGGACCATACAGTGTATGTCGTGCAATGAACGAGCAAGCTATGTGTTCGTGTATAATTGGTTATTTTGGAGTACCACCCTCTTGCCGACCCGAATGCTTAAGGGATTCTGATTGCACAAGTCTTATGTCGTGCTCGAATCAAAAATGTGTAAACCCATGTATTGGTTCCTGTGGATTAAGTGCAGAATGCCGGATTCACAATCACAAACCTATCTGTTACTGTAGAAATGGCTATACTGGTGATCCATTTACTCAATGTATTGAAATTCATAGTAAGTATCATAAATTGATTACTATCCTACTAGTCCAGCAACCTAATAACTCTTAAGTCTTTTTCATCTGGCATTTATTTCTTCAATATAATGATCCATACTGGTTGTCTGGAAGAAATCGCAGACAGCGATAAGACCGCCCTTTGTACAATTTTTTTTTTATGTATACGCTTTGTTTGTTTTTATCCTGATGGTGTGTGCAATAAAGAGTATCTATCTATCTATCTATTCATGTGGGTATATACTTACTTATTTTTTTTGTCGAACAGACGACCCACCACCGTTAAGAACACCATGTGAGCCATCTCCATGTGGACCCAACGCTGAATGTCGTGCAATAAACGAATCGCCCTCATGTTCTTGTATAACTGGCTACGTGGGACAACCACCCTATTGTCGCCCTGAATGCGTCACAAACAGCGAATGTAGCTTTGATAAGGCTTGCATCAACAACAAGTGCGTAGACCCATGTATTGGTGCCTGCGGGCTTAATACAGAATGTCGGGTTATTAGCCACTCGCCGCAGTGTGTATGTCAACCAGGATACGAAGGTGACTCGTTCTATCAGTGCACACCAATTAACGGTAAATATTCCCATTCACGTTTTAAATGTAATTGTACATTCTGTTATTTTATTTATCTAAATATTTATACATTTTATGTACTAAATGTATTATTTGTACAGTCACTCCAGTTACGAAACCGGCAGTTCCAGTTGCACCCTGTGTGCCGAATCCATGTGGATCCAACGCTATATGTCAGGAACGTAACAATGCTGGCAGTTGCACATGTGTCACAGGGTACTTCGGTAATCCCTATGAAGGTTGCAGACCTGAGTGTATTCTTAACTCTGACTGCTCAGAAAACCTAGCATGCATAAATAATAGATGTCAAAACCCTTGCCCTGGACTTTGCGGCATAAGAAGTGAATGTCAAATGATTAATCACGTACCCAACTGTATTTGCTTATCAGGATACTTTGGTAATCCATATGATAAATGCGTACTTAGAGAAGGTAATTCAATTATGTATTGCTTTAAACAAAAAATGCTTCCTATGGTGGTCAAATTAATCACAGTTTAATATACTAATTTTATGTTGTCTTTATAGAACCACCAACGGACCCTTGCAATCCGTCGCCATGCGGTCCATACAGTACATGCAATGCAATTAACAACAAAGCAGTTTGCGCCTGTCAACAGGAGTATATAGGCCATCCACCAAATTGCAGGCCAGAATGTATAATGAGCTCAGAGTGTCCTCTAAATAGGGCCTGTGTCAGACAAAAGTGCATTGACCCATGCATTGAAACCTGTGGAGAAAATGCACAATGTCGTGTACATCACCACAGTCCCTACTGTACATGTTTACCGGGATATGAAGGAGATGCATTCGTCAGGTGCACAAGAGAGAAAATACTGCCACCACCAATACAAAATAATCCTTGCATTCCCAATCCATGTGGTCCCTTCTCCATTTGTAGAGATACCACTGGCACTGCAATTTGCAGTTGTAAGGAACAATACTTTGGTGCACCACCTAACTGTAAACCAGAATGTACTATTAATGAGGATTGTCCAAACAACAGAGCCTGTGTCCGTGAGAGATGTATAGACCCTTGTCTTGGTTCATGTGGTCAGAATGCTGAATGTCGAGCAATGAATCACCTGGCTATTTGCACTTGTTTACAAGGCTATCGCGGTAATTCCTTCGAAGGATGTTATATGTTAGATGGTAAGTTAATTTATACTTAATACTAATAATACAAAACTAAAGAGTTTGTTTGTTTGTTTATAAGCGCTATTCTCAGGAACGATACTGGTTCAAATAGAATAATTACTTTTGAATTGGGTAGCTCATATATATCCATATTATGTTAAATATTCGGAAATTTTTAATACATTTTTACAATACTATAAATACTGGCACGTAAATTGGCCAGATGCGTCATATGCGCAAAGGTCGATTTTTAGGTCCCCTTTGAGGTATGAGCGGGTCGCGGGAGACGCGGTTGCGCCGTCGCGGACATATGATTGGTCCGTCACTTGACGGACCAATCAGATGTCTCCGAGAGACGTCTTGTAGCGAATCAACGTTCCGTTCGTTCGTACTTTGAATCATTTGATTGGCTCAAAGTGCACGATGCGCGAACTTAACCCGAACCTGGCCAATCTACGTGCCTGTATCTGTATCAAATAAATCACGGGCATAATAAATATATTGGTTAAATAGGTGCAACGGGCTATGTCGCGGACGTAGCTGTGGTGGACAGCTAGTAAATAAGATCATTACACACTTAAACCCATTTGAAAACAAAAATCTGAAATCCAGACTAAGGTTATTTTTTCTATAGATTAGTCATAGTTCTTAAAAATGTTTAGGATTTTTATCGTGAAAAGAGTTATGATTTTATGCCGAGAATACACTACGTGTGTGTGTCAATTGGCAAATTTTAAAAAATATATTTTTTATTCCAGAACCACAACCACCGATAGCTATAGATTTTTGTTCCGAAAACCCTTGTGGTATAAATGCTAACTGTAAAAACAATACATGCTCATGTATCCAAGGATATCATGGTAATCCTTCCATAGAATGTCGACCTGAATGTACTACAGATAATGACTGTAATAAACAAAAGGCCTGTGTTAATTACAAATGTGTGGATCCCTGCAAAAATGCCTGCGGTCTCGATGCCATCTGCAATGTGTACAATCATATAGCCATATGCGAGTGTCCGACGCCTCTACAAGGAGATGCTTTCATAGCATGCCGGCGAGTTGTAGGTTAGTAATTAATAAATATATATTTAGTTATAAATGAGCAAAGACAATATTTCAATTCTAATTATAAATAAATGCAGCACCGGTAGAGGCAAGTCCGTGTTCCCCGAACCCCTGCGGGCCAAACAGCGTGTGTCGAGCTCAAGGGACCGTAGCGCACTGTTCGTGTCGACCGCCGATGATGTTGGAACCACCGAGCTGCCGACCCGAATGCCGTAGCTCAACTGATTGCAGCCCAGCAATGGCCTGCAGGAACGGCAAATGCCGCGACCCCTGTCCCGGAGCGTGTGGTGCTCATGCTCTTTGCCGCACAACGATGCACTCACCCATATGTACTTGTGCACCAGGCTATACTGGTGATTCATTCATTCGATGTTTGCCAGGTAAAATAAAAAATACTTTATTTTATTAACTATACCTTTTCAAATTGGATAGTATTTATTAAATGCTATTTATATTTTCTGCAGTCTTAGAGTCGGAGCCCAAAAAGACTTCACCCTGCCCAGATTGCGGCCTAAATGCGGACTGTATAGACGGCGTTTGTCGCTGCAGAGCGGGATTCTTCGGAGCTCCACCATTCTGTCGTTATGAGTGTCATGAATCTAGTGATTGCGAGTGGCACCTAACATGTATTAACAGGCGCTGTGTAGATCCATGTCCTGGAGCCTGCGGTCAGGGCGCAGAATGTTCTCCAGTAGCCCACGAACCCCGCTGTACATGTCCCCCACCTACTACTGGAAACCCGCTTGCAGCGTGTCGTCATGTCATCGAACATATTCGTAAGACAGATTGGAACAAAAGAAATATTGCTTACCAAAAAAAAAACAAAACATTTATAAGAGTTATTATATGAGGTTTTAGGGTTCGGTAATCTAGGTCTTCCCTTTTAAAGCTTAGGCATGGGTTTTACTAGGGAAACCAAGTGCGCCGTTCCTTCTTTCGTTGCGAGATTAAACTTAGGAAATAGCGCTTACACAGTTTGCTAAAAATATGATACAGTGTAGACAGAAGTCTTAATTTTTACTTACCATATTTCAGCAAAACCATCAAACGACCCATGTGTTCCGTCACCTTGCGGTCCTGGCGCCTTTTGTAAACCACAAGGATCAAGTCCTAGTTGTGAGTGTGAACCTGGACTACGCGGCGACCCGTACACAGGCTGTCGACCAGAATGTGTTGGAGACTCAGATTGTTCGCCTTCTAAGACTTGTATACGCTCACGCTGCCGTGATCCTTGCCAAGGTACTTGCGGTGTAGGAGCACACTGTGAGACTGTCAACCATATTCCTTTATGCTCGTGTCCACCTGGTACCAGAGGCAATGCATTCGAAAGATGTCACGTGGAAGTTATCCGTAAGTTAAATCTATCCGTAATGTGCAATTAAGAAATGTTACCAAACTTTCTAATAATTTTATATATAACAGAACCGCCGTGTACGCCATCACCATGCGGACCAGGCGCTGTGTGCACCGTAGCAGGAGACCACGCAATGTGTTCATGTCCAAGTGGCACGTTTGGAGACGCGTCCACAACTGGATGCCGTCCGGAATGTGTTGTCAGCTCAGAATGTCAACGTGACCGCGCTTGCGTACGTAACAAGTGTATTGATCCATGCCCGGGCACATGTGGAAATGGCGCTATGTGCCGCGTTTTCAATCACGCGCCGATATGTTGGTGTCCACAAGGCACTGCAGGCGATCCATTCGTTAGCTGTATAGGTTAGTACAAAAAAATTTGTATAAAAATACGTGAGTTCTACTGCTCCATTTTTGGAAAATACTATTAATATGCTTTTTGTTTTTAGAAACTGCTCCTGCCAAGACACCTGACGCGTGTGACCCTAATCCTTGTGGACCACATGGTACCTGTCGTGAAGGAATATGCTTATATTATGAGTGTTCCGTTAACGATGACTGTCCTGGAGACCGCGCTTGTATTAACAGAAAATGTACAGACCCATGCGTTAATGCGTGTGGGCTTAACGCTTTATGCTCAGGCGTACGACACTCTCCAGTATGCTCTTGTCCTGCTGGATTTACGGGCTCGCCGTTTGTCAGATGCGAACGTATTATCATTACGGATCGACCACTACCTGTACCAGAGTGTGTGACCGACAGTCAGTGTGCTGACAATGCAGCATGTGTTAATGCACATTGTTCACCCGTTTGTGGACCTCACATCTGCGGCCTCAATGCACGCTGTATAGCCAAACAACATAGAGCGCTATGCACGTGCTTACCTAACTACGAAGGTGACGCTTACTCTGGATGCTATTCAGGTGAATATAGTTCCATTTTTATTATATATTATGTGGGATCAGGCAATTCGGAAGTAGCAGAAAATAGTACACCTTTAGATAACCTTAAAATAATTTTATAATTAACACCTTCACGATATGCACCTTTCGCCTTCTAGGTATAACCAATCCTTTCTCCCCCATTACATTCCGTTCGTTCATTCTTTTTGAAACTTACAAAATGTTCTCAACGTCTAGAAAGTTATTGTGCCCACATACTTGGATTTTACTTCTTTTTTTTTTAATTATAGTTCAAAATTTATTTTCATATTATAGTCTTATGAGGGTTCACAATATCCATAGCACCGTTATCACAGGTCATACACCTAATACAATAGTATAGCTATCTTCTTAAATACTATAATTTTAAGTTATTTAATTATTTTCTTTCTTACAGTACAATGCCACAGCAACAACGACTGCCCCGATGATGAGAACTGTGCGAGTGGTTCATGTATAAAAGTTTGTTTGCAAGTGCATTGTGGTGCAGAAGCACACTGCGTAGCTCGTGGACACACTGGGACATGTGAATGTGATGCTGGTGCTCGAGGTAACGCGTGGACTGGATGCCGTCGAGCTGAATGTGTTGTAGACGAAGACTGCGCTTCATGGCTTGCGTGTTCCCGTGAAACTTGTACAGACCCATGTCTTGGAGCGTGTGCCCAGAATGCCATCTGCACTGTTGTACGTCATCAGCCAACTTGTGAATGTCCTAGAGGCACACAGGGTAACCCAAAGATTGGTTGTAGACCAGGTATGTTCATACTTTAAGTACTTACCATAGTATTTAAGTTTGTGATTTGAATCAATTCAGATTTATCTATTGATGGAATGAGAGAAAAACAAATTAAAAAGTAAATAATATATAATATCATATAAACTAAAATATTTACGTTATAAAAAAAGGGATACGGACAAGTACCTATACTATAATTTACTTTCAGTTATTGACCACGCTACATGTGAATTGGACGCCGAGTGTGGGCCTGATCTAGCCTGCCTACAAGGCCAGTGCAAGAATCCCTGTGAACCATCATCATGTGGCTCCCGAGCGTTGTGCCGAGTTGCAAATACGTTACCATTCCGTACACTTGTTTGCGAGTGTCCTAAACCTCTGGTCGGCGATGCTTCAGTACAATGTAACCCCAGTACGTACTTTAGTCATATTTATTGCATTTTTTCTCTTCAAAATATTTACTTCAGCAACTTATGGGCATTTACAGAAGTTTTAAGACTCTTTTACAGGATTACTTATGCGATTTTTATTCATTGGATTTTACACCCAATACATATTACAGTTTCAAGACGGTAACGGTAACGAACTGCTAATGGTAGGTGAATGGATATGGATCTATTAGTCTTGATTAGTGCAACTTTGTGTACATTGCAATGTAAATACTCACCTCTACCTTCTTAAAACATGTAAATATATACAGCATTATCCCAATATATAACCAAGTGATGAAGTCTACATCTCATCCAAAAAGTAAATAATGTTAAAATAATTAATCTTTTTAGGAGGCGAATGCAGCTCAGACTCAGACTGTAGTTTAGAAGAGCGGTGTCTAAACCGTCAATGCGTTAGCGCATGTACCGACTTGAGGTGTGGTGTGGGAGCCCAATGCCGCGCAACTGATCATCGTGGCCAGTGTACATGTGTAGCACCACTACGCGGCAACCCTCAGATTGCCTGTACACTATCAGACGTCCCAACTCCTGAGTGTACATCTGATTCTGAGTGCGGTACAGCTGAAGCATGTGTGTCACAGCGCTGTATATCAGCGTGCGCCGGCGCATGTGGTTCTGGAGCGTTGTGTGACGCCACCAACCACCGTGCACGTTGCCACTGCCCGCCAGGAACTGCTGGCGATCCCGCACGACGTTGTTATACACGTATGTATTCTGTATGATATTCACGCATTATTTACTAGTAATTCTACCTGTGACAACAAGTTTTGTACTTCCTAGAGATTTTGTTCCTCAAAACTGTCTATCTAGCTATTTATTCTACGTTGAAAAAAAATAACGACTGTACCTATATTATTTTGTAGTCAGTTACTAGTATTGAAAAAAAAAATGAATGAAACTATCAATATCTTTATTCACAATAAATTGTATTAAGACTCGAGTCTCCACCAATCGAAACTCCACCAATCCAACTTTTGTGTTGTTAACATACGTTGTTGCAAAAGTTTCCGTAATTGCCTTGTGTTGACAATAAAAAAATATTAACAAGTTTATTGAAGTTGACCATTTTCTCAAGAGCTACAAATAGTTGGAGACACTGAAATTACCAACAATTTCAGATTTCAGTAAATTCAATAGGTACTTACTAATTAGACAAGGCCCAATTGTGCGCCGCACCAATATTTAACTCTATGAATGTATTTACAGCCGAATGCACATCAGATGATAAGTGTCCTTTCGATAAGGTCTGTATCAATAACTATTGCCAAGACCCATGTGCTCTGGGTGCACCATGCGGACGTGATGCAGAATGCGTAGTAATCGCACATGTAGCTAGCTGTCGTTGTCCACCTGGAACCCAAGGTGACCCACGCCGTGCATGCGTCTCTGGAATCTGTCAATACAATGAGGACTGTGACGACTCTCAAGTGTGTAACCGACTCAACCGAGTATGTCAACCAGCGTGTTCTGACCAATCATGTGCGCCTGACGCGATATGCACTGCTAAAAACCATCGCGCTATCTGCACATGTCCTTCAGGCCGAAGCGGCGAACCATACACTCATGGCTGTAGTACACCACAGATCCACAGCGAATGTACCACAGACTCCGACTGCTCCTCACCTTTAGCTTGCGTAAATGCGCGCTGTGTCGATCTCTGCCTCGGAAATCCTTGCGATTCGGATCTAATTTGCAAGATTGTTGATGTACTACCACTACGTGCTGTGGCCTGCGTTTGCCCCGATGGTGGTCGTGTAGCACCTGATAATGGATGTCGAGGTCCACCACAAGCCGAATGCACTACCGATTCTGAATGCGCCAATAGCGAAACTTGTCGTCGCGGAAGCTGTGTTGAGTCCTGTAGAGCTGATCCTTGTGGACAAAACGCGCTCTGTGAGTCTATTGACCATTCATCTCGCTGCACATGTGCACCTGGATATACTGGAAATGCCAGAATTGAATGCAATAATGGTAAATAGATCCCATGTTTATAATTGATTCTTAAAAATATACTACCTTTATGTAAGTACAGCTAATAACTAACTATCTTATTTTTCCAAATAGTACCTAGAACACCGATATATGAATGCTACAACGACGAAGAGTGTGGTTCAGAGCAAGCATGTATCGATCGCACATGCGTAAACCCTTGTAGTAATGCATGTGGTGTCGGAGGGCTGTGTCGAATTATAAACCACAAGCCAAGCTGTTCTTGTCCAAAGGAATATACGGGTGATGCAAATGTTCGCTGTGTGCCTCGTAAGTAAAGTTTCTATTTTATATAATTGCACTGATATTACCTACCTGTTCTACTTGTATCTATATCCTCGATGTCTACACAACTATCTACATGTAATAAAATGCGTAGGATTCTAAGTCTGACAAAGACTTCTCATAGAAAAAAAACAGCATCAAAATCCGTTCAATAGTTTTTGCGTTCATCACGCACAAAGAATTCCAAAAAATATATTTTCGTGTTCAGAATCTTGTAGACAGGTAAATAAATTATTATTTTCACTTGAACAATATTTTATAGTCAAATAGTAGTCTCGGTTAGTCCTACAAAATTCCCACCCTCAACCCCTTCTCCCCCTGCAGAATCAACCGAACAAGCGTAACGCACCTGGTATTGCGCAGGTACATTAGCCACGTTGACCGCATCCCATCAGGTGGGCCGTGTGCTTGTCTGCCACCTAAGTAGTTTAAAAATAAAATATTAATGATCATAATTTGTTTTATTTCTTTTCAGCATCAGACAACTCTATCCCTGTCGGCTGCAAGGCAAATTCTGACTGCCCACTATCGCAAGCCTGTATTAATGGCGCATGCGCTAATCCCTGCGCTTGCGGCTTGAACGCTGAATGTACTATAGTAAGACACCATCCTGTTTGTTATTGTGAACGTGGATATTCAGGCAATCCTAACATCGGCTGCACTAAAGGTATGCGAAGATTTGTTTTCTTTTTCTTTTCAACTAATTTCACTTTATATAATCTATACGAGTACATCATTCTTATTTTTACAGTTGGATGCACTTCAGATTCCGAGTGTCCCGATAGTGACACATGTTACAACGGTGCGTGTGTCAACCCATGCGTAGTTGATGCCCCATGCGCTATCACAGCGGAATGCTTTGGAAGAGGTCATCGACCTAATTGTCGATGCCCTACAGGAACTATAGGCAACCCTTACACAAGATGCCAAGCTGCTGAATGCGAAATAGATAATGACTGCAATGATGACAGTGTTTGCATCACTGGAGTTTGCCGCAATGCTTGTTCATACGAAGGTCACTCACCTTGTGCTAGTAATGCAGAATGTTTTGCTCGAAACCATGCAGCCTTGTGCAGATGTCCTTCTGCGCTACCTCTCGGTGATCCTCTAGTCCACTGCCAAAGAGTTATTGAAGAAGCCATATGTCATATGGACAGCGAATGTCCTAGTGGCTATGCATGTCTCAGGGATCAATGCCGCGAAGCTTGCAATGAATTGAAACCGTGCACTGGTAATGCTCGTTGTACAGTTTCAGACAGCGTACCATTCCGGACCTTAATGTGTCGTTGCCCTGATGGATACATACCTGAAGAAGGAGGAAATTGTAAGCCAGTACAATTACCGCCGCTGAGCTGTTCTTCCGATCAAGATTGCAGTGACCACGAATCTTGTGTCAATAGGATTTGTCGTAATCCATGTAGTTGCGGCGACAATGCAGAATGTTTCATTCGAAATCACAGACCTATTTGTTCATGTCGCGATGGATTTGAGGGCGACCCGTATCGCAGATGCCATATTGTTGGCTGTCGAAGCAATTCTGAATGTCAATCGGGCGAAGCATGCGTTAATGGCAACTGTATCAGCCCATGTCTTTTGAATAACACTTGCGGACCGAATTCTGAATGTTATGTAGAGAGAAATCAACCCTTGTGTAGATGCAATCCAGGATTTGAAGGAGACGGATATTCTGGTTGCCATGCTGTGGAATGTAGGTCTAATGGTGATTGTCCATTAGATAAACAATGCCGCGCTCACAGATGTCTAAATCCATGTCTAAGTGGACAATTATGTGGTAGAGGAGCAAATTGCTTAGTCCGTAATCATTTCGCAGTGTGCAAATGTGAGCAAGGCTATATTGGTAGTCCGTACCTAGAATGTCAGCCAGCTAGAGCTGAGGAATGTTATGTAGACGCTGATTGTCCTTCAAAATTAGCTTGCTTATCTTCTAGGTGTGTAAATCCTTGTACGGAACTACGACCATGTGCTACCCCAGCTCAATGCGAAGTTTTACCAACTTTACCTGTACGAACGATGTTGTGCACTTGCCCACCAGGATACGTAAGCAACGGCGGAGGTATTTGTCGTCCAGCTTTAGCAATTGTTGATGTTGTTTGTCAAGCCGACGATAACTGCACCTCGAATCATGCCTGTGTGACATCAGTTTGTAAAAACCCATGTGAATGTGGCCCTAATACTGATTGTCAAATAAAGAGTCATAAGCCAGTATGTGCCTGCCAACCGGGCTTTATCGGTGATCCCCGTACTGGATGCTACAGAGTACTATGCCAATCGACTTCACAGTGTGCCGACGATGAGACCTGCTTTAACAGTCGCTGTGTACCAGCTTGTTCAGTAGATACTAATATTTGTGGTGATTCTGCTGAATGCTATGGTGCAGAACATAGAGCATCATGTCGATGCAAGATTGGCACTATCGGTAATCCATCCGTTGCTTGCACACCTATTGGTTGCCGTTCTGCCTCAGATTGTCCTACGGATAGATCCTGTATTAATTCAAAATGTGTTAATCCATGCAATGCAACGATTTGTTACGAACCAGCAGAATGTCGAATACACCAGCATGAGGCACATTGCTTCTGCCCACCTGGTTATCAAAGTACTGAAAAGGGATGCACAATCATTAGACAACGACAATGTTACTCGGATATAGACTGCCCATCTGGAACCGCATGTTTGAACAACAAATGCGTAAATCCATGCTCGGAGATTAAGCCTTGTGGGATCAACGCTAATTGCGAAGTAATTGACACTCTACCTGTCAGAACAATGATATGTGAATGCGTTCCCGGATACTCAGGAAATGCACTAATCGAGTGCACTCCCAATAATAGTAAGTACCTTGCACTATTGAGGTTATATCTACTAGTTCAACAAATTCATTTTAGTACCTAATAGATTACCTACTAAAAATATAGGGTTCAAGTTTCCACTTGTAAAATAAATTGCGTGATTTTGGTATCCTTGTAATTGACATCCACAATCTTCCACAACTAAAACAATGTTTTTTGAAGTTGAAACGCTGAAGTTAGCTTCAGAACGTATAATACGTTCTAAAGCTAACTTCAGCGTTTATATATGTAAACTCAAACTAAGATAATGGGTATTGGTTGCTCCAAATATAAAATCTAACATAAAAATAATATAAAACATTGCCACTAACGTGGTGATAATCTGCAATTAATATCTGATCTAGTATTTCGGTTAGAGCACCGATTAACTAATAAGCAGTTGTGGCCTTTTTAAAATATTTTGTAATGTAGGTATACTAACTGCCTCAATAAACGATACGCAATTTATTGCAGGGCCAATCCCGAAATGTATTGAGGGACAAGGAATCGACTTGAATGGCGAATGTGTGCCATGTAATGCCATCGAGGGATGGATGGTGGACATTCGAGGACGCTGCGTGTGTGACGTGACCCGTGGTTTCGTGCTGCGCGGAGACCGCTGCGAGGAACGTGGCTGTCGCAATGACAACCAGTGCGATGACCGCTCTCGCTGCATCAATGGTACTTGCATCGACGCCTGCAAAGCTGAGTCTTGCGGTATTTCCGCCACGTGCGACGCCATAGGCCACCGTCCGCACTGCACATGCATATCTGGTTACACTGGCAATCCACGTGTTGCCTGCACTCCCTATCCCACCAACCCGCCTGTGTACCGTACCGACTTCCCACTGCCAGAATTACAAGTAAGCATTGATTTATTTTAATGATTTATTATAATAGGTACATATAAAGCTTAATTTTTGTACAGTACACTTCTGAAAGCCCTTATATACTTCAACTTCTACATCCTATAGCCGTCTGTAAGACGACCGAATACTTTAAACATTAAATTTTACAACTAGATAGGTAAACATTTAGGGGAATAAAAACAGTATTCTGTATTTTGTAATTTGTTATTGATTAGGTTCACTGCCTTGCCGATGGTGTTCGAGTTAGCCTCAAGATCAAGGACTTTAACGGAGTACTGTATGTGAAGAGCTATAGCAAGGACGAACGATGTCGCTTAGCCGTAGACACGCCCAAGGACGATGAAAGCTTAGTCGATTTCACTGTGCATTTTGGCGAGTGTGGCTTAGTACACGTCAATGTAAGTAAACACTACTTGTATTGAATGATTTTAGAATATTTTTCTAATAAATAATAATATAGATATCCATTATTTTTATTGTGGCAAGAAGTGAACCAATGTGTGTTATAAATGTAATTTTAATTGTTATTTACCTTTTTTTTTGTTGAAATTAACCAGTTAATAACATTAAAACTTTACTCCAACATTGCGTAAGTGAATAAGTAACACTATTAACATCCGTATTAATAGTTTGTTTATATGAGACACTATCATGCAATTAATGTTCTTTTTATCTCGCAGGGTTTAGCAAGTTTCGTTCTTGTCATGCAGAAACATCCTAAATTAGTAACTTCAAACGCTAAGGCGTTCCACATCAAATGTGTCTACCAGACGGGTGAACAGAACGTTACGCTGGCATTCAATGTATCAATGCTTACAACTGCCGGTACGATTGCAAATACTGGCCCACCACCTACATGCTCTATGAGAATTGTCTCCCGTTCTGGCAGCCAAGTCAGCTCGGCTGAAATTGGAGAAAACCTAGTCTTGCAAGTCGATGTGCAACCGTCAAGTAAGTCTTTAGAAATATCACAAGAAATATGTATACTTACCTATTGTTCCAACAGATGCTCCATCACATTTTGTCATACGATTGTGAGATCATCACAATAGAAATAAAAACGCGATTTTAATATTTATTTCGTTCAATATAGATACATTAACACCGGTATGGCCCTAAAGTATGAAAATAAAACGACATAATAAATTAAAGAAATAGGTACCTAAGTTCCTAACAATAACCTTATTTCAGATATATACGGAGGATTCGCTCGCAGCTGCATAGCAAAGACAAGCGAAGCATCGACTAATTTGGAAAATGAATACCGAGTAACTGATGAAGACGGTTGTGCGACGGATCCTTCTATCTTCGGTGAATGGGACCGCAGCGAAGATGGTAGCGTGCTGCGTGTCGCCTTCAATGCATTCAAGTTCCCCAGCAGCGACAATATACGATTCGTGTGTAATATAAGAGTATGCTTCGGAAAATGCCAACCGGTAAGTAATTGTATAAAAATAATAAATGCTTGATGCAGAAGATTGTGGTACTCGAGGTGTCTATCTCCATAGCAACAACAACTAGTAACTTCATATCCGTACTCAATGAATGCCCTTTTTTCTTTCTTCTTTTTTTTCTTTTTTTCAAGTATATTTCAAAAATAAAATTTTAGAATAGGTATAGTAGACAGCGATATATATAGGTACCTTAACTAATCATAGCATAGCTTAAACAAAATCTCAAATATACCATCTACACAATTTACCCAATATTTGATAAAACATTTAGACATTTTATACTATGAATATGTACTAAAACTTTATGGTTAAAATACATTTTTTAATCATGAAGGTAGGTAAGTACTCAATATATTATATGATCACCAGGTGAATTGCCGCGGCGCTGACGCTTTTGGGAAGCGCCGTAAACGAGAAGCCCTTGCCCCCGCTGGACAATTCCGAGAGGAAGTAATGGTAGAATCGAATCAAATTCTGACGCTGCAGCACCGTGATCCGTCGCAGGTAGCGCGGCAACGTGACGCTGGAGAGGGTGGGCAGGCGGCGGGTGCGGGAGAGGTGTGCGTGTCGGCGGCAGGGTTAGCCGTGGCGCTGGCGCTGACGGCGCTACTGGCGCTGGTGGCCGTAGCGGCCGCAGTGGCGTGCTGGCTGGTGGCGTGGCGCCGCGCCCGCCCTCCCCCGGCGCCCCTGCCGCACCCCGCCGACTTCCCCAACCCGCTGTTCCAGCGCTGAGTACGCTAGTCCTGGCCGCGCTCCTCCGCCGGCACCGGGCGGTGTCGGTCTTCCTCTCTCCTTAACTCTGTGCGCGCCGACGGAGGACCGCCGGTCGGGGGTGCCGCGAGCGCCGCAATCCTCGCACGCGCTCCTCGTGCCCCCAAACCTATACTTTATTTTATATTAATTTTTACGTTTTACTTTACTAATGTGACATCCGTCACTCCTTCGAATTTTGTGATATTCATATAAATCTTCGAAATCACCATAATTATATGTAAAATAAATATTGATTGTATCTACTTTAAGAATGAATAAAAAAATAATTAATAATAAGATATGTTTTTGTTATTTAACTGTGTATCCTAATGTTTGAATACTATTGTGTATACTACAGTAGCGGCACGATATAATGGCCGGTTTGACACATTACAATAGTGATGTGAAATGTCAATTTACTCTCGATAAAAATATAATCAAATCTATAAGTTCTTATTGCAAGCAGTACAATACCTGATTCAAAAACTTTAGTAAAAAATATAAATTTTTACCTACTAAATACATTTGAACGAACTGAATATTGGATTTAGCCTTTCTTGCCCGTGTTACTACCAGTTCTACTACCAGTAGTAATACTGTTAATTTTTTTACCTTTCTTACTACTGCAGTAGTAAGTTGTTAGAATGGTAATTATAATTTACCCGTGTTATTACTGCTCTTCTTTCCTTGACGGTGCTACTACCAGTAGTAATACCAGTAAATTTGTTCTTCCTTCTTACTACTGCAGTAGTAAGTTGTAAGAATGGTAATTACAATTTACCCTTGTTACTACTTTTAATAAAAGGAAAAGAAAAGGAAATATTCAAAATAAAAATAATTATTTATTTAAAATGGGCAATGCCACAGATTAGCTTAACATTTTTAAATGAAAAAAATTACTTATAGTTAACAAAAAAGTTTTGTATTGTTAATAACAAAAAAACCGATAAGTAGTAGGAAACCAGTTGCATAATGTTTTGTTATAATTTTATTATAACAAAACATTAGCTATCGCAACTTTTCTAACGCGTAACCTATAGAGATTTCTTTATTAATTAGTTGCATCAGGATATTTTGTATATTGTCATCATTTAATATAATTCGCTTTCTCCTTAAGTTAAATTGCTTGGCAACGATAAAAGAAAACAAACAAGACAAACAATAAACTATAATTTCACACAGATCTATGACACATGATGACATGTGTATGTTTTTCCTCAGGCGTAAACCAAGAAGAATGAATCATATTTATCAAATAAGTTTTAATTACAATTTATTAAAAGTAGTAACAAGGGTAAATTGTAATTACCATTCTTACAACTTACTACTGCAGTAGTAAGAAGGAAGAACAAATTTACTGGTATTACTACTGGTAGTAGCACCGTCAAGGAAAGAAGAGCAGTAATAACACGGGTAAATTATAATTACCATTCTAACAACTTACTACTGCAGTAGTAAGAAAGGTAAAAAAATTAACAGTATTACTACTGGTAGTAGAACTGGTAGTAACACGGGCAAGAAAGGGGATTTAGGAATGAAAATGAGTACTATATATTAATCCAGCTTCCTTCAGTAATTGCACTAACTTTTTTCTCGTTGGATACTCCTTCCGTAAATAGTTGCTACACACATGGTCTTCGACTGGTTTTGCTCGTTTTTTTCTGTTTTAATGTGTGAAGTTTATTTTCTTCTGTGCCAGTCTCGCCAAATTTTTCTTTAGTTATCTATTCGTCTAACAGTTATAGGTAAAATTGACCTTCCATTTTGAGATTCACGATCGAAATGTTACGAAGGCGTACCTATAACGAACACACATGCCTGACTGTTTAGAACAGCTCTGCGTACGTTCGGCCATATCGACGAATTCCACAACAAAAGGCGTAAAAAGAGTAAGTTGAGGGCCACCATTATAATTATCACTGTTAGTGTATGTAATGGGGATCCCTTCCTGAGACTTTACCATCAGGCGAGATTTACCATTTAGCTTACCATCAGGCGAGGAGGTCTAAACTATATCGCAATCGCAGTGCACTCCTAGTTTGTACTTTTCGAAGCAACGTCAAGTCGAAACTGCTTTGTTTTGACGCAAGTTTGCCGGAGGTATTAATTGTGCTTGCCAGTGATCCTAGTGTCGATTATATAGATTTTATTTAAAAAAAATTGAATTTCGAAAAACAAATACCGAGTTGTGTGAAATAAGTACACCAATAGGTAATTATAATCTTATAAAAATAAAAAATAAATGATCGTGGGACACTAATATACATTATATAATTCAGAAATCAATGTAATAAATAAATATTGTGTCCTAAAATTATACCTACATTCGATAAAATTTTATGACTTACTGTACGTCACTATTGACAATAAAGAACAGCAATTTGCTCTTTAAAAATGTCACAATAATTACTACGAAACTTCATGAGCGGACAAACGTCAAACCGGCCATTATATCGTGCCGTAGGTATAGCTGACCCGACAGGCGATGTCCTGTCTTAATGTGCTAACAACGAATAGCGAGTTCAAATTGATCCATTGAAACTTCCATTGACTACCAACCGCTACCAACAAACTAAACTACCAAAACTTCATATCTGAACTTTTGACAGCTAAATATTGAAACAACTGACATGACAGTTAAGTACGCCATGAGGTTACATTAGAAAAGTGTTATTGTCAAAAGCACTAAGAAGGTTGAATTAGAAAAGTTAATATTATGGTCGTTAAGTTTTCTTACATTTTCTAATGTCCCGCGCAACTTTCTTTACTTTTTCTTTCATAAGAACCTTCTCCTGATAATAACAGACACAATAAAAAAAGAATTACTTAGTGAAATCGGTCCAGCCGTTCACGTATATATATAATATATATGTATATATATATATATATATATATATATATATATATATATATATATATATATATATATATATATACATATATATTATATATATATATATAGATTACCCCGACTACCGACACAGCCACAAAGCAAGGGGTTTCGGACTCGTGATTGCCACGTTTTGTCACCCCAAGGCAAGCACGAGGATTTTTTTACTCGTGGTTACCCTATTATGAAACGGATCGTACTTGACTAAATCGTAGATAGTGAAGTGCCCGATAGTTAAACCCTCCCCCTCTGTAACTTAATAATAAACTTAACGTAATGGATGTACTTACCTACCTACATTACCATGCAACCTTCCACCACCACCAATATTGGTTTGAACGAGATCTAGTAGGTACTTAACTATAGTTCTTTTTAATACGTCATAAAAATCGTAAACCGCAAATTTACCTTTAACTACTTTTATTGAAACATTGATCAAAATTACACCAAACTACAAGAACTTTTAGGTTATGTTACGAGTACTTGCAACTACGGAACCCTTCATGGGCGAGTCCGACTCGCACATGGCCGCTTATTGGAAATTTTGCATTTTTTTCGACATTTCTTAAAAATGAATAATATTATTCTTCTTCACAAAATTGTAGTTATGATTTCCCGACATACGAGTCTTGTATTTTTTAATAGGTATTCGTCAAACCACATAGGGTGACTACGAGTAAGTGAAATTACTCATGGTCACCCTGGGGTAACAAAACCACGAGTCCGAACCCAAAGCAGGCAATAAACAACAGCCTACCGCACATACGTCATAAATCTGTAAATGCCTGTTTATCAGCTTATCGCCCCCATTGAAATTTCTAGCCAGCTTTAGTCATTCTTAGCTAGTCAATTCTTGCAATAACTCTCAATGTTTAGAAGTCTCATGCCCAAAGTCTCGTGCACTACCGTAAATATAATGGTTGTGCTTGGCGTCCAAGAGTATAGCTTCTCCAATGAGACCTTACTATTAAGTGCACCAAAGTGACTCTAACCTGGTCCTGATTTCGGCTTTATCCTTGGGGTTGGGAGGTCAGACAGAAGTCGCTGTTGCGAAAGCCGAATTTAACGGAGAGAGTAGGAAAGTGTATCCCGAGCTGTAAAGTGTACATACTTAAGCTTTAGATGCAACCGAGACTAAGGGCGCTTATATGATCAAGAAATAAGTACCTATCCTGTACGGGAGGGTGGGTAACGATCCGGGGCAGGTATTCATTTCTATGTTATCATAATGCGCTCACTGAAACGGGTCTAAATTTTCAGTGCCGACTACCTGCACGGAATCATACCTACGTGTTCTGTTTGTTCATAAAAAATGGATATTATGATGAATGGATACAATGGATTCAGGCGATAATTTGGTGCATAAGTATGCCGTAAGTACAGTCAGCGGCAAAAGTTGATGTTGCATTTAATGAAAATTGTTCATTATATTGTTATCAAAGTTTAAAAATAATTCCATACTTAGTAATTAAACAGTGTATTCGTTATCAAACATAAGAACATAAATCAGATTTAAAAAAATAAAATTTTAAAATCTGATAATGATCTAGTAACTTTAACGCTGACTATACTAATAGAGGTAGGTACATAATTTACATTCTGTGTTATTATTCCATTTTACTAAATACGTTGGACGCGACATACCTAGGTACATAATGCTGAAATGAAAATAAATACTACGAGTATACCTATTCTTACGTTGACATATTCCGAAGAGAAACTTAATTATCGTGCAGTCGCAATTAAGAAGTTAGTGTTAACCATTTAAAGAAACAAACATCAGCTGCATTACTTTGCAGTACACATTTGTGAACATTATTTTTGTAAGACAAAGCATTTACCTCCACAATAAGAACAGTGACGTATGAACGTAAGTCATCATAAACTTGTAGATAAATACCATAGCTATGCTCACAAAAGTATTAGAAGTCGTTCGTGGTAGGTAGGTAGGTACTCGGTGAGCGATTTTTCAAAAGGATTTGAGAATTCCTTCAAACAAATTTAGTGTAAATTCGCTTACTTATTATAATTCCATGGATAATTTTCATTATGAGTGTAACTACGGGTATATTATTTAAATATTATCTGATTTATTTTTCGTACCTTGAGGTCCCTCAATAAATGAAATAGGTTACAGCAAAGCCACAAATTTTAATTAAACAGACTGTCCCAAATAATGAAAATGTGTATACCTAGGTACTAACCAAATAAAGTGCAAATACTAAGTTGACTTTCAAGCTATTAGAGTAGGTAAATAAAACTTGAAAGAGGGAATATTATTGTTTAAATAATTACACGGGATGAAAAAATAGTAAGTACATGAGTAATTATTTTATTGTTATAGAGTTACTTTTAAATCAAAATAATTATAATATCAGCGTATTTTAATTGAACGATAATATATTGCACAATTAAATATATTGATTGAATCTTTAGAAAAAGAGTTATTACCTACTTAGGTAATTGATAGGGGATGAAAGAATGGAAGGAGATAATACAAATTGTGATAATACCTATATCCTGTTCCTATCATGTTTATTCTATGTTAAAAATTTAGTGTGTACCTACTGATTCTTTTCATTATTTTCAAAAATATCCATTGTGCTAAGCTTTGGGAACACCATTGATAATCTGAGTCTTGGGCATACTACAGGAATTATTGCAAGCTACCTACAAATATTATAGTATACCTATTAAAACACTGTAAAACGAAATTCAGTTATTAGGTAGGTAGTTAATACATTTTGCTTAGAGTTCCTATATCCTGTGAAACCAAATAAGAACTGATAAAGCATAACTTAGCGTAATAGTTTAAGGTTTCACTATATCTAAGCAGTAATCTTCACCTGTGGGAATACTATTATTGCTTACCTAGTTAACACCTTTTATATTATCGTTACATGACATCGTCGATCTGTAGATGCTAGTTTAAAATCACTCACAAATATTTGAATAAGAAATTATAGAAATCTATTCTTGCTAAGTTGTCACTTGTCATTTTTGTACTGAAATTCGTGATATCGCAGAAATCCCTTTTAGTTAGTAATTTAATGTATAAATGAATACATGATGTGATAACTGGCTGGCAACGAATTATAAATTACCGATATAGAGGGAGCACGGCAAGATACTGTATGACATTACCATTTAGTGTTAACCGTGGCAACTGATCAGTGGCAATCAACATTTATTGAATCTCTACAGTTAATAAGTGAGAACGTGATGCCGACATACTTTGTGGAAACGTTCAAGAAGAAATACGAAGCGATTTGGTAATTCTTTGTAAATACATTTTTTGTTTAAGACCACTGCACTGTCACCCCACATCGTTGTGATAAAATTTAAAAAAATCTAAATCAGAATGAAAAAAAAAAAAAAATAATATCCACATCAAGCCATCAGCACAATACCTTGCCTCAAGTTCTTAATTCTAAAACTTTTGCGTACCCCATACACTCAACACATGCAGTAAATGTTTTTAAAATGTAGAGGCCTTTATTTTTTGTTTCGTCAGGGCAAATATCTTACGGCATACCACGCGGGGTGGGGTATACCATAGCAAAAGTTACTTAATTTGAGCTAGCAAGTGGAGACCTTAAGTAGAGACTTACTTTAAGCTAGTAGCTTGGACTTGTGATCGAGAGATCGTGGATTCCAGGCTCGATACCCCACCAGTACACTACTGACATGGACTCACTCCTAAAATTTACAAACTAGCTTCATTAGAGGAGTTAAAAGGAATACTAGTAACTTTAGATATTTTTATAATTATAACTATGGATTTATAGAAAAACTCAACATACTGATTGCTTCAAAAAGAGAAACTTGATTTTTACAAAAACATTAAAAATATACAAAAATACTTCGTTCGGGACTTGAACCCGTGACCAGTCCCTTACAGAGGGAATACTCTCCCAACCACTGCGCTACCTGGATCTGGACCCTTCCTATATGTTCGAATTTTTCCGATGTATTCTACGGCTTATAGGGCGCCAGTGGATTTTTAGAACTATCAGCAATAGCCACAATATTTCGTGCATTATTTTTGGGCGGTATAAGAAAAGTGTTACCTACGTTATTAAATTTGTGTTCAAATGTATCAATTTTTAAAGTCTTCGCGGTTGCCTACCAAGCTGAGATTTCATAAGAATTATTTAGATGTATCATCTACCTAACAGGTGGATTAGATTATCTAATTTAAAAGGAAGAACCTGGATTTCTTCTTTCATTAATCACAGCAGAGCACGCAATGCTCTTTAATTATACTCAGTTAAATATAGCATGATCTCTGTGACATATGTCAAACTGTGATTTCTATTTTATAGAAAATCTGGTAGTTTTAAGCATAACCTATGTCGGGTCCTCAATAGAAATGGCACCGCTTTTTAATTTTGCTTACGGGAAACAGTACCTATTGCCTTTAGCTGAAGTTTTATCGATGATCAAGAGGCATATTTCTTCAATTTCTGCAAAAAGAAAAATGCCTTTTTTCCTTATATACTTAGTTATGTTAATGGTATATAGTAATGCTATGGAAATATATAGGGGATATATTTATTCCGTATTTTCAACAAAATCTAATCCATGAATGATGATAAGTTGACAAGCATGTAGGTATAGATTAATACGTTTATTTTAAACCTAATGCTGATAGAATACGTCTCGAAAGGTTTTAGAATTTTGCAAATGAGTACTAACAGTAGGTACATAATACTATACTTATTAAAATATCTATATTACCATTCATGCTGTAGAATATATTGTACTTGTTATTGTAGTCAATCCCTGAGATAAACGCAGGCGCAGGCGACGTCTCATGGCCGCCACGACGCATGCGCGACCCTCCCCCCTTCGTGTGATATGCCCCACCACCTACTGCTGGAATCGCATTTTGTTTACCAATTGCCTTACCGCGATTGACGAACCAGTCAGGGCAGTCGGTCCGTCAGTTAAGGCGACCTCAGTCGCTCTCGCGGTCGTTCATTATTCACAGTCGCGCGTCGCCTGCGACGCACGCGACAGTAGTCTCCGCGTCATGACCCTGTAACGTGATAGTATGAATAAAATCGAAATTTCAACGGAAGCCGCCGCGCCCAGCGTGGCGATCCACGTGGAGCAGCATGACGACCAAGACAGGGAGAATACAAAACTCCTCGATCTACAAGCTCAGGCGCCGATTATAACGCCCTCTGGGCAAATGCGCAAAGTGAAGAGCTTCAGCGATACACAGAAAATTCGTGATGTGACCTCAGCCTCCGGTGCAGCATCCGCGCGGTGTTTACGACCTTATGAACAAGTGACCCCTTATCCTGAGGGTTCCGACAGTGGGACCAACCATTATGCTGCTCCATCCGTCCGGTCTCTCGCCTCTATCGGAATGGGATGTACGGACGGACGCAAAATGGTTATAAGACGGGTACCAACATCGCCCACGGAATTGTTCCATCTCGTTCGTCCTCCTACGTGAGTACCACCGCGAATGATACATCCTTTGGGTTGCCATTATTCAATTGACTTCTATCAACCGTACGCTTCTCCCCATCATAGCTGCATGTCATTCTGTAACAATGCATGGTTAACAATTGGCAGTTTGTCTAGACCACCAACAACCGTTATCCGTACACACTGTATTGTATTAGCTTCTAACATATGGTTTATAACCTAACTTAATAATAATATACGCGATGTTAGTTATTGTGGAGTACATTTCATATTATTAAATGTGACTGTTAACTGATAACAATATAGTTTAGTGACTGATAAACTATAAACATAATTTGCTAATTAAATAGAATGTTTTCTTTAGGTCACATGTCGTAGTACGGTTAGTTGGTCAGACGGTATTATAAGTAAATAAAAGGTTTTTGTGCACAATGTAAAACAAGCACCAAATAAATTGACATATCAGTTGATAAGTAGAACAGACTAGCACCAAAGAATATCCCAGACATAGAAAATGAGCTCAATGTACGAAACTAGTTAAAAGTTTTTATCAATGTTTGCGTCGCTCTGTGACTAATTCATCACAAAAGATATCGTTGTCGTAGTGATTAATTTATAGATACTAGTAGGTACGCGTACGATAGTATTACTATGAAGTTATTCTTAACTACACCTGAATCATGAATTAAAATTCAATTGTTAAAATAACATAATGGATATTGAAAGTAAACTACCTATCTATAATCATACACAACACTCAACACAAAACAAGCTTACATGAATTTTATAAAATCTATGAACATTTTAAAACAATAAGTCCGGAAACTGTTCGCTGACTCATTTGAGAGATTTTTATTATGAGAGTTCTCTGAATACAATTTAAAAGAGCTCACATTTTCATGACATTGGAATACTTTGAAGTTTAAACTTGATAATTCTAAAAGGTGTGTCCAAACTTTATGCGAATTTAGATAGGAGCCGTAGTTATGTTGTACCTACCTACAGATAAGAAAAGGCCACAACATAAATGCTTCAGTACCTAGACCCATTCTAATTACATAATTACACAATTTTCTTTATGACGCTATCACAATATACCTATTATGTAAATCATTTACCATATTTATCTGCATGCTCCAAGTAATTTGCTGTTGATAAAATACTAATCTTTCTTTAGACAGTGAGTGACATTGAGTAGAAATAATCGAGGTTCAAAATCAGATATATTTATCGAGTCTAAATATAACAATATTTTAAAATAACATCAACTATGTTATCTACCGACTCTACTTTTTGTTCTATTTTTTTTTTTTTTTTTTTTTTATTCATGATAGGCTTACGTTTGACCTCAATCTCACCTGATGGTAAGTGACGATGTGGTCTACGATGAATCACGCTTGCCTAGAAGGAACCTATTCACTCGTGACTTGAAAACTCCCAGGTTATAGCTTTCCGGAAACACAGACTCAGGCAAGGAATTCCACTCCTTAGCTGTACGCACGATGAACGTCTCAGCAAAGCGCTTTGTGCGTATGAGTGGAATATCGACCATATAGCGGTGGCGTGACGCTGTTCGTCTAGTCGTTCGTTGATGGAAAGGACTTGGAGGTATCAGGTTGTGCAATTCCAGAGCGCACTCCCCGAAATGCATCCGATAGAACACCGAGAGACCTGCAACTTTGCGTCGATGGGCAAGGCTTTGAAGTCTTTTCTCGACTAGTGCATCGTTATTGATGAGCTTCTTGGCTCGTCTCTCGATCGTCTCCAGCGCGTCAAGTTGGTATTTAGCTGAGCCATCACACAGATATTAGTTAGATATGTTTACACTGGTTTACACACATCACCTGAATTACATCTTGTCTTCCTTATAGTAGCCGGTATTCCTATGATAACCGATATTCATAATATGGAAAATATACCTAATATTATACATACAATACATTTAATAACCAAAAATAAACAATCTTGATTTTATTTTATAAACATCAATTATCTCTAGGGTCCTATCAGACAGAGAGCGGTCACGCGGTCAAGCGTTCTGCGTTCGCGTTCTGCGTTCGAGCGTGCAATTGCTCACGAACCCCGCTGTTGAACGGTCGACGCGGTCCCACTAGTGTCACCATGATTTTTGACGATAGTTCTTCATCGGAAGACGAATTATTGATTTTTGGTCATTATCAGCGTCAAGACGGAAAAGAAAACACTGGGTGCGCCCAGTAAATAAGGATAGAGAACGAGATGGAGAATTTCATAGACTTTTTTCTAAATGGATTAATGATGAAGAAATTTTTTATAATTCTTTTCGGATGAGCATCGATTCCTTCAATGAACTGTATGACAAAATTAAACATGACTTAGTCAAACAAGATACTAACTGGAGGAAAGCCATTATTTCAGCAAAAGAAAGTCACGTACTAACATAATCAGCTTTTCGGTCTCCATCTTTCTTCCAATTTGGTCACCGAAACAGCAGTGAACGCGTGAACGCGTGCGTTCTACTTGATCGCTGCGGTAAGAATGCCTCCTGTGTGAATATATCTATATAACATAATATAACACAAAGAACGCAAAACTGACCGCTTGAACGCTTGACCGCGCGACCGCTCTCTGTCTGATAGAACCCTAAACTAGCTTTCACTGTGATACCGCTTTTGTGATTAGTAGGGCAGTAATAGTTATTTCACTTAAATTTAGAATATTTAGAATAGAATTTAATTGGATAGGTATAATAGTAAACGTGATATCAATATTGTTTGTTAGTAGTAAGCGTCTCAGAACATAATACTTTTTGAAGGCCATTCGAAATGAGAAACTAAAAACCAGTACCTACAGTTTGTGATAACATCTTGTGACCTAATTGCGTGAATTATTAACAATACAAAATCAAAACGTGTCAAAGAATAAAGTTCCAAAATATTTTTTTTGTATTTAATCATTTTGGCTTTCCAATTGAAAATTTATAAAACATTTAAAAGTCTACAAGTTTATTGACATAATTTCATATACAACTTGTATATGAAATTATGTCATGTATCATGGTTAATCACTACCCGCCATCGATTTTATTCTATAATACCCTGCCATATAAAAAAAAGAAGCCGTATAATAAATGTGAGACCATGAGACCATAATTATCTCAATGAGTTTTGAAGTAATTTTTAACTTTAAAACCATAAGACAAAATAAATAAGACATTATATTATTATGAATTTAAGAATAAAATGTGTTTCGAAATACATCATAAAAACTTCTATATAACATAATACTCGAATAAAAATATTACATTGAGTTTTATAGGGGTATTACCCGTAGTCCAATTGGTTGTATCTACTAAAAAGTTTTTTTCTCTGGACCAACTGATCGATTACTATGTTCCCTAAAGGGCAACTAAATCTAGGAATTGAAAGTATTTTTTACTACTACCTTAACCTTACGAAACTTAGCGACGACGTGATCAATTGATTACCTACTGGCGTCCTTTTAAAAAATAATGGGATTTCATAAATTAACCGGCTAGGTTCTTGCGTGTTGCTTATATTTCACTGTTTTTTTATAACTATTAGGTATTTAACATACTTCCCCACCCTATTGGTTAAAATATCTTCCATGAAAAGTATCTATCCTTGAAATTTTCTAAATCTATAACAATGTGTATTCAAAACATCATAATGATCGGTTTATTAGATAAATCATGGACACATAACAAACAAACAGAGAAACAATAAGCAAACTTTATTTTGTATTTATAAGATATACCTACTTACTGGGATAATTTATGCTAACAAATAATGAAATAAAAGTTTGCACTTTCAACATTAGAACTCTTGATTCGACGTTTCCCAAGTTGCTCTATGTTGAACAATCTTGATCTGGAGATATATTGTAGGTAATTTACATTTTTATTTATTTTCGTATTTGAATAGATACCTACTACAAAAATGCATTTTGTGTAAAGTTATAAGAAAACAAGTGACATGCAACATTGATCTGACAAAATAAGTTTACATAGGTACTGTTAAGGTGAATATTATTATGCTATAGAAGATAATAATAATGTTAACATAAACCTTCGTATTGCTCATTCATTATCTTTAGTTCATCATTCTCATTAATTTTATCTATGTTTGTTGTGTGTTTTGCTTCAATCAAACTGTCTTGTCTCCACTGTAACTCACATTACAAAAACCATTTACTATCACAATTGAGTGTTGAGTGTATATCGCCTGGAAGTATAGGTATTTCTAACATAGTTAATTTTTTTTATACTGTTTCATTTTTTCATTAATTAGCCCTAGCTAGCCCCTCTGTGAAAGATGCTAAATGCAAATCAACACATCATATAATCTGCGTATAAAAATGTGGTTATTTAAGCACCTACAATTAAAAAATGAAGCCACGTTATACTATTGACAATTTGCTGCAAATCTCTATAATATACTTATATAAATTTCTATATAATAAATTACATAACTTCATATAAATAAAAATGAATCGCTAAAGTCGTTGCTAAACACAAAACTTAAGAATAAATAATTGATTTCTTTTCGTTATGTTCTTTATTAACGGGCCTATATAAACCTTTATATGAAAGAAAATTTTATACATACACTACAATAAAACTGTAGAGATTAAACAGTCTGGCACCACAGTCGCCTGCAGAAGTAGGTAACTAATACATTCCAAGTTACCAATCACCACGGCTCTTAATATTTTCATAAAATAATAAACAAAGCATGAAATAACTTGGCCTTAATACTTGTATTAAAATGCCAAATAGGAGACTTCAATAATAATGTAAACAAAACCTGGCTATACGTAGCATAGCAATAGCAGCATTAGGTATAGTTAAGATGAAATTTCATGTGTATTTGAATAGGTTCCGGGATTGATCAGGTTCAGAACAAAAGTCTATTGTGAATCTGATGTTCTTCAATTTTAAATAAGCGTGTCTGTATATGTTCAGTAGGTTCCTTTATGCTTAAAAAGGCGCAGAATAATGAAATAACTGAACCCGATGCAATAGCTGTAATTTGCGAGGGGATAACTCGTAAAAGTTTATAAGATAGTTAGTATTTAGATAGTTAGTACTATGTAGGCCTCTCAAAATTTAACTAACTATCCAGTCTTTTACGGTAAATTAAGACTGCCCATAGAGTCCTTAACAAGGGTATCACAGTTCCAATGTTTGAAACCATTTATCATGGTATTTTTTACCATGCCACCCAAAAAAAAAATCCTATCAAGAGAAAGAGTTTCTCAAGTCTGAAAATGATTAAATTAAGACTTAGATATCTTGGTGTCAATTATTTTGAACACAATAAAATCTTGTGATTATATTTAGTACTCCAAAAAAATAATTTGTAACCTATGTGTGCAAGGATTTGAGAGTAACGCCTCTAATGTGGCCAGTGTTCAAGTACCGGTAACCGCTAACCGTCAGTTGAGCTAGGAGCTCATTGGCCTACCTTGGTAAAGTTGGTAGATGTACCACCTTTACTACTACTACATAAATAACAAACGCATTATGGGTTCCTACCTGGTGAAGGACAACATGGGAACCGCTAAGAAGAACCCAAATATTGATGGATAGAAGCTCTAGTACAGGCTTTTCTCACGGATTTGCGGGGTCAGATGACAATCGCTCCTAAAACAATTAATATTAACAAAGTATAGAAAGAAAAAGGTTGATACGATCGCCGGTTTCAAAGGGATAGACGTGGCGCTCAGACGAAAAAGAGGAAGTTAAAAAAATGAAAACTCTTTACGCAAAACGTGCCAAATTCGTTCGTTCATTTTTCTCACCTTTCAGTTTTTATTTATCTAAGTAGGGATGACCTCTCCTCTAGTACGTTGTACGAAGTCGCAGAAAATACAAAGGTCAGGTTACACCAACACCTCCAAAAAAATCACACTAGATTAGTCGAACAACCGAGAAATTTTCTATTAACTTCGCAATAATTTCTTTTATAGGCTGATAATAGCCGTTGCCGAGATTACGATTTGAAACGTAGTTCCTATCGTATAAATAAATTTAATCATCGATCACTAATGACATGTGCATTGTAGGCAGCCTTAAATGTGATTTACAAGATATTGCAAGTCACATGGAGCACTACCATATTGGTAACCTTACAGTAAAAGATGTCCTTCATTCAAATGTCAATGGTTGCAGCCGAAGCTTGTGTTTAGTAACCTGTGGTCCGTTCTTTTCCTTGTTATCTGGTTAACTTGAACCTGAAGATCTTAGTTATTAGACTAAATTAAAGTAGGAATTCAAGAAATTAATAATCATTGTACATAGTACTTAGAAGGAATTGATAGCATTAAATGAATAAGCATTATTTTTTTGATAAGCTTTATTATTTTATCAAGTTACATCATGCAAGAACTGAACTACAGATTACTACTGATGGTTATCGAATCTGAGATGTGATATCAATAAATTTTATATTCAGAAGCATTATCTAAGGTGACGTATCCAAATTAAAACCTAGACGTAATTTTCACTGAATTTACTATTAATGTTTCTATAGAACTTCCTAATACTTCCATAATAATAATATATATTATGATTCAAAGTTCTTTGAAGCAGTGAGCCTTATGTACTTGAGCTATTCTATTATTATCTTGTAGGTACTATTATCTATTCTATGGTGAACTAAAATAATATATAAATTCAGATAACAGCTAAAAATATCATGATCGTAGCTAATTGCATGGTAGATTGCCGCTAGTTATGTAAAATTTCAGTTTAAAAAATAATCATTCAATTTATAGATTAGAAGAATCAGTCAGAATCAGACTAGTTCACAAGAAATCCCCTCATGTAACTAAGAGGGTTTACACCTTAATCCATACACGCTGGCCTAATGCAGGTTGGTGGATCGGACATGTCCTTAGAATTTCTTCTAGGACATGTGGGTTTCCTCACGATGTTTTCCTTCACCTTCAGCAGATGGTAAATCATGTGATTAACATATAAATATAAATTCCACAAAGTGAAATTCACATTGGTGCTGTCCGGCCGGATTCGATACCTCTGAGTAGAGGCTTCGTCCTTATCCATTCAGCTACCATCGCATTTTAACAACGCAAAAATATAAAATTAAATTCTCGCTTTTTTCTAAAGTGGGGTCAACCTGGTTTTTTACCCGACTGCCGAAGAAAGGAGGGTAATGTTTTTAATACTTTGTCTTGAATTGATTGGCTGCTAAACCCAAAGAATTGTAATATAATAAATTACTAAATTACTTACTATCAGGCGAGGTGAAGTCATTTTGACGTGTCCTATATATAAAAAAGGGCTCAATTATATTATGTACCTACTAAGGTTAATCTAGTTGAATAAACTGTTGAACCTCCATAAAAAAGAAAACAAATATTTTAATCTCTTCATAACATTATTTATTGATTGGTATCGCGAGATACGAGATTTAATCATTTTAACGGGATCAATTATTCCAAAAGGTTCAAACTCAGGGTTTGAATGAAGCTAATAGATGCCTACACTAAACTGAATCAGTCCGATTTGTCATCATCAAGTTTTCTGGATTGCATCTCGAAAGTAAATTTCAAGACGAACCTACCTCGTACCCGTATTTAGCAAAATATAATGTAAAATTCTGGGCTATAGGATGCCCACTTAGACTTTTAGTCTGAGGATGCCCGTTTCTCCCTTTTTGTCAGAGCCATGAGATCTTGTTATTGACTCTACATATAGGTACTCGTAGGTACGGCAACGGCTTCCAGTTGATGAATATTCAAACTATTGTATCCACAAAAGTTTGATTCACATTCGTTGTGGTTTTAAAGATGAGACACGGAAACGCACTATTGAGAACTAGTTGCATTAATATCTCATATCTATGTATAAAGTTGGTGATGGATCGTTGCGTTCACAGCTCACAAACGCAATGATAAAGTGACAATCAGTCCTTTGTTTCTCAGACCTATCTGGTGACGTCACACTGGTAATGTTTGGTATTATTCATAAGCACCTAACATATTTTACCGTTTCGCTGTACGGTTTCCCATCCTCACTTGTTACGAGAATCAAGGTCAGAGTCACAACGCAACTGATGAGTTACGTAAACAATTTTAAATTATCATTAATATATCAGTTAGTTTTAGTATACTTTAATTTGGAATTAGAATTTGTAAAATATGAATAAGTCTTACATTGCTAGTATTGCTACGCTTGCTAACTTTTTCTTGTTAATTTTAATTAAAAAACGTCATTACTCATGACGGGAATTATTATTTCGTCCAACTGAACTACCTGAGACCCCATTTTATTTGCCGAAATTCTTATCTACATTCGTATCAGGTGATGATGAGTATGATAAAGTTGAAACCATTTAACGGCATTCTCAAGAATTTCGGAATACTTAATTCAAATATTAAAATATGTACTGAATTTCAGCTGAAATAATGTAGTAGGTGTAGCAGGTACCAGATGTAGCTAGTATAATATCGAAAATATATTTACAAATTGTAACGATTCATTGACCACAAACAGACTGATTTCATATATGGAATCAAATCCCATTGATTTACCTATTGATTGATTGATTAATATATTACTAGGAATTAAATCCCATTTTAAGTATTCTAAAATTTAAAATTACAAAATAAACTAGCTACCCCCTGCTAAACCAAATCAAATAGAACAATTAACAAGGTTAGTCCGGTTCCCACCCCATTACAATATTTGCACGTTCGAGACTGAAAGAAACTTGCCTCATGTTTGCCTACTTAAAGTAATTGCCAACTAATTTACTAAACTCAGTTATGATAGGCACATTGAGTCCGGTTAAGGTCGAATTTCTTGGGTTTTGTAAAGAGTTCTCTCTAACGCACAGCACATTGCCTACAGCTTTATATCTTTTTGGAGCAATTAAAACATTTAAACGAAGCCGTAATCTATCTATCTATATATATAAAAATGAATTCCTATATCCCTTGGTCACGGCATCGATCGACACGGACCGATTTCGGTAATTCTTTTTTTGTTGTTTTTGTTATTGTCAGGAGAAGGTTCTTATGAAAGAAAAAGTCAAGAAAGTTGCGCGAAATATTTGAAAATTTAAGAAAACTTAACGACCATATTAACTTTTCTAACTTTTCTAGGAGACGAACATAGGATATTTTTTATCTTGCCACGGGGACTAATCATGCCACGGGCGAAGCCGCGGGGCACAGCTAGTTCTAATTATAAAATATTTTATAAATAGACACGGTTTTAACTACTCTATAAAGATATCAAACATTCAGTTTTGTGTACAATAGACAGAACGCTCTACACGTGAGAAACAGGCCGATCTTAGCCGGGTTCCTGCTCTTTTTTTGTTTTGAGGGTAAACGTTCCAAACCAAAAACCGAGTGTCTTTAGCTTTCTATCAGGCGAGGTGAAGTTATGTTGACGTGTTCAAAAACAAAAAGCACCCCTATAGAGCTCCATCACTCTTTTACGCTCGAACCAGAAACTCTTATAAGATGTCATGGTAGAGTTGCAGTAGTGGTTAAGGTAGATAGATATCATTTTATTATAGATAGGTACTCAGAATGGGTTAGGTACTCTACCACTGCAGTGTTTTTTTATTTAAATTAAAATGCAAGGCGAAGGATAACACTACACTTTAATTTTATTATTCGCGACAGAATTATGATATATGTATATGATGATCTTGTCACGTGTAACTGACTTCAACTTCCACGAAACCGCTTTACGGTGAGAAATGTCACTCATATTTTAAAATATTCATACTGCGTTCTAGACTCAAAGCGGCAATCAAATATGCCTACATCCCGTCACACTGCTAAGAGTTTGCATGCATGACATGACACTACCTACGAAATGTAGGCACACTTGTAACTGTCACTATAAAAAAAAATAAGTTAGGTATTATCGTGCCAAGTCGGGCATTTTATGTTTTTAGGATATAGGACTGAAGGATTATAAAAAGATCCCTAATAATAATTTAAGCCTAAATTAGTGGTGGTTGGTCATGTTTAACATGTTTACGTATGGACAATTAAAAAAATTGCTAATACGACATGGTCATGAAAAAGGACTGCTGCGTACCTACCATAATACGTAGTGGGTCTCTGTTGCAAGGGCAAATCGGTTCTGCTACGGCCTTCACACCAGTCAGTCGTTTCATTGATCACTATATAAGTGATATTTATACTATTACTGTTATACCCACTTAAATTAAAATTTGTCATTTGTAATGACGTCAATATACAAATTATAAGGGATATTTTTCACTTCCTCGAACTTTCTCTACAGAACGCCTATGCTTTCGACAGATGTGATTAAAATATGACAGAGGACTACTTGAGTCAATCCTAAAATCCTAAGAAGCTTAATGTTTATAGGAGTTTCAGTTGTATGACCTTCACGCTAGAAGCCGATAACACTGCAACAGTGCTATGTGCTATCTCTTCACGCACACATATCTAGCATACGACATGGATACGACGATTGATCGTGCGCCCGCGCCACTCGGCCTTATCACTGCCTACTTGATAATGATTTTAAAATACGTTTGCCTTGTTCCTTGACAGCGAGGGATTATCCCTTCAAACATTTCATAATATCAATGATGTTTAACCCCTAATCAAATCAATTATAATCCTTAACCAGAGAACTTACTCGTACTAATAATAGTAAAATACCTATTACAGGTCTACCTATACCTAGTTATTAGTGCTGTTATGACTATAAGTTTCTTAAACAATACTGATCATTGCAGCAAAGTACGTACATTAAAATCAGTAAAAAGATAATGACGTACATTACCTAGGTCCATTTGACTAGGTATATTCATAAATTAACGTTTAAAATCAAATTCAATATCTATAGGTATAACTAGTTAATTTTAATAGACTTATTGAAAATAAGCTATACATATAAAACGCTTTGTTCTGAATGACTGACTGACTGAAGGATCAATGCACAGCTTAAACCGCGTTTCGCAGAGATTTGAAACTTGGAGGGTGTGTTTTTAACCCCCGACGGAAACCCGAACGGGGTGTTATAAGTTTGACGTGTGTGTGTGTATGTGTGTGTGTGTGTGTGTGTGTTTGTAAGTCTGTCTGTGGCATCGTAGCTCCCAAACGGATGAACCGATTTTAATTCTGTTTCTTTTGTTTGAAAGATGGGTTAGGGGAGAGTGTTCTTAGCTATGTTTTATAAAAATCGGTTTAGCCATTTCAAAGATATGGGGGGTGGAAGTGGTGATGAAAAATTGAATGTGTTCAAATATACTCGTGTTGGGTATCAAATGAAAGGTCATAACTTATACATTACGATACCGCAAGTTTTATGAAAATCGGTTTAGCCATTCGAAAGATATGAGGCGTGGAATGTATTTCTAATTCTGTAACCGCACTCCGCGCAATTCGCATTAGCTCTGAATAATTGTTGATAGACTATACGTATGTTGATATTAACTAATGAATTAGCTATTATACTTAAGTTACCCCTATAAAAAGCATGAAATAAAAAAATAAAATTAAAAATTTAAAAAACCCCCGACTCCCAAAAAACGAACAATAAAGAACCTGTAAAAAGTAAAAAATAACTATTATATTATGACCTATCTACCCTAAGTATTGAACCTTTATTATTATTATAGGTAGCTATATTATTCACGTATTTATATTTTTAACTAACAGTTTGTCTCGTCGGGGACCGCTCACCTGCTAATCATAACCTAATCGTACGTCTGTCTCGCAAGATCCTAACTGTAGATGTTTTGCGGTCCCCCCGACGAGACAAACTGTTAGTTAAAAATATGAATACGTAAATAATATAGCTACCTATAATAATAATAAAGGTTCAATACTTAGGGTAGATAGGTCATAATATAATAGTTATTTTTTACTTTTTACAGGTTCTTTATTGTTCGTTTTTTGGGTGTCGGGGGTTTTTTTGTGTGACATCTTTAGGCATCCGATAAGAAATAATTTTCCGAAATTCTACATCTAAAAAATGGGCGTAAAGTTTATATGGAACAACGCGATACTTCAAATTTTACATAAACACGTATTATATTGAAATTCATCCCCCGACGGGGTTGAAAAGGGGTAGAAAGTTATTTTGCAAGTGATTTCCTTCGAAGTACTATCAATACTCTTTAGTGCTTTTCATTTAAATTGTAGAGTAACAGTTGAGAGTGGATCGAGAGTCGAGTGGAGAGTCGTTTTATTAAAAAGTGGCGAAACCAACTTCCACGCGGGTGAAGCCGCGGAAGGCAGTTTGTTGCAGATAAAGCTTAAGGCTTTATCTTACTGTAGAAATTCTTCATACATAAACAAAAATATAATGTATTACAATATCTAGTATTATAAAATTTTAATCAAAGGATTCCGTGGCCAAAGCAACTTTAAAACGTGACTATTACGGTACAATACGGTGGGCCAGATTTTTTTAAGATTGAAAAGTACGGGGAATCCCTCTCACTATAATTACGTAATCATACATCTATCTGTGTTTCACATGGATTTATTTTAAGAATCGCAATAGCTACCCAAAATTGCAGAATTCTATGATATTTTACATAACGCTCTTTATATATTATAGGCCTAAAGAGAGCATAGTTTAACTAGCTTGTGTTTTGAACTCTGGAATACGGATAAACATACCTAGCTATACTCGTATATACTTTATTTTTGTGAATACATACATATACTTTATATAGAAACACCCAGACCAATTCAAATATATATATTAATTCATTCGAATATAATGCACTTAGTGGGAATCAAACCGCCGTTGTCGTTGCAGTCGAGTGCACTGCCGCTGCACCGCAGAGGCCGTCGAATACGTCTAACCTTGTAACTATAGCCCAGATACAGAAGGTGGGGCAGGCTTTTGATTAATTTTTTTTATTTTAAAGTAGTGTTTAAGTTCATTCAAAAACCACAGTAGTATTAATAATAAATTTTATTGCCATTAAGTACCTATAGACCTAATTTACAGCTACTTACTGTCAGTTGGGTTAAGTTAAACCAAATAGGTGTACCTAAGTTCCCTAAATGAAATAGTTATGCTTTAGGCATTATGTTCGGTCTGATCGCAGTCACCCATTCTATGTGTGGGTGTTTCTATGTATAATAAGCATGGACCTAGGAATAACTATGGACGGAGCCATGGGAACAAAAAAGTGACGCTGCATAGTCAGCCAACTTTCGTACACGTATACAGTCGCCACGCACACTCTCACATCATAGTCAGCCACTTCGCGGCAAACGTCGGCCAAATCGGTCGATCTGTCAGTTTAAGCGGGAAGAAAAAAAAATCAAATACAACATGTCTTGTGCAGTGAAATGGTGTAAAAACCGTAGTGACAGGAAGAAAATAAATCCAGGGATCACATTTCACAGGTCAATCAATATTTCAATCACTTAATGTTTATCTAATAATTATACATAAATGTTCATTCAATATTTCAAAACAAAATTCAATTGTTCGGTACAAAACCAGTGATCCCAACATAAAAGTGTGCAAATTTCCCCATATTTTGGGGAAATCTGTAAATTGTGTGACTTTATGATGAAATAGCATAAACTATTTATTAGTAGTGATAACCGTAGTGATTTAACTTCTTTTTATAAATACATGGGATTAGGAATCGCAAAAATACAAATTGTAACTAATATGAATTTTTTAACTTTTTTTGTTAATTAGGTACTTACCTAGTTTAATCGTGTGAATATTCCCCACGGTTACCATCCATGTAAGTTTTTTTTTATATAGGTAGGTATAATGAAAAAAATAATGTAAAAAATAACCAAAATATTATTTTCATTAATTTATGATAAAATAATATTTTTAATAATAATGCACGAATCACCTTTAATGATTGTTCATTTATATAATTTTAAAATTTACCAAATAATTCTCCCTATTCCTCAACTAAAATAATAAAAAATGGGGAAATTTAGGTAAAACCTCGCATCCCTACAATTTACTCACACAATGATTGATGCCCGCCATTTTTTGACACAGACTAGTTACTCTAGGCACTCCGTCCATACTTTTCCTAAGTCTATGATAATAAGTATGTGTTTAGAAAAAAAAAAGTATATAAGTATGTTTATCAGCATTCTAGAACCCATAACACAAGCTAGTTTAACTAAGCTTAGTTTGGGTCTAGAGAGCGTTGTGTAGAATGTCGTAGAATATTTATTTATTTATTTATTTATTTATTTATTTATGTAGGTACCTAGCTACCTAATCGAAACGGAACAGCTCGCAGAATATGCCACATCCTCATTACTTTTCTATATGTAGGTACATAATACATTATACTTAATATAGGTACACTATAGTCACACGTGTTGAGGGAGCTGCTGTATTTAGACAAGTATCTAACTACAATAAGCATTACATTTTTAATGTAATTACTACACATCAAAACAACACAATAATAAATCGTTTTCCTTCTTAACCCACTGTCGTATAAATCCTCACTGCGCAAGGTACCTACTGTGTCGCAAGGAATCTTAATTTGTAAACTATAGACATTAATACTACTAGACACTTACATTCTTGCATTTTGAAAGCCATAAGGGACTCTTCATTACCATTACCATGCAACACGGACCTTACAAACACAATACTTAAATAGTACTAAGTTTTAAATGTAGGTCAGTAATTCTATCTTAACAAGAGGTAGATGCGACCATGATACTTAAAACGGTCACTCAAAACTAGACTAATTACTTAATTAATCTACCTCAACGCAAGCACGAGCGCAACGCGAAATGCATTACCTACTCACTTTTGACATCGTGATTGTATGAAATAACATCTCACGAATATTGTCTACTTTTTTTTAATACTGGCCGTCGGTTTTCATGTTTTTTGACTATGTCTCCGGTTCTACTCAACCGATTATGATCAATCATTAGATTTTAAGTCTGACCAAGACCTTCAAACGAAAAAAACCGCACCAAAATCCGTTCAGTAGTTTTTGCGTTCATCGCAAACAAACAGACAAAAATTACAAAAATATTTTTTTAGTTCTGATAGAATAACACAAGTTTTTTTAGTCTTCGGCGAGATGACTACACCACCGTGGTGAGCCAATCTACCATCTGTATAATCCATATAAACCAACAGTCATTGACCTAATAATATCAATACGCAATCTTATCAAATTTAAACCCCACAATTATCTAATGGGTGCTTCAAATATCTATTACTAGGAAATGTTTATGCTACGTACATAAGCACTAAGCAGACGGTTTTGATGATGGTAAGTGACATTTTCATAGCACGCCATTCGTAATAATAGCTGTCCTCCTAGTCGATATCGGGAAGTGCCACAAACAGTAAGTAACAGCGTGAAGCAGAATATCAAATATTTACTGCTGGCTTTACCAGTCTTTCAAGTTTACCATTCTTAAATGCTGGACGATTTGTTTCTTTTTTCTATTTCTCCCAATTTCCCCTTTTTACTCTACCTTTGGATGAAGAGAATGGCAATGTAAAGAAACTTCTAGAAGAAAATTCTGGAGATCGCTTCAAAAATTCACCACGTAAGCGTCAAAAGTAGATGATTATTTTCAGATTTTGAAACTTAGTTTTTGGGTAAAATAATTTATATTTCTTAGATAAAATGCTATGTAACTAACTATTCAGTGTGCTCTATAGAAATATTAAAAAAATAGTAAAAATCTGAAAATAAATATCTACTTTAGCCGCTGACTGTACCTACGCGGACCGGTACGAAACTCATTCGCACTAGGAGCATTAATTTAGATTCTAGACTGTGCCTGTAATTCTATCGGAAGCTTATTGTTATTCGGTAGAGGGCGTACAGATATCTGCGTCATAGTTTGAAGTACTAGGTAAGACTGGCGCCCTCGCCTCATAACTCTGTCCTATATCGTCAATTTAATTTCTTTCATCTTCTCTACGTATGTAAAGCGTTCATAGACACGTAAAGGTGTAAAATTGCTGAAATTATGATAGACTGAAGTAGGCACATATTAGCATATCTACCTACTTTTTTTTACCCAACTGCGCAAGCGAGGGTCTTTGATGCGTATGTACAGATTTCGATGAATAAGGTCTCAAATGAAAAATATTCATCTCCCGAGTGCCATAGGGTAGGTACTAAAATGTGAACAAAAACCATGAGTTGGATTTTTGGCGCTAAAACGTACAAACCTTTGTTGTGGGGTATATATACAGTAAAGTGGCCGAAACCTTTGTAACAACTGAAAAATATAAAATCGTGGGAATTTCCGCACGAAAAAAAATATTCTTGTCATTTTTTTGCCATTTTGATAGGTTTTTTTATGCTTGTATTGTATATCTCGACATTAAAAGAGTGAGGTCTTCTGGCATAGTTATTTTTGTACTTAAAAGAAGTCCTCAGCAAATGTTTTTATTAAAGTTTTGCTGTAGGTTTAACCGTTGACTGTACTTACATATAAAGCTAAATAACGTTATTAGCGAGAATAAATGAATATCAGTAATATTAGTAGATGTTAAAGTTTATCATTTCTTTACCCAGTCTTGGAGTGAAATTTTAAAGTCAAACATGCGTTATTAGTCGACTACAATAAAGTTGCCTCTCAAATTATAAGCCTGCACATATTCTTAGATATCAAAAGTAGGTAAAGCCTTTGAGCTGTCTGACGTCACGTTAATCTGCCGTCATTGTAGATCGTTCATCATTAATCCAAACAACTCTGTTTAACAACGTACCGTATACCTCACCATGTTTACTATACAATTCAATCCTTAAATAACTGTTGGCAAATTCCGAAATAATTAAAAGTAAGTGATAAAAACATAAAGCATTATAGCTGGCCATATTTTACTGCTATTATCTGCTTCTATTTAATTTTATGTTCGCAAACATGTCATTTCATTTCAGAGTCAACACATTGCTTTATATATATAAATTATCAACGACACATTAAATCTCTTTAGTAAGCCTACAATTTATTCTCGCTTGCAAATATTTGTATTTTTTGCTTCGTATCTATCGCCTCTTGGGGTAGCAATAAAAATGGCTTGTTGGTAGGAGAGCTATTCTTTTCTTCGAACAAATTATCGATCCGAAGATAAAATATCTACTTTAAGTAAATTCAAGCTGCAGTCTTCCTCTCTTCTTGTTTTTTTTTCTATTTAGGTAGGTACACCAAGATCAACAGCAGTGACCCATAAACAAATAGAGTAAAGGCTCTTAGGCAGTCCCAGCAAACGACAAACTATTTATGAAACCACAATCAAACTAATCAAAATAGTCAAGTTAAGTTGCTAAGTGGTTACGTGGACTGAGATATATTATAATCTACAGTTCGTTTGAAAGCTATATTTATTGGACCCACGCCTATGTAGAGGCTACGCACCTATTACTGTCTATTGAGCACATTACCTAATAGCGCGCTGAGAAGTGAGAATTTTTCATATTCAATCAATAAAATTTTGGTCACACATAAAACATAATCTCATTACATGTTAACCACTACCTACTGTACTCAATATTAATTTGGTAACTCGGAATGAGACTTCCAATATCAGCCTATAAAGCTCTACACAAAGCACTATTTAACAAAGAACTCATAGTTTAAAACTTTCACAGAGTAGTTAAAACCATTTTTGTTCATAAAATATTTAAAATGTAGCTTTAATTTCAACTACTCTATATGAAATCGTAGATTACGTTGTACGATAGAGAGAACGCTCTACAAAACAGGCAAAGGCAAGCCGATCTAAACCGGACTCTAACTCTTCTTCCTGTAGGTACTGAACTTAAACTGCATTTATATTGATACTTGTTTAAATAATGCGTACCTATATAGACATCGCTCACGGACACGAATCTCGGAATACACGGTAACTGTACCTACGGAATCTAGTACCACTCTTTTATGGATGTTTAAATTATTAGACTTGTAATGAATCGAATTAGACATAAGGGCGGCTCACACTTTTGACGTGAATCACTTCTCTACCTAAGTATAATTATTTCTGTGCTTCTATCCAAAATGCCAGATCAAAAACCATACTTCCTTATTACCCACCTAAAGAGAACTATGAAAAATTCAACTGTTCTTTCATCTACTTACACTATAATGGAAGCTTTTTGTTGTCTAGGCCCCCAGATGAAGACACAGCCTCCCATGACAGCGACTGTGAAGAAGAAGAAGAGGACACGACTGCCCACCTAAAGCCCCGAAGGCCCTTCTGGGCCAACAAAATACAATTTGTGTTGGCGTGTGTTGGTTACTCCGTCGGTCTCGGGAATGTGTGGCGGTTCCCCTATCTATGTTATAAAAGCGGTGGAGGTAAGAATTCCACTATATTTATACTCGTAAATGTGTAAGGTACTATGCTCTAGAAGGCTACCATGAAACGTACAACATACATTCCGCCCGCGCGAAACACGAACGAAAGATGTTGCATTAGATCTTTCTACTGTGGCTTTCCCAAGCGACTACAATAATGGAGTTCATCAATAATGGTATTGATAGGTTTTTACAGGTCCGGCAGCGCGAGTGTGAATGTGTATAATTTAATCTAGGTCGAAGGAAGTGGCATGTGTCGTCTACGGGCCCGATTGAGGGACAAATGCGTTTCATATTACTAATTGCCCAGAATTTTGATCTGCAATTTCAGATTAGATTTCATGATAGGCCTACTAATCTTGATACCTGTGCCAGTAACCTAACTATCCTAATCTAATTACTCTTTATGGTTCATTTATAGAGGTCTAGTTTGAAAGTTGTAGAAAGTTGTGAAACAATGTCTATATCGATAATTCCTAATTCCAGCTAATGTGCACTATAAAGGTTGCATATACGTAACACTATTACGTATATGCGAAACTAGTTAAATTCGCTTTTTTTAATAACAAATAATTTATGCAGTACTAAGCCCGAATTTATGATACTTTAGAAGACTTCTTAATCTTAATAATTCATTGTCTTCATGGGTTGAAAACAATGGATTCAATCGGTTCAATTTTGTAACAAGTTATGTCTCAGTTTATCCACGCATAAATAAATCAAATACTTACAAGCGAACTAATTTTCAATAGGTAATTTCATTTCCAATCTAGGTACCTACCTACTAAATCAATAGTAACACGCCCGTTATTTTATGAATCTTACTTTTTTATCGCACACTTCAATGGCCTTTTTCTCATCTTTTGTAACCGTTTGCCTCCACTTAATTAAATCAACATTGAGTAAGTAACTTAACATCTGTTTGCTGAGAGCAGTAAATAGTATACCTCTGAAGCCAATAACCGATACTCGTATTGAACAACGAAATATTGATATTTCTGCCACATTATGAAACTTAGATCTAAGCCATTCAGATGTATTCAGCCGATTTTACGTCCGAATAAAAGTTACCGACTTTCGTGTTTTCAACACGCGATGGTGACAAAAGTTTCTGTTGTTGGCGTTTCGGTGTAAACAACAAACAAAAGTTGACGATTTTATGAGGAGTGGCAAACAGTTGGAAACACTGAATCTGTTAACAATTTCGGTGGAGATGCGCCTTTAAAATGCTAAGATTCAGTTTGGTAATTGGGTGAGGTAAACCGTAAACGAAAAGTCACAATAGTAACTCATTATTCCCATTGCATCCAAAGCTTTCAGCTCGGAGCCTGGGATCCTCTTATTGAACTTTTCTACTCCACCTCCTGTCTGACCGTCCTTCCCGATGCCAAACCAGCGCTTCTTAGGCCTTGCCCTCTTTTTGGGAGCCGGCGGAATCGGAAGCTACTAACAGATTGTACGAATGAGAAGGTATTCGTATTACTACCACCGATTACCTGTATTACCAACTACAAACTACGGTATAAACTTTTGTGGATTGGGTCATAACTTATTTTTTACGAGTTTGAACATTATTTTGTTTGTGTGTTTATATAGGTAGATAATAACCTAGCACGAACGTTGCCCTTCAACAAATAAATTCATAATAATCACCGCAAAACGAACGTACAAAGAAGTAAACGAAATTATCATAAATAATAATTATTATCACAACGAAGTAACAATTTATTATAGGTATACTGTATTTCACTTCATTATTAAAATATACCTATACGTCTTATTCAGGACCAAATAAGAAGGAAACAACGATTAATTAAATCGGACAATCGTTCTTAACCATAGATTCCTCTCAGAGTTGAGAGGTCAAAAAAAGTCAAAAGCTGACATATGAATAAAAAAAATAAGCAAACGGCTCCATAGTGCAAAGCTTAAACGTTACTGGGCAATCGCTATGATGATGATAAATCTATATTAGGTAGGACTATTTAGGTACTAACGCGCTTGTTTGGATGGATGGACGGTTACTCAATCATGCCAGAATTGCAGCTTGCAAGACTGAGGCATATCACCCTCATACGGTGCAAACAATGCCGTCAAGAAACAAGCGTCGGTTCCTCGTTGCCGCATCATAAAGAATTGGAATTCTTTACCAACGCACGTGTTTCCTTCCTCTCTCAGTCCTGGGCCCTTAAAGCGGGGTGTGAAAAAGCATTTGATGACGGCGTCAAGCTGAAGGCCACCATTATAACATTACCGGTGTATGTAATGGTGATACCCCTTTTTGAGACTTTACCTTTAGCTTACCATCAGGCGAGTTGATATGTCGAATAAAAAAATCTGTGGTATGAAAGAATTTATTAACTTATTATTTAATATGCCGAGCACATTCCCGAGCTACTAGTTACGCTAATAACGCGTCAACTGCGCTGCTGTAAATTAACTCATTAAGGCGACAATAACTCGATCGTGTTCGTCGTGACATTGCATTAACTCTGTACAAATTGTCGAGAACTTCACACATAGTAAAAATTACTTATACACGAAATATGGGCAGAATGGAGATGACCTTGAGGACATCAATTATATAATTATCACAACATATATTTTTTATATAAATACTTTGGCAGTGTTGAAAAACCGTACCATTATGTCCTAAACATCGAATAGTCACGACATCGCGCGATCGCGAATGAAAAATGAATGAGGTTCCTATTTAGTAATTTCGTGGCTCGCATCGGAAAGAAAAAGTCCCATACGTTTTAATAAAACTTATTCTAATAAATATTATCCTATCAATCCTATTACCATTACCATTTTGTACAATTGTTTATTCCGCTTCCGCCTCCGCAACTGTAGGAAAAGCAAACTTTCCTTTGGGCAAACTATCGTTGGTCTTCATAAAAGTGAAAATTTGCATTGAAATCCGTTAACTGGTAGACTGAGGTTTGTTAACACGTACCTCGACGCTCTTATAGCAATTAAAATACGAAACACTTCAACTCAGGGAGAGAGATAGGTGCTATGCACCGTGTATTTGTCTTCCTGAGATGAACTATAAGAGCAGTGTCGTAGTAAGGCTTTAGGACTCGGGTAGAAGAGTAAGAGTTCAACCAAGATCGGAGAGATTTTTTTATCGCTAATAAACTTGTGGTTCACTACTATCTTTACTACTGGTAAGTGTTGATGTTGTAAATGATGCAATAATTTTGCCGTTATATTATTGCACACAAAATTTACCTAGTAGAAAAGAAGTTGAAGAATAAAAATTCACCCCATTTCACTCCAATACTTCAAATATAGTTATTGTTTTCGCTATTTCCTTAAATTTTCTACAGGTAATATAATATGCTGTTATTCATTTATTCCTCCCAAATAAAACAAATACAATGATCCGTGACGAGTAGGTACCTATGTAAATTTTGTAAATGTTTGAAATTATAAGTATCTAAATAATACCTCCTGTTCTTCTTTTTAATACATAAATATAATCAATACTACGCTACGTATTTCAAAGTGCTAAGTTGTTTTGGTAGTATTGACCTTTTGGTAGCATTGACACAAAACACTGCCCGCGCGTGCACCGGTTTGCAGCCTCGACTGGCAGCCTCTTTCTTAAATTTAGTAAAGTTATGATAAAATATCCCTGGAACAATCAATATTCGCAAAGATAATATTCATTAAGTAAGTCTTAATATTGACGTGAAAAACATAGAGGTAGTCAGAGTTCAACAGGATTAAATTTTTGTAAGACGAGTATATACCTATTTGAAACGTTAAATATGTTGATTTAAAAGACTTATCAGTATGAAACAGCAGAAGTCCATAGGCCACAGTAATCGCTTGCCATCAAGTGGGCCATGTGCTTGTCTGCTACCTAAGTGATAGGTATAAAATAAAACCAAATGAAATGTTTTGTTCACCGTGCGATGATTGAATAAACTAAGCTCTGATACAAACTAGTGACTACCTTTTACCCCTCTGTCTTTCTTTGATAATGAAGCGTCCAACAGCCCTGCAAGTAATTTAAGTATGATCTATTAAGCAACCGACAATACGGCTTCCGTCACAATTTTTCAACCGGTGCACGGTGACCTCTTTGCGTAGTAAATCATTGAGAGTCAAGATGAGACACTGGCAATCAAAGCATTATTTAGGTTGGGGAGTATAGAAATTGCAATGATTACAGACGGCTCTGGGCTCAAGGGATCAAGCAAATTTGTTGCGAACTTTTTGATTCGATGGTGCATTTTTAAAATGTGGATGTTAGCTATTCTGGCTTCTTGGATTTATATTTGATTCGAGAGACGTTCACATCTCATCTATTAAATATAAACAAAAACCACTGAAATTAAAACAATAAATTATTGGCACTAGTAGACAGTATAATAGATTAATGTTGCTCTGACTATCGAGTCAAATCATCTAATAAGGAACTGGTTCGGTTTTGCAACCAATAAATGGGTCATAAAAAGATAAGTTTACAATTACCTACTAGATATAAAGTTAATTAATAGTACCTAGTTGATGGTCTTATTTGATAGATGAAGGAAGTGACGATGACGTTCAATCTAGTCATCGAATTAGTAACAGATGCTGCAAATTTGTTCCACCTATACTATCTCTTGACCTAATAGTTTACAAGCTCAGCCAAAGTTAAAAATAGTTTATTCTTTACATTATAGATCATAGGTATTCAAAAAACTTACAGTACGTCAAAAAATAATCAGATTAACTTATATTTAGGTGCTAAACTATAAATTAGATCTTTATAAAATCATAAATAGAATAGCTATTTGTTAACAAACAATATAAAACAATAATCACCATATCTATATAAAATACAACGACATTATCTAAAGCTGGAATTAGCGGTAAAGGTTAAATATATTATGTACACAGTACACATGAGCGCCAATGCGTGTCCATATGTTTATGTCGCTGCGTGTTAAGAGATGCTAGTTGACACCGAGGCAACAACACGATCCAATAAGTATACAATACAGTGTGAATTACAAATGATGCCTATAGTAAACTGTACCTGACAACGCACAGACGTATTTACACGATATCAAATGATTTATTACAAGATATATTATGTAGAGAAATGACTTCTGATATGTTTTTGATGACATCAAATTGTATAGGATGGAGATGCACTTTGTTATTACCTATTTGAAATATAACAAGAAGATTAAGAAATATTATATTTTTCTGTCTTTCCAAAATGAAGTGGTCATCTATTTTTCCAAACGACTAAAATCATACAAATTAAATAAAATAGTAAGAAAAGAACCAATATGTAAAGAACAACTATCTGTGTATAACTATGGTTTCAATGTTTAATAGCTTTAATACCACTGACAAAATTTTCATACAATTTGGCATGCCTAGCAGCTGCACCCTCGCGTTAGTTGAGAGTGAGGAGACATTAGTCTACGTGATTATTTACTTTACCATATGACAATGGGTGTTTCGTAGTAGGAACCCTTGCGAGCCCTACTGCTAACTGGGACACCTGTCGATCAACGGACTAGGCTCTGGCGTATGCATTACTCTAGGGCTTGGGAAGTCTTTTGGCAGTCATTTCCAAAAACAATGGATTAGCGGTACTTGACACCTCAAGAGTCGCCATACTGGTACTAATTACCTAATAATTTGTGTTATCGTCTTCCATATGAAGGTATATAGGGTCAATATTGCAAACAAGACCAAACTACGAAACCAATGTGGAAGTGAAACCGTTATTGATGAATCGTAATAGAAAAATCAATGACTAGGTATTAGTAACTATAGGTAGTAAACTTTGTATCCCTCTAGTTTAAATATTGCAAACCGACACCACGGGAAACTGCTCGACGCGCATAATGTAAATACTGTCTGTGCTCATTAGAAAATATTACAATTGATCTTATCTACCGTCCTATACTTACCATTATAAAATCGTTTTTATCGGTGTCGTATAATAAAATTTTTTTTTTAACAATACTCGTAACTAGACATCAAAAAGTGGCCATCGGAGCCCTAAAACCACGATTGTAGAAATGTGATAATAAAATATTCCATATGCTATTATGAAATAGTGTACTTTTAAAAGTTCATCCAACTTGACGGACCAGAAATAATGATGTTACCGAAAAGTATAGCAACGATATCCATGGCAAAGAATGAAAGTGTGTGGAATTCCGCCGCCTCGGTTTGTGATATACTTAACTTACCCGAAAGAGGGAAAAAGATATGAATACTCTCCTGTACCGTAGAAGATAATACTAGACTACTCACTAGAACTATCTCAAGTCTTGCAGAAAGACTCGAAACGATGATGTGACGTTTTTCGTCTGCGCCTCTAGGAATTGGATGATTGATATAGTCAACGTTTGGCACGATTCCTGGCAGTTTTCGTAGAATATTGTAGACTTCACTCGGTTCTCACAATACTGTTTGATAAAACAAGTAAAAAAATATGATCATATTCAAATTACGTAATTTAAGTAATTTGTGTAGGTATCATGCACTGTACATATAGGTATATGATAGAGATATGCGAAATAAAAGTATTAGTCACCAAATATTCTTTTTAACTTTATTGTAGGTACTGTTTTCCTTTTAATATTTGCCGACATTTCTTAGAAATTTAAAATGTCTTATTCCTTCAGTCATTCTATAGGTAGGTACTTATTTATAGCTGCACTTATGTTTGCTTGTCGCCAAACATAAAACAACACATCTTTTACTACCTAGGTACGTACTATGTTCGTCTATGTAATTTAATGAGCAAATGACTACACTAATTGCACCAGTTCCTGTGGGGTCAATTCATTGGTATCAAGGATACAATTGGCTCAATAATGATCACAAGCGATCTGCCAAATGTAACCAGATACTTAGGATTTTTTGTGCTCAAATTTAAACTATATATTTGGAAAAAGTTCTAGATATTTTCACATGCTACCAATAATTTCCCGGGAGACCTGATCATATTAATAATTGGTGTTATACAGTATAAGTATAACACGTAAGCTGTGGTTATACAATAGATAATGAAGAGAGCCCTGAAACCAAAAGTTAGTGAACGACAATGAAACCTTAATTCGTATAAGTACAGGTGAAATCTATTAAAGTATATTAATTGTGTTATTAATTGTTTCAGGTGCCTTCTTAATACCTTATTTCATAATACTCCTAGTATGCGGTGTGCCAATGCTTTTCATGGAGTTGGCTGTGGGTCAATATACTGCTCACGGTCCGATTGGTGCGCTGTCACAAATATGCCCCCTTTTTAAAGGTGAGTTTGTTCAGAAGATAATAAATTGTCGACATTCACTGAATTTTGTTGAGAGAATATTCCTGCAAAACTCGGGTAAGCTATTTCGTTAGTTATGCCTATACAAAAAACGAAATGGAAAATTTCTTTCTCATTTTTTTAATTGGATTAGGTATATAGAAATATTTCAGTAGGTACATATTCAAGTCAAATCAGAACAAGTTTATTTCCCATAAACACGGGTACCTATAAGGTGTGGTGTAGATTTGTACAGAAAGTATAGGCACATGAGTAAAGATAAAACCATAGCTATTCATGTGGTATAGGTAGGGTAGGTACATATTCAATGTTTCATGTCCAATTTTGTTTGCAAACGAATCATTGCTTATCTAAATAGTATCACAAACATAAATTATAACATGATTCATACTAACTGATTGTAATAAAACCTAAGCATAAAGTACTGTGTTCTTTCTTTATATTTTCTGTTTCCGAGCCAGGTAATCTATTATTAAATAACACAAATATCTCTATGTACTTAAGTCAGATTAAAGTTATAAATTATTCTCATGCCACTAATCTTGACAACTTGGTTTTATTTTATTTCGTTAATGTAGTTTATCCAGTCTAAGAAATCTAAGTAGTTACAACTCTAGATTTTAAAATTACATTTATAGAATACTAACTGTTAACCGTGGCTTCGCCCACATGGATGTCGGTTATGGCAACCAAACATGCCTATATGCTTTCTCATTCATTAGGTACTGTAAAAGAAATCATCAAATACAAAAAAATAAATAAAATTGAAGTGTCTGTTTTTGATATTAAAATAACAGGTTTTAAATCATCATCAATGCAATATGAGTGTAGGTATATACAACACCTATAATAAATAAGTAATTTTCAAAAGATTTGTATGTCTCTCTGTCTTTCTATATGTGTAATAGAGGTCACACCTCTGGACCGACTGGGCCGATCTGGACAGGACTTTCGCTTGCAGATAGGTAATTGGATAAAGGCGCAACATAGACTAATTTTGAAAAAGAGTTAGGATTTTGCGAACCTCAAAGATCTAAATCTGCGAGGGCGAAGTTGCGAGCATAGGTAGTAGAACATATAACTTTAAATAAAAATCCAAATGATTTTTAACCCCCGACGGAAACCCGAACGGGGTGTTATAAGTTTGACGTGTGTGTGTGTATGTGTGTGTGTGTGTGTGTGTTTGTAAGTCTGTCTGTGGCATCATAGCTCCCAAAGACGAGACAAACTGTTAGTTAAAAATATAAATACGTGAATAATATAGCTACCTATAATATCTAATAATAAAGGTTCAAAACTTAAGGTAGATAGGTCATAATATAATAGTTATTTTTTACTTTTTACAGGTTCTTTATTGTTCGTTTTTTGGGAGTCGGGGGTTTTTTAATTTTTTTGTTGATATTATGTTTATATTATATTTGTTTACAGGTGCTGGTTTAGCAAGTGTAGTGATCTCATTTTTAATGTCCACCTACTATGCGGTAATTATAGCGTGGGCAATATACTATTTCTTCACATCGTTCAAGACGGAAGTTCCATGGGCAAGCTGCTCCAACCGCTGGAACACGCCACAGTGTTGGGTTCCGTACCACAACCACACAAAACCGAACGGTTCTCAAACACCCACCGAACAATTCTTTGAGTAAGTTAAGTATGCGGTATTATATTAATTCAATTAATTTAAGTAGTACCTACATAAATAAATTATTGTGCTCAAGTGCGTTTACTTATATACCTACGCATTGCACTTTTTAAGCAAGGATGTTGAAATTTTGCATGATACTGCGAATGCTAATTTATTAGGAGTTGGTATGTATACGCGAAATATTCCCCTATTTGAAAGATTCTTTCACCATTTCAAAGGTACATTATTGCTATTTCTCTTTAAACCAAGTGGTCAGTCAATCTGACTATCTCATTTTTGCTGAAGTATCTATTATACTTAATATTTTAAAGAGGATTTGATTGTTTTTTTGCTTGTATTGGATAGGCTCTGAAACTACTGATTTCAAAATTATTTCACTAATAGAATGCTACATTATCATTGGGTAAAATAGGCGACTTATTTAGTTCAGATTAATCATAAGGAAGTAGGTACGTGTACAAGCTCCAGCCACATTGAGGCAGCTTTTACATGGTATTTGCGGTGTACATGAATCTGAAACTTGACCACAAGATAGCTGATACGCTGGGCTATCGAGTTTTGTTAATTCGTAACTTACATTACTTAGACCAGCCTATTCCTGATATCGTTTACGCAAACTACAAAATCTATTTATGAGGTAATAGCTAGTTTACATTTTATTCCCAGTGGTACTTTATACTCGACTTCCTGCCGTAAATTTCAGTCAAATCTATACAGTCGTTTTGCCGTGAATAACGAAAAATCTTTTTTTTAAATATTCTAGCATATAATACACAGCGCTATCTAGACCCTAACTAAACAAAGCTTATCACATGGGCCCTAAGACTTACTTACTTTTTGGTGAATAGGAATTAGTATCCTTACCTAATAATATAAGATAGATACTCGTAACTCGTTAAATTTCACGTGAAACAGATTGGTACTTCCTATTTCTTTATCTTTCCGTCATAAAATACGATAATACATATTTTACTTACGCGTATTCGTTTAGTTCTGGTTATGAGTAATAGTGTCCGAATACATCGATACACAAAAATAAATAACACAAAAAATAAGCTAAAAATAATGAATGCGAATGGCTCTACAAATCACAGTAGAGCAAGAAAATTTACAATAAAACATGATGCAATTTAAGTTCGTTATGGACCAAGAGCCCATGACTGCCAGACATTCGTAATTTTATAAAAGCTGATAGTTCTTCTATGTGTGTCCCTAGTACAGGTAAGAATGATTCCCACCCATGAAGCTAAGGCCGCGGTGGCTTTGGCAGATAACGGGTGACAAAGGTGTGTAAAATTCCATCTCAAATTCGTCATAGTATAAAACTTAATTTTTTTATATTTTGATTCATATTAATATCAAAACTCGCGTTGCTCATTGCCAGACAGTTAGTATGGTTCCAACCCTCTGCCAGACACCCCTAAACTTTTATAATTTATGATTATACTTACGTTATATTATAACGTCTAAATTTTATATATAATTTTTTGGGGGCCTATTAAACTATGTTTACATAGTAGCCGGACAGTTTCGAAGGTTCTATCATCTTGCCAGACGCATTCAAAGTGAGCAGTAGTCGGGAGAGCAAGGAGCGTATGAGTAACTATAGTCGAATTTTTAATTAAACGATATCAATTGACTGTACCTAGCTAATGTCACTTCGTCAAACAATGTTGCTATATTCAGTAATAGTGATGCAACTGATGCATTCAGTTCCCGTTCGACCTTATGAAATGAATGATGAGGGATCGTTAATCTTTTCTTACTATACTTTTCTTACTTAAAAAGAACTGCTACTACTACTTTACAATACCTACGTATAATTACTGTCTTCTATTATACTTATAATAAATCTGTAGAAGTGAAAATTCTGTACATTGAAAATATCAAAAAAAATAATAGCAGGTGGTGTTACTAGACCGACACCGACCCAAATATGTGATTAAAAAAAAATTGTCTGTCTGTCTGTCTGTTTGTTCAGGCATCACGCAAAAACTACCGGTTCGATTACGATAAAACTTGGTATAATTATTCTTCAATATCCTGGGCAGCACACTGGATACTTTTTATTTCAGAAAAGTACATACAATAAAAGACAAATTTAATTTTGCGGTTCAATTCCTAGATTCAATTACTGTACCAACCGCAAATAATAAGTTTGTCATAGGTTACGTCATCCGCAGTAGTGTTCAAGATTAGTGGATAGTGGTGTTATTAGTTTTAGGGATTTTGAGTTTTTTTTTGTATTTATGAACATTATTACATTTTGAGTTTAGATTAGTTATCATCAGGAATAGGTTTATGGAAGTGGGAGTGGGAGTGTGCGTGGGAGTGGGAGTGGGCGTGGGAGTGGGAGTGGAAGTGGGAGTGGGAGTGGGAGTAGTAAAGTATATAGTAAGAAAAGATTAACGATCCCTCATCATTCATTTCATAAGGTCGAACGGGAACTGAATGCATCAGTTGCATCACTATTACTGAATATAGCAACATTGTTTGACAAAGTGACATTAGCTAGGTACAGTCAATTGATATCGTTTAATTAAAAATTCGACTATAGTTACTCATACGCTCCTTGCTCTCCCGACTACTGCTCACTTTGAATGCGTCTGGCAAGATGATAGAACCTTCGAAACTGTCCGGCTACTATGTAAACATAGTTTAATAGGCCCCCAAAAAATTATATATAAAATTTAGATGTTATAATATAACGTATGTATAATTATAAATTATAAAAGTTTAGGGGTGTCTGGCAGAGGGTTGGAACCATACTAACTGTCTGGCAATGAGCAACGCGAGTTTTGATATTAATATGAATCAAAATATAAAAAAATTAAGTTTTATACTATGACGAATTTGAGATGGAATTTTACACACTTTTGTCACCCGTTATCTGCCAAAGCCACCGCGGCCTTAGCTTCATTGGTGGGGATCATTCTTACCTGTACTAGGGACACACATAGAAGAACTATCAGCTTTTATAAAATTACGAATGTCTGGCAGTCATGGGCTCTTGCTCTATTATATTGTGTTCTAAACTTAATGTTATGTAGAACTCCAATAACATACGAACAGTGAAATAACGATGACTCAACAAGGGATTTAAAATTTCACCAAAACTCTCTAAATATGAGTTTAGACTGGTTTAGACAGTTGCCAAATTAATTTAAGTGACTATCGCGATTTTCTGGAATAGAAAAAAAAGGCGTATAGGTAGTTTATTGCTTTCCTCGTGTCAAATTACCTACCTACAGCACGAAAACCTGCCAAATTCAAATTTGGAAGAATTTTAGATGATTATGATCGATTTTAAAGTGCATCTAAACTTGGCATTAGGTTGGATTTCAACCCAAGGCGAACAACTAGCCGATAGGAACTTGGCCCCTTTTTTAACAGATATGTTTTGGTGGGATATAATATTACTTATATAATATGGATTCGTTGCGCATTCCAAGACAGATTAACCTATACATTACCTTTACTTTCATGCTTAGGTACATTTCGTAAATCAATGCTGGTCTACAATAGAATGGGATTAGTTCCATTCATGTGTTTTTGTTTATCTTATTATTTAATTAGATATCGATTTAGTTGTCCTTATTAACGTATCTGGCATCTTATTCATAAACGGAACTTAACACATACCAGTAGTAAGTAAAGTAAGCGTATTATCGTGGTTTATAACGAAATGATAAAGAGATAGGAAGTACCTACCTACCTGTTTCATACAAAATTTCGCATGTCACTTATCTAATATAAATATTAAAATTAGTCATTAATCCTCACAGCGCTTTCCCAGTAACAACCAAAGCCTGCGCTTTAGAGCCCGAGGTCCGCTTTTGTATATAGGTACCTATTTCTCTATGTATGAGAATTAATAATTATGAATTATGAAAAAAACTAGGGCCGAGATGTGTGATTGTCGCATTGTGTTCATTTGTTCGTGTGAGAAATAGCAGAGAAGTTGAAAGACCATAATATTGCGTGATAAACCGTTGCTGTGTTTGATTGATTTTATAATTTTATATTTATTTGTAAATTTATATTTTCTACTCATATTCTTGGACCGCGGTAGCCTAGTGGTTTGGGTAATGGACTGCTGAGGTGAGGTCTCGGGTTCGATCCCAGGTTCACCATGGCACACACCAATGACTTATCGATTCTTTTCGAAGTTATGTGTGTATTTATCGCAGGTTTATTAGTGCCTCGGAGAGCACGTAAAGCCGTCGGTCCCGGTTGCCATACTAACATCTATGGCAGTCGTTACGGGTAGTTGGAACCCACAAAAGTCTAACCAGTCTAACTTGGAACTTCGATATCGCCATTGGTCATAATGACCATTGGTTGTGGAGGTCAGATGGCAGTCGCTCCACGGAAAATATCGAAGTTCAGCCGCATTACAATTAGACTGGAAAAGCCGACCCCAACTGAGTTGGGAAAAAGGTTCAGAGAATGATGATTCTTGGACAGTAAATATACGATACCATTTGTTTTAATATTTTGTTTATTTATTTACAGAAAAAAAGTACTCAGTTTGAGTGATGGAATTGAGTATCCTAATGGAATGCGATGGGAATTAGCAGCTTGCTTGGTCTGTGCTTGGGTGCTAGTCTATTTCGCCCTCTGGAAAAGCATCAAATCTTCTGCAAAAGTTCGCTATATCACAACTACACTACCTTTTCTGCTAATTATAGTTTTCTTGGGACGCTCCTTGACTCTTGACGGAGCGGATGTGGGCCTACGATACTTCTTCAAACCGGATTGGGAGCTTTTGAAGCAATCAAGACCTTGGGTTAACGCTGCATCACAAATATTCAATTCGATAGGAATCGCCTTTGGCTCAATGATAATGTTCGCATCTTACAATCGATTCGACAATAATTTTCTTCACGACACATTGGCAGTTTCGTTAATTAATGCGATCACAAGTCTTATAGTAGGAATATTTACGTTTGCCACTATTGGTAATATAGCTTTTGAACAAAATACTTCTGTCAAGGATGTCATTGCGGACAGTAAGTATTTTTTATACCTACCTTTATAAATATCTGATTTAGTCGGTTTTCAAAACAATTTAATTTCAACCATTATTTTATTTCAGGTCCTGGCTTATTGTTCGTTGTATATCCACAAGCTATCGCAAAAATGCCAGCGTCTCAGCTTTGGGCAGTGTTATTTTTCTTCATGTTTCTTTGTCTTGGACTTAATAGCCAGGTAATATACCAATAGCTACTTGTACATATGCATAATTCTACATAATATGATCAACGTTATATAATATAACAGTAGCTTTTACAAGCTTTTGATTATATAAAGTCACGTCCTATTAAAAGTGGCTTAATGATTTGGTTTTGGAGAGTGTTTTTTTTTTCATCGTACATCATTTCATTACATTGGAATCTCTATAGAATAGGTAAAGTTTCCAGAAAGATATTGAAACCAACGTTTCCGTTTAACTGTTCTAAAAAGACATAAAACTGTAGACACAAATATCGCGCGTGTCTACAGTTTGTTGACTCTCGCTCTACAAAACAGCAGCAATCCGATAGCCGGACTCTCACATTGTTTATCTTTGTGCAAAACCAAAATATCTATACAAAGGTACTTATTAAATAAATACACATACATAACATAAACTCACGCCTATATCCCCGAAGGGGTAGACAGAGGTGCTAGCACACACATAGCCATTAAATACTACAAATAGGATGTAACTGATTTAATTTTTGTTTCAGTTTGCAATAGTTGAAGTAGTGGTGACGTCAATTCAAGATGGATTCCCGGACATGATACGCAAAAGACTTGTATATCACGAACTATTAGTGCTGTGTGTATGTGGAGTCTCTTTAGTGTTCGGGTTGCCGCATATAATCCACAGCGGGATTTACTTCTTCCAATTAATGGACTACTACGCCGCGTCACTGAGTATCACCTATCTCGCCTTCTTTGAAGTCGTTGGCATCGCTTGGTTCTATGGCGTGGGAAGACTGTCCAGAAACATTAAACAAATGACAGGTTCGTATGTTTAGGTACTTTGTACATGTCTCTAACCCGTCATTCACATCAACATCCCGTCATCAACATCCGTCCTTCGTCTATCAGGTACCTATATCTATAGGTACCTGATAGACGAAGGACGCATGTATTCATTATGTGAAAAAGATTATAGGAAATTACCTACTAGGTATATACGATAGAACTGGGTAACCATAATAGCTTCGAGTTAATTGTTTCGATTATAAGTTTCTTCAAAGCTTTTAAAGACGGCACAGCTTAAGCTATTGTTAGAGGGGAAATAGTGCACCGACCTCTTGCGCCATCAGTGGCAGCATCTAAAATAACCTCTCACAATTAGATGGACCCGCTGTGTGCTACCATCAGCACAGTGTTAGACGGATCTCCTACTCTTTCTCTTGATTTAACAAGATGTGATGTGATAAGAGAAGAGTTACACGGAAGCGACAGAGATCGTATCCCGATACGGAGAGAGGCAAGTCTGCGCTAGAACCTCTGTTCTCAGCTGGTGTATCGGCTAACAGAGATGATTAGTTTACTGCCTTGCCATCATTATGGTTTAAAAAATCCTGCGCAAACTGTAGGTAATTAAAACGAGTAGTACCTAGACTACCTAGTACCTAAAAAGCAATATATAATTAATATTAATAAATTAATGAACAAATTCATAATAACAAAAACAGGTAGGCATATCACGTTTACAATAATATTACGTCACACGGGATGTTCCACTGTAGTTAGCTGGGCGCGCAACATCCGTTTTCATTTTTAGTTATTCTTGATGATAATGGTCATTTTATTGCTCACTAAAACAAATGTAAGTACTTATTTTAACAAACGTGATTCAATATCACTGGAACTTTATCAGACGGCATAATTCTCTATACCCAAAAGGTATATCCGCGTTATCAACATCATAAAACTCGTAAATACTATATGATGAATGAGTGTGGCGGCATTCAACTATTGAGATATTTTACATTACAATTCGCCGCGACCGCACCGTCACCGCACCGGCGGCGCGTCCGTCGTGCCTCCTCCGCCAGGGCGCTGCCACGACGCGTCCGCACCCCTGCGCTTGAATTTGGCATAAACCTAACTGTAGGAACAGTGTGACATGGTTGAGACATAGGTGACGTACACTTACGTTCGCGGCAGATAGTACAATGTACCTATTGGCTATTTATTCACGTGTTCACTGCACAGACGCATCGCAAATGTCACGTCACAATGACACGTGTGACGTATGATTTTCCTGCGCATCTACGACGCGGCTGCTACGGTGCGATCGAAACATTAGCTGTAGCATTCCCGGTTAACACAGAATCACGGTGCGGTAACGGCAGCAGTGCGGTCGCGAAACTACCGTAGTTCCGTGTACACGCGCCCTTATCCTTTCCTTAAAATATTATATAAGTATACCTACCTACTTGTCTCATATAAATATATCAAAAGAAGGCTTATAGGTTAAGATAGGGATAACTGAATATTTAGATAAATGCCGGACGTAAAAAGATAGAGTACCTTATAGTTCCTTTTTTTAAAATGAATACATAGATAATTATAGTGCCATAGAAACACTGAGGCCATACATATATTTGCTCTAAGCGGGAATCGAACCCGCGACCTAACGCTCTACCACTACGCCACCGAAGTCACGCACACCGCAACTTCAGCATCATAGTCACAAATTTTAAATCATGTTCTAGGTCGTAGGCCCTCGCTGTACTTCCGCGTATGTTGGCTGGTAGCGACACCAGCGCTTCTATTAGCACTGTGGGTGGCTAGTCTGGTGGACTATACGCCACCAAGCTATCGGCAATATCAGTATCCAGCGTGGGCGCAGGCGCTCGGCTGGATCATTGCTTCTCTATCATTACTCTGTATACCAGTGTATGCCATTGCTGTCTTCGTCAAATCACCGGGGGACACTTGGGGACAGGTAAGTTCTATTAAGATTTGTAGGTATTATTGAATAGAATCAACATGTGGAGCAACATCAAAACCTTTGGATCAAACCAAACTCACCCGCCAGCCGGTACAACTGCTGATTGAGGAACGAGACTCTGTCGAAGGCTTACCTCTCGGTTTTGGGAGGTCAGAATATGGCAGTCGCTACCATACATAACATTGGAGAAGGAGGATTAATTGGACCCAAGGTTCAGAGGTGAAAGCCTCGGATACACCGGAAACAACGCTGATTGATGATGATGATGATGATTAGATTGGAATTAGGGGATTTGTTTACTTATTATTGTAGTTTATAAATATATCTACTGAGCATGAAAATTATACCACTTAATATAAATTAATAAAAAATTAAATCAAAATTTCCAAAGTCAAAGCCGTGATCTCCCGTCCAGGAACGAGGGCTACAGGTACAGCGGCGAACTAACGGCTCAGTAAAATCTTAACTTAACAATTTAGTATGAAAAGGGAAGTTAGTCAGAAGTAGTTAGAATTTAATTTAAAATTTAGCCAATTAAGTATACCTACCTATACCTATATTTCGGTCTCTCTTCTTGACAACCTGTCCATTAAATATTTTTCCAATATTAGAAAAGTAGGCACCGAGATTTTCTTATCAATGCGCAAATATTTATCATCTGTCAAGTTTAAGTTGTAAGATAACATCGTAGTTATGGTGACATAATATCATTTTGTTTATTTTTCAGAAATTCCAAAATTCGATACGCCCAGCGTCTCTATGCGATTGTGGAGTGAACGAATGCGACATTTGCTGTTCTGATTCTGATGCCCCGGAATATAAACCAGCAATCAACTAGTCTGAAAACACCTAAGGAATATTAAAAAATAAGCACATACCTACACCTACTTTCTGCAATGAGATATACCTACTTTGATATCAAGAATAAACAAGACACTAAGATAATAATACAAGTCGTTTCATCATAGTTATCATTAATTTATAATGAGGCAGAGACAGCACTCGACCTAAAACTGTAATAAAGTACCTACCTACCTATGAATGTAATGTAAATTGTAAGAGTATCATGACACACATATTCTAAAATTCAAACATTCTCAATTCAATTGCCACTTGATTTATTTAGGTACTAGCTGTTGCCCGCGGCTCCGCTCGCGTGGAAGTCGCTTATTGCGTCCACTCCCACTCCTGCTCCCACTTCCGCTCCAGCTCCTACTCCCACTCCCACTCCCACTCCCGCTCCGGCTCCCACTCACACTCCCACCCCCACTCCCGCTCCCACCTCCACGCACACTCCCACTCCCACTCCCACGCACACTCCCACTCCCACGCACACTCCCACTCCCACGCACACTCCCACTCCCACGCACACTCCCACTCCCACCCACACTCCCACGCACACTACCACTCCCACTCCCAGCCCCACTCTCACTCACACTCTCGCCCCCACGCACACTCCCACTCCCACGCATACTCCAACTCCCACTTCCACCCCCGCTCCCACGCCCACCCCCACCCCCAGTCCCACGCACGCTCCCACTCCCATAAACCTATTTCTGATGATAACTAATCTAAACTCAAAATGTAATATTTTTGTTAATAAATACAAAAAAAAAAATCAAAATCCCTAAAAACTAATAACACTATCCACTAATCTTACTTGAACTCCACTCATAAAAATTGACCTACTCATAAAAAAACATAATTTCATCTAAATAATTATAATTATTATATTTCAAAATTTAATTTGTACCTAGTGTGATGGGGTTCATATGATAATACTATTGTACGTCTTATCAGACATGCTACGGTGATACTTTTATGTAATTGACAACATCTTCTACTTGTGACCTTGAAATGAATTTTGAATTTTGAATTTTGAACTGTGGATGACATAACCTACGACAAACTTATTATTTGCGGTTGGTACAGTAATCTGGTCTAAGAATTAAACCGCAAAATTAAATTTGTCTTTTATTGTATGTACTTTTCCGGGATAAAAAGTATTCAGTGTGCTGCCCATATTGAAGAATAATTATACCAAGTTTCATCGCAATCAAACCGGTAGTTTTTGCGTGATGCCTGAACAAACAGACAGACAGACAGACAGACAAAAATTTTTTTAATCACATATTTGGGTTCGGTGTCAGTCTAGTAACACCCCCTGCTATTTTTTATTTTTTTATTTTCAATGTACAGAATTTTCACTTCTACAGATTTATTATAAGTATAGATGTAGGTAGGTACTTATTTTATTCAGGGTTACCAATCTCCTCGTTTGTTAAAGTATTTTAAGTATTTCTGAGACACGAACACTTTGCAGACACTAAGTAATCGTTGCGGTCTATATCTCTACATACACAATAAATAGGTAGGTAGGTACTAAGTAGGTACCCAAATAGGGACGTACTAAACTGCAAAGGACAATTTAAGCGAAACTACCTAGGTATAGGTATTGCCGAAGTACACCATAGTTATTACTTATGCATCCATTGTATTTATGTAAGTTTTAGAAATCCAACAGAACCAGTATTACGTTTTTAGTTAATATTAAAAGATTGAATAAATCAATAATTTATAGTTTTAAGTGTATGTTTAAAAAGCACTGTGTAATCTTTGAAATGTGATTTCATCGATTTCAAAATATAAAACAGATTTTATAGTAGTTTTTTGGCAACTTGAAAGTTGGTCAAATTTAACAGAATTAGAGTGTATACCTACCTATAATATAGGATGTAATGTAGGTAGATGTTTCCTAAAACATTTGTGATCAAAGTCATTCCATTAGATAGTACCTATTGTATACTATGTGATTAAGTTGTAACGTCTATTTATTCTTAGTAAGTATAAAATATATACTTATACTTAGTAATAATACGTAATTCGAATCGAGATGTTTTGACGGTTGCAGTGCGAAGATGCAGGCAGTTCATAATTTATCAATCTCACTGAATAAATATGTTCTAGAAATTATAATATAATCTTAAAGTTTTATATTCTGATAGGTAGATACTTCTCTTATCATCTCACCTGTTATACCTATTATAATTTAGACGACATGTGCAGATGTACAAGTATCAAGCAAGTATCTACATTATCTACCCGTGAGAACACTTGGAACATGGTGATTAAATTAGTGCAGTATTTTTAGCTTGAATTTAGCTTTATTCTGTAGGTATCCTATCTATATCTTATACCTATCTCCAGCAGCGTCGGACTGGCCATATAGTCAGGGTGGCATTTTTGCCGGCCAGGCTCCTGCCAGCCCGCGCCCCCCTCGGGCCTGGCTTGCGGGCAGCCTTAAAGCAAAATCGAACCAAAAATGAAAAACTCAGTTGCCTAGTAATGCAGCCTGGAGTCCAAGTTTGTCAGCCACCCGACAAAAGCTCGGGCCCCGGGCTTTTCAAAATTGCACCGGGTTTCGATGCCCTAATGCACACTCGGGCCCCGAGCCCGGGCTTGAGGTCAACCACCAGGGCCTTGATTCTGCTAAAGTCAAACCACTGTCATGCCACTGACACTACTACTATTAAATAGGTACGTATTAATTAGCATTTTTTTAGTGTTAGTGGCATGACAGTGGTTTGCGTTTAGCAGAATCGAGGCCCAGGGCCCTTCCGACCCTGCCTATCTTTATTTTGAAACATTCATGTTCTCACGTTAAATTTTAAATTCGTAAAGCCAGATGGTGAGATGCTTAGTTTATTTATATACTTCTTGACTATTTTAATATATAAGTATACAGGGTTATTTGTAATTAACTAGCATCCTCGCAGGGGTAGATAGCTGACATCATAACTGATCATTTTTGTTCTACGACTTTTTATAATTCGTTAAATATTACTTTCATACAAAAATAAATATTAGTTTAGTTTTGCGTCTAAAAGTTACTAACTCTACGTGCGCCGCCGCCGCAGTTTACGCGCATCGTAAAAATTAGGTAAACAAACTCGTCTCATCAATTAGGAGGCGGGGCGCGGCGCTAGCGCCTTTGACCTTGACCCATTTCTTTTTGCGAGCCGCCAGTCGGTCGCTAGATGCGCGCGCGTCACAGTCGTTACAGGTGTGCATCACTTGTCTTTGTGTGCCACGATTTTTCGCGTTACCGTGTTGTTTCGATCTGACTATCACCATGCCTTATCAGTATTCCAATGTGGAATACTCATAAGCAAATTAAAACTAATCGGGCCGTGCTAATGAACTGAAAAGTAATTTTTTAGGTGTGGTCTTTGTGTTAAATGTGTCAATGTTGAAAGTGGTTTTGTGAGCTATACTCGTCGGCATGCGCGGGACTTGAACCTCAGAGGTAATAACTAATTGTACATACTTTGTAATATTGTAAAAAAATCAATTATTAGTTCAATTGTTGTAAATACGATGATTCTACTTTTCAAATACCCCGCATTAAAAAATCTAAATTGAATCATTAATGCATTATCTACCTACCTACCGATGTTTGTTTTATGAATTCAACATAGGCTTAATAGTATCTCCTTCTTACAATAATAAACTTGAAAACTCATTATTAAGTAAAGTGTTCAGTTTTATTGAAAGTCGCAGAACAAACTTTGCTACTTATGATGTCTGCTACCTACCCCTGGAAGGATGCCAGTTAATTACAAATGACCCTGTATATATTACATAATATAATAGGTACACAGCTGCAATATATTTTAAGTACCTATTTAAAGACAAACGTGGGTCAAATTTCTAAAAGAAAACATAATTTTGAAAATTTTTAATGTACATAAATGACTAGGTACATATTTGTAAATAAACAAGTATCTAGCTTGTTACTTTATCAACCTAAGTTATTAATAAAATTATAAGTACAACATTCATGTTTTATTCTTGTTTAGACTACCCATATTACCAGAAAGTATACGTATTTGGTGTTATTATGCATGCATAATTTGTGCATGCATAAATTGTTGTTCGAAAATTTCTTGGGTTGTAGGTACTGATCTGAAAAAAATTCTCAATACGCTTAACAAATTTGTGGTTGTTACTACTAATTTGTTAAGCGTTACGGTTTAAAATTTAAAGATGATGCCTTGAACCAACCTGAAAAGAGTACAAGATTCTTGGTAGGTATGTATCTACTTTTATGGCTGCTGTTGTCATATTCATGACGCGTTTTACAAAATTTCATTATAAATCATGTAACTACCAACCTACTTTCCAGGGAGGAGTCCCTGATACCTACACATAATTTCCTGATACATAATTTCTAACAAAATTTTAACCAAAGTAGTTTACAGTAGGTACCTACATAAGGGTTGTCCCATTGTGCGAACTTGACAATCTCAGGATTTCGCCCCAGGCTAGAACACTGCCTGGTGCGAGATAAATAAAACTCTAGGTATCACGCAAATCGAGCGAGTACGAAAAATGTCCAGAAATCTTACTGAAGCATTGACGCTGTATCTCGATATAGCGTCAAAGCTTATCAGATATAGACAGTTCATCACCGGTTAAAGGCACTCTCTATATTTCGTGGTTACCAGCCAGCTCTCACCCCGACCACCAAGACCATCTACATAGAAGATGAAACAGTTTCCAATTTGCATTTGGCAGGTTCGACACTAAAAATATTGACGGACCAAGAATAGGCCCTTGGGGCACGCCGAAACTGTCCCTAGTCAGACCATTTACTTTAATGCGATAAGTAAATACGACCATTAAGATAAATCATGGAAGAGGAGACGCATATATGCAAGAGATTCGTATATGAGATGAAAAACAGACAGATGAGTTACGTGTTGCACTCGAGTGCAACAAGTAACTTTTCATCCCACCTCAGCAAGGAAATGACTAAATGCAAAAAAAAAAATCTGTGTCACTTGAATCACTCACGTAAAGTTTCTCACTTGTTTTCAAGTTTATTGTTTGGTGACCTAAAGTTTTAACGGGAGAAATTTATTTTATTCACATTTTTGTTTTTTTTTTTAACAAACTTAGCAAACAGTAGAACTATAGCGCCCATTGGAATCTAAAGCTCTGAATGAAACTGTGGGGATGAGGAACTGTCTCTCATGCTTTGCTTCTTCAGGACATAGTAGAATAAAAACAATGAAACAAAATAAATAATTATACAATTATATTAAATTAATTCTTTTTCTTTTTCTTAGGACTAATTTGTTCACTTAAATCTTGATCATCACTGTCATCACTTTCTTCATCAACATGACCATCACCACCTGAAAAATCACAATCAAATTAATACTGTTATATGTTTCTACTAGCTGTTGCCCGCGGCTCCGCCTGCCTGGATTTCGAATTCCGTTTCAAATTCCTTTTTTCCTGAAGTTCCTTCGGATACCACCCCTTCAGCCATCAGGAGTGGTTAAGTCTGTCTCAAGTCTTCAGTTGTAAGATTGCTTAGAGCATATCCTGCGCTTCCCAGTTGCCCCTGGGCCATCTACGTTTTTAAGATGGCCCCCTCGACCCCCCGAAAGGGAGTGGGGCGAGCATCGCGCCACTTCCCCAACGGTGGGGTAAAGGGTGACAGGCAGCTGTCCTGTGTCACCCCAACCATTGGCGCCTGGACAATCAGCTCGCCTCCCGCTCGCTCCTCACTGTGTCCTCTGCTAGTCAGAGGGACTATATGAGGGTTTATAGCCTTTGTGGTTATTTTTTTTTCAAACTACCCAGAAATAGGAGCCTTGCGGAGTGGAGCTCGGTCGAATTATCTTAGCACAAATAACTTTTATATCTTTTGAGTGTTTTATATTAAATAAACAATCTAATAAAAAAAATATTTGAAATTTTTATTCTATGATATGATTATTCTATGATTAAATTTTATGTGAAACAAAAATCAATGATTTCAAAATCTTCAAAGTAAGTATTCTGTGTCTTGTCTATGAAACGAAAATGTGGGAAAAAAATTATGTGAAACGAAATTCTATAAAACAATCCATACTAATATTATAAATGCGAAAGTAACTCTCTGTCTGTCTGTTACGCTTTCACACCTGAACCGCTGAACCGATTTTGATGAAATTTGGTATAGGGGTAGATTAGATTAGACCTCGAGACATAGGCTATGTTTGGTGGCGATAACCGACAACCACGCGGGCGAAGCCGCGGGCAAAAGCTAGTTAGCTATAAAACAACGCACACTCAAGGGACTGGTCCTGGGTTGAAGCCGCGTCTTGGATACACAGATGATAAAAAGTAAGTAGCTAGGGACTTACCCACATCGCCGGCGTCATTAATTAATTTAGTTATTACAGCGTTCAATTCTATTTCAAATTTATCTAAAGTTTCAGATATATGTTCAAAATCCATTGTTTGCGCAACAGATTGAAGTAATTTGTCGTTTTCTGTAATGGTGCATGTTAATTCGGGCAACATATTTGTATACTACAGTAATTTGCATTGAAGAACAAACGTAACTTTATTCATTCATAATCTGTTACTAATGTAACAAAGAAAAAGCAGAAAATAAATACTGAAATGATGACTGCCGTGCCGAGCTGAGCCCACCCGAGCATCCATCCATGCATGAGGTGACAGTGACAAGCAGGCGTGAGGCGTGACAGCTGACTGAGTTGACAGCAGTGGCAGAACTAGAGATGTAGCATATTCACGCGACCAGGTAATAAAACCTAGTATTTACATCCAAGTAAAAATATATTGTTATTTTTGAGCCGTTAGTGGCGTCTTATAGTTGTCACGCGATTTATTATTTCAGGTCAGTGGTTGTCACAAAATAAAAGGCCCACTTTGACAGTTCGTGCCCATGAATGAAGTTCTTAATTTTTGACGTGACAACGTCTTATAAATTGGTTTGCCGGGTGACATTTCAAGAAACTGCGTTACGCTCCGCTCACGTTATGCGCTCACAATGAGAGCGAGTGAGAGGCACGCGTCCCTTCCACTCGGGCATGGTTAGCCCGCCTAAGAGCGAGAGAGACAGACATAAAAATTATTTTACCACTCAAAGTCGTTGTCACGCAAAACTTTTTTATCAATTGAAATGTTCTAAAGATAATTACATTTTTCATTGACAGGTACCGCCCACTCGGCTAAGTGCTGTGCATAACGATTTTTTCATGTAGTCCACAGACTATTAATAATCAGTTAAGGAAAGAAAATATCGAGTGAGATATTTTTTTTCAAGCCCGACGCGCACTTTTATTTTTATTTATTTTAATACTTGTGTTTAGATTCTAAAGACTGAATTAATTATTCATGTTGTTTTTGTGATTGAGTGAATGGTCTTGTAAAAAAATATTAAATATAAGTAAATTGACCTTTAATAAAATTGTATTGTTTTAAAATACCTACAAAATCAAAGGTTAAGCATTTTTTTTCTAATCAGAACTTTAATCCAATGCAGTTTACATACATATTCAAATCGATTAAATCCCCATGCAAACTGGATTCGATTCATCCTGAGTATCGAATACCGAATCGTATAGGTACATAACTAGTTACGCCACGAGAACAAACGTCAAAACGGGCCTTTTATTTTGTGTTGAGTATAGTTGTTATACGTTCTAAATTAAATAACATCATCATCATCATCATCATCTCAGCCGAAGGACGTCCACTGCTGGACAAAGGCCTCCCCCAATGATCTCCACGACGACCGGTTCTGCGCTTTTCGCATCCAGCGGTTTCCCGCGACCTTTACCAGGTCGTCGGTCCACCTTGTCGGAGGCCTGCCCACACCACGTCTTCCGGTTCGTGGTCGCCACTCGAGAACCTTTTTGCCCCATCGGCCGTCGGCTCTACGAGCGATGTGCCCCGCCCACTGCCACTTGAGTTTCGCAATTCGGAGAGCTATGTCGGTGACCCTGGTTCTCCTGCGGATCTCATCATTTCTGATTTGATCACGCAGGGAAACTCCGAGCATAGCCCTCTCCATTGCCCTTTGGGTGGCCTTGAGCCTTCTTATGAGGCCCATCGTGAGCGACCACGTCTCAGTTCCATACGTCATCACTGGCAACACGCACTGGTCAAAGACTTTCGTCTTGAGACACTGCGGAATTTGGGACGAGAAGATAGCTCGTAGTTTCCCGAACGCTGCCCAACCGAGTTGGATTCGTCGATTGACCTCTTTTTCGAAGTTGGACCTACCTAGCTGGACTGTTTGTCCCAGGTAAACATAGTCGTCTACAACTTCGAGAATAGAGTCTTCAACCTTCAGAGGAGTGGGTACAACACGGATGTTAGCCATAACTTTCGTCTTATCCATGTTCATTTTTAGACCCACTTGTTGAGAGACTCTATTGAGGTCGCAGAGCATTGTACTAAGGTCCTCCAGGGTCTCAGCCATGACTACAATATCGTCAGCAAATCGAAGGTGAGAGATGTACTCGCCGTTGATGTTGATGCCCAGACCCCTCCAGTCCAAAAGCTTGAAGACATCCTCCAGAGCGGCGGAGAACAGTTTCGGAGATATAACGTCTCCCTGTCTCACGCCGCGCTGAAGGCAAATTGGTTTCGAGTTTTGATCCTGGAGACGAACTGACATAGTGGCGTTTTCGTACAAACTCTTCAACACTTCGATATACCGATAGTCAACTTGGCACCGCTGGAGGGACTGTAGCACAGCTCTTATCTCGATCGAATCGAAAGCCTTCTCATAGTCCACGAACGCTAAGCATAGAGGCTGGTTATACTCTTCGGTCTTCTGTATAACCTGCCGCAGCGTGTGAATGTGGTCTATGGTACTAAAGCCTTTTCGGAACCCGGCTTGTTCGGGAGGCTGGAAGTCATCAAGCCTGCGAGCGAGACGGTTCGTAATGACTCTCGAAAACAACTTATAGACATGGCTCAGGAGTGAGATGGGCCTGTAATTCTTCAGCAGGGTCTTATCACCCTTTTTGAAGAACAGTACCACCACACTCCTGTGCCATGCCTGTGGCGTTTGACCCTCGAGGATGACAGAGTTAAACAGCTTCTGAAGGGTTTTCAGCACCGGTTTGCCACCTGCTTTCAGAAGCTCCGCCGTTATTCCGTCATCACCCGGTGCCTTGTTGTTTTTGAGCTGTTTGAGAGCCATACTAATCTCGTACAGGCTGATGTCCGGGATATCCTCTGTATAGTGTCGAGTTAATCTAGCTCTTGGGTCTTTCGCCAGATTTGTAACAGGCGGTTGTGTAGTCGTGTACAACTGTCCGTAGAACTTTTCAATCTCTCCCAAAAGCTCCGGTTTGGATGACACGACCCTGCCGTCCTCGGTCTTTAGCTTCGTTAGCTGGCTTTGCCCTATAGATAGATCTCTTGCGAAATAAATAAAATTAAAAGAATTAAATAACATAATATTGATTAATCGGGATCGAGATTAATAATAGGTACCCCTAGGCCCCTAGGTCGAATTTCCATCTCTGTCTACGGTCGAATGTCATTATTATGGTCATTTGACATGACATTTACATTATGTCATGTGTCATTTAACATTTAAGTGATTGATTATTATAATGTAAGCAGCTGATCATCTTCGTTTGCCGAGATATTGTACATTTGTAAATAATATTTTTATTGTGCACTATGTAAATACCACATAATAATGCGGGAATTTGGAAGATTTGGACCTTTAATAGGAGCTGTAGACGAGGGTACTTCTAACGTAAAATTTCTGGTAATGTCAATAAAACAATTTACTCATTTTTATTTCTACTGCATTTATTGTTAGAAATAAACTGAAAGTATTTATTGTGCAGTCGATTCACCTTGATTGACCATTTATTGCAGGTTTTTGCAGCTAATACGTCAGAAGTTTTAACTTATCATCAAATATCATTGCAACGTTTTAGCCCTCAAGAAGGTTGGATTGAACAGGATGCATTAGAAATTCTAAATGCAGTTTTAGAGTGTATTGAGGTAAGAAAATCACAGTAGTTCTTTATCATTTAGTAAAATACTTAAAATTTATATTTTCCTTAGTATATATGAAATTACTGTGTGTCTTTAGCAGGTATAGTGTTGGAATACTAAATGCTCGAAGTGAAGATCTAGACGAAATGCTCCAGTTAGTGAGTTGGGTTAGGATTTTAAGGCAAAGTGTACTTCTGCGTTAGTTAACCTGTGTTGATGGTCAATAGCTGACAGTGGTATCAATATAAACTCTCATCTTCATTGGAAGAGTCATTGGATAGGGTGGTCCACTACTCTCTACCTTCAACATTCATGGATATTTTTTATCCAAAAGTAGTGTGTGTGTGTGTGTGTTTTATGTCATTCAGATTAATTTTAGAACTAATTTATCTCTAGGTAACATCTACAGACCTATTATTTGTTTTGACATTTTCCATTTTAACAAATTATAGCAATGAGTAGAATAATTTGCAGATATTCTGTTTCATAACGTTTTGTAGGTAACAATAGATAACCTGAGAAAGCTGGATATTAACCCTGAAGATGTGGTTGGCATTGGTATAACAAACCAGAGAGAAACAACAATTGTATGGAATTCTGTTACTGGACAACCTCTTTATAGTGCCATTGGTAAGGCATTTAATGGTATAATTTTTACAAGATTTCAACACCATTTTAAGTACTTAGCCTTAATCATTTGAGGAGTCTTTTACTGGCTTGCTTTAATGCCTGTTTACAAGCCAGTTTTTTTTAAATTTTATAGAGACCACAATATCAATTATTCCAAGTATAAAAGTGTAATTATAATATTATATTATGCTTTTATTTCAACTTTCAGTATGGTTAGATGTAAGGACATCAAAAATTGTGGATGATCTGATTAAAACAAAAGGAGCACAATGTGTAAATGCCATGAAACAAACCAGCGGGCTTCCACTTTCTACATACTTTTCGTCTGTAAAACTTAAATGGCTCCTGCTAAATGTATCAGATGTCAAAGAAGCTGTGAGAACTGGTGAATGCATGGCTGGTACTGTGGACTCTTGGTTAATATGGGTAAGATATAATTGAATTTATAACATACTAGCGGTGTCCCACGACTTTGCATGTGACAGACTTCATCTCTTAGCATATTAATTCTACAATTTCTTAACCTGATTTCTTGACATGACGGACTGTCCGACTAAAAAGAATCAAATTGGTCCAGTATTTTTGGAGCCTCCAAGCTAAATTGCTTGTGTTAGAAGTAGGTTCACAATGGTAGTGTAATGACCAGGATTCGAAACCGGGACCTCTGGATCATAAGGCCGACTCTTTAACCACTGAACTACCGTCGCTTCATGATCATCCATTAAAAGCTGTTATTTAAATATTACAAATGTGCCTACTTCAGTTTTATTTGTCTAGATATAGACAATGAATAACGGTACTATTTTCTTCTAGAACTTAACTGGTGGAACCCGAGGTGGAACACATATCACAGATGTTACTAATGCGTCTCGAACACAGCTGATGTCATTGAAGAGCTTGCAGTGGGACAAGGGATTGTTACGGTTTTTCAACATACCAATAGAAATACTACCAAAGATTAAAAGTTCTGCCGAAATATACGGTTATATTTCTTCAGGATCACTTCTTGGCGTTCCGATTGCTGGGGTCAGTTTTAATTGTTTTTACCTGACTACCTACTACGGCGAAGCTTGCAGGAGGTTAATGTTTTTCCTGTGTTTGTATCTCCTAAACCTACTTTTTAGCCTGGCGCTAGGTACTCGTATAAAAAGATTCTCGTAATTATCAAATCTTTAGCTGTGCTGGTACTTAGAGCTGGATTTTTTT